>VZTU01004348.1:55126-109520 GCA_013400835.1 Zapornia atra
GGGGGAGGGGACACGACACGGGACACACGCCCACACGACACGACACACACACTCTCTACAGTGCAGCCTTTTGAGGAAAACCTCATCGACTTCGGAGGGTGGAACAGAACGACCTGGAAGCACGAGAAGGGTGGCCCTGGCCCTGGTGAGGGTGGCCCAGGCACGGCAAGGCACAGTGAGTTCAGGGAGTGTGCCCCTGAACCTCTGCAGCCACCATAACCCCTTTGGGCACACACAGCCCAGTAACTTTGCACCCAAATAAATATATGGTTTCAGGGGGGTTGTGCTATCCGGAGTGCTAAATCTATTTTCACACACACACACATATGTATATGAGTATATCTATGCACATATATTGACACAGTGTATCTCTACAAGGTAGTTTTATGCTGACCTGGTTCAGTAGAGGTTTCTTTGAGTCAAACGGGTCTGAGACTGTCAGTAGGTGCTTAGCAGAGGACAGTGATTTAAGCCAGGATGCCACTGAAGAAGGTGCACACACCTTTACTACAAATCAGATCTTAATTTACAGCAGTTTGAAAGCAATCTGCTGCCCAACTGCTCATGGCCAGTCCATAACGCAGTGTAGTTTGTTCTCTCCCACGCCGAGAGCATCCTACAGGCCCACTGGAGAAGGGGATGTCACCGCTCCGGCAGTATCAGAGGTGTTTAGGCAAGGAAAGATGCAAATGAACAGGAAATCAAGTTTCATTTATCTTGCAGAAACAAAGTTCTGAGGAAATGTGTTCACTGCCTACTTGTATGGGTGGGACAACTCAACAACGTGCTCATGAGTAGCACGGTTGCTACTGTAGGTAATTTTACAGGCAGATCTATTTCAGGTGGGGGACTTTATAATCAACAAAAGCATCGTCTTGGTAGAAAAAGTGATGTCTACATTTAGACGATTTTCCGTTTTACTTGTGTACCAGCAACTTTTTCACAGTCTGGTATAGAATAGATTTTAAATCTCAGAGCAAATAATACATACTGGAGTTGTAATGGTCTGACTGCCAGTTTATATCCCTTCCTTCCCCTCCAGATTAGAGCTTTTTTCCATTAGTCCCCAATTAACTGAAATTATTGTTATTATAAGTTTTAAAAATACTATCATCATCATCAACAACCTAGTCAAAAGGGAAATTAATGTTAAGAAGTGTGCCTGCACACTGGTATGTTTGTTGTATGTTGATGTAATTAGACCAAAGGAGCTTCAGAGGGTTAAATACTTGAGTGGCCAGGTTTTACCAGTTTGGGTTAAGAGGCTTTGCTCAAATCTGCCATAATAAAATCTGCTTTTATACCTGATAATATTGATAAAAGTAAGAAATAATTTTGAAAATATTATGAACAAATTTAAATAAATTGTAATAATATTTCAAGAGCAAAAATGCTGATAATGCACATAAATCCTTCTCTGGACACTTGCTCCTGGAAAAAAAAATTCTTAAGCTGGTTTCTTTTTTTACCCTTAAGTCTTCAATTCAAAGAACTTCTTTCTCTTCCCTAGTGGGACACAGACTGATATATATAGAAATGGTATCAGCCAGCGTATGTCCCTCAAAGTAACAAACAAACCAAGCACAACTCAGATCATTTTAGATAAAACACAGTATGTGTTTATAGAAATTTTTTAAGAGAAAGAAGCAAAATACATAATTTTATTGTTAAATGAACAACTGAAGTGGTAACCGCCAAACATTTTAACATTTTATTAATCAGAGCACTTTGTCTACCTGGCAAAATATATATCAATCCGTCTTAACTATTAACATGGAAAACACTATTTTAAAAGAAATATCATGAGTCCTGGCAAAACATATTAAATATATGTTAACATTCATAATTGAAAACTGATAACCACAAAGTTCCTCATTTGCTTGTGTGTTGCCAAGATGTTTTCATATTTAAACCAATGTACATTATACTTTCTTACTTTTAGGATCAAAATAGAGATAATGGCAATCTCCTCTGCAACTGACATATATCCATTTGAAATATAATTTAGATAGAATAGTATTTTATGACAAGAGTACTTTTTCAGATGACATCTTTCAACAGTTTAATAAACACAAAATCATGTTTTCCTCCACATACTTGGAATTTCAGTAAGAAAAAGCATGTTTCACCTACACGACAAAGACAAAAGCACACCATTTCCCTCTATGCCTTAAAGAGCTAGCTAAAATGGCTGTATTACAGAATTAGGTCAATAAACTGCTAGTTTGGCTGGCTTTCATCTGCTTTTCATTTGCTAGTGTATTGATTCAGTTAGCTAAATGAAAGCAGAGATGGGAAAAGTGTTAGTTTTAGTTGATAGATTTGTCTACATAAAGACATTAGCTAGCACAGCAAGGCTGAGCAGGAACAAGGGAAAAACATGAAACAGCCTTGCTAGCAAAGCTGTATCAACCATACCTCCGTATGTGTATGAAGTTTGAAAGTTGATGTGAGACAGATTTTATAGAACGAAGTGTCACACACTTGTTCTAAATGATTCTGAAAACTTCGTACCTATTCTCCCTTTATAGAAATTATGAATAATATGGTTCTTAAAAAGAAGACAAACAGCCTGTCAGATTCATGTCTTTCAAGGCTCCTAGACCAGGACCTAAGTTTTCAAGAAAAGCAACAGAATTTAACTCAAATTCCAGTTCCTGAGAAGAGTTGAACACCATTTCAGTAATAAATAAATACATAAATAAATAAAACCAGTCTGTGTTCCTCTCATTTTTATTTTTTAAACAGTTAAGGTACATATTCTTTTCCTGCTATATTTTAAAATTAAGAGTGAATATACCATCTGTAGCTCTTTCCATTTTGCTAGTATTCAGATATAAATACACAGTAAAGGCATTCAAATTTTTAATCCTTTATATAACAACAAATTTTCTGTAAACATGACAGTACAGAAAAGCTAATGAAACCCAACATGTATGAATGGAAATGGCAATTTCCCTATTCCTACTCTATCGGAAGGATTAACTAGTTTAGCTTATTTTGAAAACTGAAAAAAAAAACCATTTGGTGACTCCAATGCTCACAAACCAAAATCTTTCCATTTTTAGCTTACATTAAACTTGAGTTCTTTGCTGTTTAAAATTACTTTGGAATCAAAAATCCCTATCTGACCCTTGTGAATGAGGGTCAGATAGTTCAATACCATCCCAAGACATTTTAAGCACATCTCTGGTGATGTAAAGCTCAAGGTGTGAGAGCGACATCAGGTAAAAGAATAGGATTGCAATGTCTCGGCAGAAGGTTCATCAGAGGAAGATTCTCTTTTGTCAGAATTATAAAGCAGAAAAAATGTTCATGTCTGTGGGCTGAACATTCCTCACCACATGAGCCTGTGATCAGAGGGCAGGTCTTCTGTCAGCAGTTTAAACTGTAGCCCCACCTGAAAAATGAAGATTGAACATTCAGCATTTCCACCATGGATGCTTGTTACCAGCTCTTCTGGGCTCTTTTTTGGTCCAGTCTTTTTGAGGCAGCAGACGGGAATCTCATATCCCCAGAGACATATAGACAGCCTTCCCATTTCCAGAGAGGGCCACAGGATCACTGACCCAATGCTTTAGTTACACCCCAGCCATAGAAACAGCTGGCAGTAAGTGACTGTCAGACTCTGAGGGTACACACAGCCTCATGGCCCTGACCGGCCACCCCAGAGCATCCCATTTTACCCGTGTAACCCTACTGAGCCTTGTCCGGGTGCCCAACCAGCAGCAGCCACCTTGGGGCCCACTATGGCAGCCGCAGGCCAAGGCTTCCTGAAGGAAGCTCCAGGGGATTCCAGATCTCTAAGAAATGCCTGTGAACCTTCTTCCCACATATCCCATGTTTCACTCATGTCTTAGTTGTTAATCCCATTATGGAACAAATAAAATAAATTAGAGTTTTAAATTGACCTCTGTGGCAGCTAAGGGCCAGGGCCAGCCTGCTGCCATATTTCCTTCATAAAGCAGCGTAACATCTTCTGGACACATTGTCGCTTCCTGTACTGGTTCTTGCTGAAGAACATTAGTTACCAGAATCTCTTACAGACCGATGAGGTTGTTTAGCACGAGTGTTTCAAATGCCATCATCCCTGACCTATTTCTGCCCCTTCTGAAATTGTAAAATTCCCATCTACTCCAGCACTAAATCAACTCAGAAAAATGGAAACCAATTTGGTCTTACCGCGTGGTTTGAAACAAAGTTTCTTGTTCTTGTAAGCAGAGTAGGCTGCTATCGATCCAACAACTAATATTACAAAAGCAGAAATTATAGGAGATGTAACTCCAGCTATTAATTCTGAGTCTGTGGAAAAAGAAAGAGAAATTGTTTGATTTGAGCATATTCTCTACCCAGGTGTGCTTTTGCCAGCCTATGAGGATTGTTTGGTGAAACACTGGAAATTCATTAAACAGAATTAAGCAGAAGACTAGGAATTTTCTTACACTACAGCTGGTGCGAAATGGGTGTCTTAAAGCCTAATATAGGATATGTACTACTTTTATAAGGCTAATATTTTCTTACTATGTTATGACGATTGGAAAGAAATTATAGAATACATTATTTACTATACCTGTGTTTCCTCCACGATTGAAATGATGCTCCTCTTCTCCTGGAACAGAGGGTGAAGTTTCGTTAAGAAATGTTTTTTATCTTGTTTTGAGGACAAAGTCTTTACTCAGCAAAGCGATTTCTTACAGAAAGATCAGCAGGACTGTGAGAGAGGAGCTTCCCTTCTAGTCTTCACAGGCAGCTGCACTAGCTGGAGGAATAACCCTCCATCCCCCCCAACACTTGGGTTTTGGAGAATAATATTATCTTCTAAAAAAATGTTAATACTCAGCACTTGGTATCAGGTTGATTTCATAGGGAGGGGGAGGCCTGTATGCTCTGGCTATTCTCTACTGCCAGGCAATCAAATGATTTATCGTTTAAGTCAATATCATAGGCCAAGTACATCTGCTTTCAGTTCTCAGCAGAAGCCCCTTGCTTTGAATTCAAAGGGATTCACCCTGCAAAGCTCTGGCATACGCCAGAACTCTACAAAATGTTTAGGACTATATTTCAAGTTTGAACTTCAGGCTCAAAGCCATGGTGGGTGAAGAAGGCTAACTAAATAAAAATAGCAGTCTTGTCCTATACCTTTAGAGACAAACAGATTATGGCTAAAGCAGAAGAGCCAGCTCTGCGTTACAAGTATTAGAGAGAAGCTGCAAGGAGAATTGCCAAATAATACCTGCAATGTGTGGTGGTAAAGGCTTTCCATCAAGGAGATCTGAGTCATCAAAACCTCCTGCAAGATAAAGATTAGGGTTGCTGCTGCAAAATTATCTGATCAGTGGTAGCCCCTTCAGCTCCCTTGCCCAGTCTTTTTCCAGTGCACTAGGAAGGGGGGAGGGACCTTTGAAATCCCGGCCTTGACATGGCAGATGGGTCAGGTGTTTGCACTGAACAGTCACCTGGTTTTAAATTCACCTGGTGAAACTGTTGGTGTCTGCCTGTTCTGCATCTGTATGGGCAGTTGTGGGATGTGTGTGGGCTTGAGCTCTAGGTAACACAAATCTCCAGTGATTCCTGGAGGAGGAAGTCCTTCCCAGGAAATACTCCAGAAGGACCTGTAGATGGCTCACTGCTACATCCCAGAAGTAAATATGGGCTACATGGTGGTAGCTGGGATAGATGTGCCACTTTCACTTTATTTAAGTGGGTATCTGGGACCATCCTCAAAAGCAATACAGGCTTATATCCATCTCCCACCTGTTGTATGCCCTAGGGCCATCTCAGATGTACATCTTAGTATGGATTTGAACATAGGCTCATCCATACCCTGTGGCTAGATATCAGGTTTGAACCTGAGCGTGGTTCAGCGTATGCACAGCCAAAATGAAAGGGCAAAAAAGATGAATGTTGGTCTCATGCCACTTAGAAGTCAACATCCCACACTTTGAGCAGACAGAAAAGCTTTATAGTGCCAACACTAAAACTCAGAAAATCTTTCCAAACTTGGGCTCAGGAACAGTGATTTCAAAAGGGAGATGGATGGAAGGGATGACAAAAAATATTAATAAAGGAATAAGAGAGTGAGTTATTCAAAACATCTGCCATGAACAGCTCATAGTGCTAGATTTTCTTAGGATAAAACGTTCTTACCAGAATTACTATAGCTTCCTGGTCGTGGTGGAAGAGGTGGGTATAAAGGTTTTCTTGAGTCACCTGTTGATAATTAATATTGTTAGATGGTTGGGCAGGCAAAACTGAGAGCTGTAAACAAAGAGCATGATAATCTGAGATTTTATACCTATTTCTGAGTTGTGCTCTGGTGAATTAAGAAAAGTCAAAAATTAAAAAGTCTGAAGCACTGTACCAACAAATAGCAACCTATTAGCACTAATTAGAAGGTAAAAAGGGAGTATATTCAAAATTAAAATGAGAGCAAAATTCACAAAAACGTTGAAGGACAGTGTTTCATATATTTCTGGCAAGAACTAACATGGTTTAATGCTGACATCTGGGAAGCACAGGGTGCTACTGTATGTTCAATGCTGCAGTCATGCAGAACCAACAGAGGAGCTGGCGTTCTGGGCTGGGCAGGAGGCAACAGGTTATGTCTGTGCCATCAGCAGGTATCAATAAGTTCTGCAGATTAGTTTCATCTAACTGATGCTGAATTTATCTAACACTCAATGAATCTTCTACTCCCAATCAGTGCAAAATGAACTCAGACTTCAGCTTTGGTTAGCACTTTGTGCTGGTATTTGGGCTTGTTTTGCTGAAGTATTAGAAAGAGTTGTGTTGGATAGATTGGGAGACCTGATGGTTAATAGTAATCTCCAAACTGTACATGGAGTGCTGGAGGAGCAAGAGCTGACTCATGCCCAAACCTGACAAAGGTAACATCCAGGGCTCTTGCTCTGCATATATAGAGTAGGTCCCCTCTTGCCCTTTCTCCAACCAGTTCAGTAGCATATTTAACTGTTCTTATAGCCAGACAGTGAGTTTACCTCAGAATAAATCAAAGTTAGGTCACAGATATAAATACTAATTTCCCTTCCCCTCCTTAAATCTTTCATTCACCTTCAATACATGCCAGATGCCCTTTTCTCATGTTTTCTTCTTGCCCAGCTACTAACTCTAACGCTTCTGTTTGTGAGTAACATTTAGGTTCTGATTCAGCAAACCACTCAGATATATGCTTAACTTTACTCGAGTACAGCTCTCTGCAGTCAGTGGGGTTTAGGTAGGGTCTTAAAGCTTTGCAGAATCAGACTTTGCCCAGTTGATTATACTCGATAGAAGAGACTTGTTCTGTTCCAGCTCCCTATGTGACAAACTAAGACTCACCATGGCACAAAAGCAGAAGACTACTGATCCCGTTATTTCTATTATGATGCTGCACTTATTCAGTCTTCTCTAAGCATAAGAATATACATTCTATGGCATAGCTAGTGGGAAAAAAAGGTCTGCAGAACTATTGATAATGAGGTACATATAATTAATCCCATTATATTGTGTATGAATTTCAATTAAGAACTTGAACTGAAAACGGAGCAAAGAAAAAAACAAACAAGGGAAGCATCATTTACCATCCCCTGAATAAAAAGGGTTAGTGAAGGTACTTAAGGTATTCATTAATAATTTAATCGACATACTAAACCCACCCTCTCAGAAAAGTATTCATTAAAAACTTACCGGAATGGAACAATTAGTACAAGCAGGAGGAAATGATAGTATAACCATGGGAATTGTAAACAAAATTAGAATCATCTTTATGAAGTGTGAGCTAACATGTAATTCAAACACAGGCATGAAATGGCAGGGGGAGCCCCGAAATGCTGAAAGCCATGGAAATGGGAATAAGAGCAGCGCAAAAGGTACGGTTCTCTAAGACTGAAACATGAGTAGACCAGACCACTGCAACTGGAGACACAGTTCAGAGGTGCTGTTTGATGGACCAAGCAGTAGGTTTTCTGTTGTGTAGCCTTGATTCAAGTGGAATTTTACTTTTGGCTCCAATAATGCTTGCACTTTGGGTAGTTTCAGCATGCAAGAACCTGTTTCCAGAGTGTATCACATCCTTGACAGACCTCCAAACAAAATGTGGTGCAAAAATTCCCAAAGTCAAGGATTTAATATGTTTACACAGCTCGGGACAGTATGGTGACTACTTCCTGGGTCAGATCTGGATGTTATACCTGGAAGTACCTGGAAGCAACAGCTGGTCACAACAGCTGAGACTACTCACCTCCTCCAAGAGCATCTCCTAAATGAAGATCATTGTCTGAAAATGAAAAAGAAAGAGGTGTAGAGAAGTGAGTGCCACACAGTTCTTGAGAGTAGGGAGACATTTTTAGGCTATTTTATAGAAAAGTAACAACTGAATGTTTGACAAGCAGCCGTTTTTCAGGGCAGGCATGCAAACTCAAATAAGGTATTCAACTTTACTTTAAAACTCTTAGAGAATTTAATATTTACCCACAAAATAAGTGACAAATGAGACCATATTTTCCACTCAAAATATAAGTAATTTATTCCTGCTTTAAATAAGCTGGGAATTAATCTCATAGTAGACTCAAGATCAATACCTTTTTAACATCCTTGCAGTTAGCTATGTTAAAATATTAAAATGTGCCTATTTTTCAAATATGCTTATTAGCATTTGCGTCCCTGGTTTAAAGTCGTGTATGCATGCTTTCCTCAAGGGTAATTTGTTGAACTGCAAAAACTGAATACCCATTTCAAGAACAAATACTGGGGAAGTAATACACCTACTTAGGCAGAGGGAACTGGATAAACTAATTTATGTAGAGGTCATGATGACATAAAAAACATTTGCTTTGGGTGATCATGTACACCTCTCTGAGGTTGAGTGGCTGCCTGTTTTTCTTTGGCTGAGCTATAAAGGTTTTAAAATATATTTAAACGTTTGTTTGCTCATGTTATGCAGTGAATCAACAGGCTATTGCCATTCCCCCAGCACTGTAAACATGTCTCTATAGCTGGGATGGAATTTTATTTCCAATCAAGAATTTGTCAATGAGTTGCAGATGCATAAATAGGAACTCTTATTTCCACTGTGCAGGTGTGGGTACGAGTAGATGGGTGATATTTTAGGGTGCATGTGGAATGATGGTGAGCTGTGAAAGGTCACGGAGTAGTAGGCAGAAACATATGAGATGGATGTCATAACTCCAAGGATCCCTTTCTTGCTATTTATAAACGTGGAGTGCTAGAATGAATCAGAAGGGATGGCAAAATCTACCTACATTTTTATAATGATGCTTATTGCCACAGAAAATAAAATCAACAGCAGATATTTTTTTCATTATAGTTGTGTTAGAATCCCCAGCACCCAGGAAAATCCATCCAGATCCATCACTGTGCAGAGCTCTGCCTTCATGTGTTCTTTACATCCAGAGGGAGTGGGAACCCTCTTTTGCACGGCATCTAGTCTAATTTTTGTAATACCTCAGGAATACTTTGATGTCACTAGGAAATCAGGCAGGAAAGTAATCAAATTCATGCTACACAACTCAGTTTGTTCTTATCAAGCCAGGTGCTGATCCTGCCTGAGTCTGGCCAGCAGAGAGCTGCGTTTCAAAAATACCATCGCGTGTCAGATGCTAACGCTGTAAGAAGCAATAAATTGCAAACTGGATTCAGTTTGTTATTGAGATGAAGAATTCAGGTAGAAGGCAGAGTTCCCCTCTGGAGGGTTTCATGCAGAGATTTGTTATGGAAATGTTGAAGCTGGTATAAATGAAATACAAATGGAAATGTGAGTGTGTATCCAGGGACCAGCAGTAAGAGCAGGGCAAAGGATTAAAAGAGCAGACATAAGGGTCACCATTCCCAGCAGTAAAATTGAGGAATGTGTTGTTTCTGTCAAAGCCAGCAGGCCAGAGCTCTGATAAGACGACAGCCTAGACGACTTGTCAGCAGAGGAAAAGCAGAAGGGCACTCTGAAGCCAAGGGTTGCAGCGTATCACCAATACCATTCTTTTTCCTGTTTGCTCACTCAGAAAATAGACTGTGGATGTAGTCTGTGCACCCCCAAAAAGGTAAAACCAGACAGTGGGCAGTAAACTGGCCTAGGGTTCAGAGATGTTAAAGTAAACAAGATTATGAGGCAAAGGATCTCCTCATAACAGCTGACGACTCCTAAAGGGTGTAGAAGATCTGTGCATAAACTAGCCTGACATTTCTGATCCAGGAGAACCACAGAGAAAGGATAAGGACTTCCTAGCTGGTGTAGCTTATCCTGTGTGGTACATGACACTCACCAGACCACCTGAGCATGCATGTTGTGGTGCTTCTCAGTATGTGGGTCTGAGTATATGGCTGAATTAAATCAATGGCAGGATGACTGTGAGTGGGTAAAATCAAATTATTTGGAGATTTTGTCAATAAATGACACTTTTTCCTTCCATTAAATTCCTCACTGAACTTTGTTACGCTAGATGGAAGGTGCCTACAGGAGACCTTCAACTGAGGCATTGGTTCCTGTGTGGGAAGTAATGCCCATAGGATGTGGCCTGTACAGTAACTGGCTCCAGCTCAACTGAAATTAGCATCTCAGCCAACCTCATTTCCCAATGATACTGGCTGAATGAGACATAGAGGAAACTGAGGTTAAGATGAAGCATCAGGCAAGTGCTAGGAAATACTTTTTTATCATCTTTCTGCACATTTCCAAAACCAGTAATAGATTCTAACACTGAGGGGATTACTAATTAGTTTGAATAGATTTTTAACTCCCGGCAAGCCTCTTTGGTGCTGAAAGAGATTCCAAAATGATCTGGAAAACATTGGTTTCTTCACTCCCAAGAATTAGTGAAGTAGATTCAGGCAAAGCAGATAATCATCTGATGGTCATATCTCTAATAGATCTATGAGACCCTAAAAATCAACTTCTTTTCACCTGCCTGAAGCAGCTTCATTGTAGATACTAGCATCCCTAGGTCACCTCTAAACTGAGGACAATCTTTCAGGGCACAATTCAAGTAAACTGTTTCAAATGTCTGTATTAGGATTAGAACAAATCCACATTTAGGATGATTTGAGTTGTCCCTAGACATGCTGATTTCTCAACCACTGACTTCAGAGGAATAGCTAAGGACAGATAGCTAATTGGACTGCAATGGCTTAGCAGTACTTTACAATAGATACTTCTAATCTAGGCCAAACACAGATTTTCTTTGCCAAACAGAGTGGGAAAGAAGAATGCAACCATTACAGGAATCAGTAGCCACCACTTTTACCAAACATTACCTTGCTTGTTCAAAGAGCAAACCCAAGAATCATGTGGAAAACGTAACTGCTTTTGTATACCTAAAGGCTCCTTTCAATATTTATCCAGAAAAAGACTGAAAGTCATACTGTGGATGAATGTTATCCAGCATTTCCCAATTCGAGCATTTTGTTTGATAGATAGAAATTCATTTCAGTGTAGTTTACATGAAAAATGTCTATGCTATCATAAAATACTCCATCATAAAGACACATGTGGTTTTGTTGGTGTTTGGGGTTTTCAGTAGTAATGAGTGTTTATTGGAAATAATCATTTGTTATTTTCGGGACTACAGCTTACATCTTTCAGCCCCCTCCACTTTTCAGAGCCTTTCTTTCCTTTCTAAAACAGGTCACTGTAGCAGTCGATGTCAGATAATATTAAGTAAATACACAGGGAGAAGAAAGAATACCCAAATTCTTTCTGATTCTTTTCCAAGTCTGTTATCAAGCATCATGAATGTGGCTGGGAAGTTGCCCAGCGTAAAAGGACGTGGGAGTGTTGGTCGATAGCCAGCTGAACATGAGCCAGCAGTGTGCCCAGGTGGCCAACGGAGTCCTGGCTTGTATCGGAGACAGTGTGGCCAGCAGGACCGGGGAAGTGATTGTGCTCAGCTCTGGTGAGGTCGCACCTCCAGTCCTCTCTTCAGTATTTGGTACCTGATTACAGGAAAGACATTAAGGCCCTGGAGCATGTCCAAAGAAGGGCCACAAAGCTGGTGAAGGGTCTGAAGCACAAGTATTATGAGGAGCAGCTGAGGCAACTGGGATTGTTCAGCCTGGAGAAGAGGAGGCTGAGGGGAGACCTTATCACTCTCTACAACTACCTGAAAGGAGGTTATAGCCAGGTGGGTGTTGGTCTCTTCTGCAGAGTAACAAGTGCTAGGACAAGAAGAAATAGCCTTAAATTGTGCCAGAGGAGGTTCAGTTTAGATATTAGGATTAGGGTTTTTTCCCCTGAAAGGGTTATGAAGCGCTGGAACAGGCTGATGGTGAGTCACCATCCCTGGAGGTATTTTAAAAATGTGTAAATGTGGTGCTTAGGGACATGCCTTAGTGCTGGACTTGGCAGTGCTAGGTTAATGGTTGGGCTTGATGATCTTAAAGGTCTTTTCCAACCTAAATGGTTTTATGATTCATTGAATATTTATGCTAAAAGAAAAGACAATTTTAAAAAATAGAAGAGTTGCCCACTGTTAGCAACTGTTACCCATGGTTATATTCCCCAGGGAGATCAGTACAGGCTGAAAAAGTGTGAAGAGGATCTTCAGGAAATAAAATCCCATCAGTGGCCAGTCCTGCTCTAAAGCCTTACTGGAAGCAGTAAAGACACGTAATTGGCAACCATCAAAAGAACACTTACTTTACATATTGAAGACAGCTAGTATTCACCCAAATCATCACAACTACAGTATATTAGCCAATATGATCAAGCATATCACAGGAAACAGTTTCTACGTATCTAAGATGAGTGATGACTTGTAGTCTTCATTACTCACTCAGCCCAGGCTTTGTCGGTATCCTGATCACTGTAGGCTTCCTGGTGATTATGTCATCTGTGGGACACAAGGACATACCAATGAACAGTAACAGCTTAAACTTTTTCAACTTAACAAAAGAAAGTAGCTGCAGATATAGAGCTGCATTCAGTAAATGTTTATGCATCATGGCAGAAGATAAAAAAGGTATGTTTTCAAAGTCTTTTATTTTTTTAAATTGTCTTAAAGGCAATTTTTATTATATGACAGAAACATCAAAATCTAGAATTTCCAAGCTCTGTATATCATTAACTTAAGTACTATCGGCTTCATATTCCAGTCCTCAGGGAAAAGGACTGGAAATAATAAAGCTTAAGCTTTATTATTGTGTCTAAATGTCAGAGTAAAATAAGGATAGATGATCTACCTACCTGGGTGATCAAGAGCATCAGCTAAATCAAAATCATGTTGACCTAGAAGAATAGGGACAGCAAGAAAGAGATCAAGTCAGTGGGCAGGTTTCTGTGACCTCCAGCTCTGGACAAAGCCAGAACACCAGTAAGAGGGAAAAGAAAAATTCACAGGAACAGGAGCAAGCCCAGAGCAAGGCATTAGCTGTTGTCCCTGTGCCATGTAGTCCTGAGTGACCGTGCGAGATGAGCTCATTTAATTCCAAGAAGCTCTTGGTTCAGGTGGTGCAGAGGGGAGCTGCTCTCTCTTGTTACCCTTACTCAGCCACGGTGCAAACATACCTCTGAAGAACATTGGTTCCCTACTGCAGAGCACAAGGACTGCTGCCAGGAGAGGGCGTGGTACTTGCAAACCAGAATCATTAGGTGAGAACTTTTAATATCTTCTTTATTGTTTTCCTGCTCAGCCTGAGAGAGCAGCTTTACTGCCTTGTGATCACTTGCAGCATGAAGCAACTTTTTTTTTCCCTTTTAATTCTTCCTGCAACATGTGGCAGCAGTAAGAGGTATAAAGATGTGTTTACCTAACAGTTTCTGTTGTGTCATAATAAAATCTGAAAGGGGAGAAAAAAATCCTTCCTGTTCTGTGTGAGGTGACAATGATGTCATTAAATGTCATGACAGGGCAATTAGTATCCTGACCTTTGATGTTAGCAGGTAAACAAAACTGGAAATTGTTTAAAATGTATTAAACCAAAGATTACGAGTTTGAAATGAACAAACACAAGTATTCATGCAAGCTTTACTTTCCACTCTCTATAATCTGCCACTTTCCTCTCAATACACAGCGTTCATGAAACACCTCTTTGCAGAGAATGTACCCATTGGTTTTCAGCTGGACTGAAACTGCAGTTTTCAGCAGACCTCACTGCAGAAGAACTTTTTCACAGTGAGTGTGACAGAGCCCTGGGACAGGCTGCCCAGGGGGTTTGTGGAGTCTCCTTCTCTGGAGATATTCAACACCGGTCTGGATGCCTCCCTGTGTGACCTGTCTTAGGGAACCTGCTTTGGCAGAGGGGTTGGACCTGATGATCTCTGGAGGTCCCTTCCAACCCCTATGATTCTGTGATTCTGCAATTCACCGCCCTCGTGCATGCAGACCAAATTCCTGATCAGCCTGCACAAACCTGCAAAAAGCCATGCCATACCATGGCTTCCCTAAGCAGAAATGTTTTGTTGCACAAACCTCTAGATCTGCACCTATTTCTTATCCTGTCTAAAAGACTTAATACATAAATCTTCAGTGAAGTGGTTTTCTCTGTAAGTCTTGAATGTTTCATGGCAAGAAATGCATCATTATTCAAGAGGGGAAACTAAGGAACAGAGAGAGGCTGGCAGAGGTTCTCCAGCACTCTGAGTAGCCCAGCCCTTTCTTCTTGACAGTGCTGTCCATCTTCATGGCATTCTTCACATTAATTACTCTTTCAAAATAGAAGCTCTCACCTGTGTCTAAGAGCTCCTGGAAAGTTTAATTATCAGTGGTAAAACACTGTGATCCTCAGTTAAAAATCAGCATGGGAGCATAGAACAGAAATGTTTTGCTTCCCATGAGGATTTCCATGTAAGTCTGGGAACTTAATTATACTGGTGTCTGACGGGAAAGATATAGAGTGAGGCTGGAATGCAAAACAGGGAATAGCTTCTAAAGCAAAAATGTCCCTATAAAATATTATGACAAACCTGTATTTGGAAAGGAAAAGCAGGTAACAGCACAAAGCTTCTCCATTAATGTTACTAGAACAGCATTTTATCTGTTATTTGGAGTGTCACCTTATCTAAAGTGATCTTAGAGTGTCACCTCTCCTTCCCTTGCCCTGGCCACTGAGACAATCCAGCTAAATCCAGTAATCTTTGGTCTAGATGGATAATATTTCAAGACCCTGACAGGTAACATTTTCATGTGAATCCATTAAAATGCATATTTACATAAATATACAAAATTCACAAGATGCTTTCTCAGAAGATATTCCCTGCCAGAGCCCTGAGGGGCATCACCAGCCCTTATTGGCCCTGAGCCCCTGCCCGTGGGTTGTCAAAGCCATGCTGCTGCCCAGCCATGGGACCATTTGATCCCGATGCAGATCCCTACTTACATCCTGACATTGTCTCCACTTACATGGTCAAAATACATTTTTCTGAAGCACTTCTTAAGTGCCAACAATATGAGCAACTCAAGTTTGAGTGTCCTTTAATTTTGTCCTCTGGATAAATCTTCATTCTCGATCAGCATCCTGAGTGCTGCAGGAGGCTGCCTGACCAACACCCTGATGCTGCAGGATACTGCAGGCAGGATTCAGACCATTTCTCATCAGAATGAGTCATCAGAAACAGTTTTGTAACAGCAAAGAGCTGTTGGCCAGACCATCTCCTTTGTTACGGGTCCTGACATGCAGGAACTAATGATATGGAAAGCAGATAACAAGGTCCTGGAGCTGTGCAGCGAATGTGACAGCCTCTTGGGTAGGAAGGTTCTGGAAAACTTCCAGGTAGAATATTCCTTGGAAGTTAGGGAAAAGAAAAAAAAAATTTAAAAAAATAGAAGGAGGAATCTAATCAGAAAAGGTTGTGGAATTCAAACAAGTTGATGCAGATGCTTCCAATTGCATGAGCGAAGCAAAGCAGCCTACCAAAACAGTTACTGATGCCCACCCTTCTCCTGGACAACAGCAGCATTTGCCTCTCCTGTCATGTGTCAGCCTTGTTACTGAAAATGTGGGAGAGGACAAGAGCCATGCTTTTGAGAACACAGCAAGGAAGAAGTAAAAGGCAACCACAGAAATTTTAAGAAGAGGAAAAAGAAGAGGGAAAATCCTCTGCAGGAATGATTCTGACTGATTAATTTTTAATTATTTCTCACGGCAAATCAAGTAATAAAACAAACAGTCACCGACACCACAAGACTGAGAGTAAGGCAACAATCTACACTGAAATCTCTTTGGCTGTGTAAACATAAAACCTTGATAGATGAGCAGATTGTATGTGGACATCTGTGCAGCACGGTAAATGACATTCCAATAAAGCAAAAGATTGCTTGGACTTCCATCCCGACTTCCTCTGATAATCACATCAAATGACCGCGAGGAGTAAGATTCTGTGGAGCAGAATTTTAAATGCTCATTACTGTTTCTGAGGCTGCACCTAGACATTTTAAGAATCTAATTTGGGAGGGTAACAGATGGTTAAATAGCTGAACAGCCCAGATTTCATCTGCAAAATGGAGGGTCTGAAAACAAAAACACAATAGAGACTCAGAAGATATTTAGCTCAATAGGAACTGCAGTCACTTCAGGGAACTCTGAAGATAAATGACAGCGGAAATAAATTAGTCAAGCTTCTTCACAGAACAAACAGACTGAAAGAAATTAATTTTCCACATATAAAAATGGGCTTTTTTTTTTTTTTTTTGATCAGCTTCCATAATAGAAACAGCTGGAAACATACTGATGAAAATGAGAATAAAAGAAATTTTAGTGGGAAAAAAACAGCTTTGTTCCTTTGGGTTCTTTTTTTTTTTTTTACAATTATTTGGTTGAGGGTGTTTTTTGTGTGCGGCTTTTGTTTCCTTAACCTGGATAAAATTATGAAAACATTTAGCTGTGCAGAGGTATTATCTCAGAATTATCACTGTTATTACTGCTCTGGGCTAGTATGCTATTTCTTGGCATCGCTTCTGGTCTTCCATCTGGGAGTATCCCTGTTTTTACATAGAAATGAAATTATTGTAATAGTGGTTAATGTTGGGTGGTCCACTGTGATTCATAACAGGGAATGTGAGGCTTGCAAGCTCCTGCCTGACACCATGGAACAGTCCTCATCGAAAAATGAGAAGGCGCTCCGCTAAGAAAGCAAGCCTTCCAGATGGATATACAGTTTACACGGTGAAAGGACCTGCTTTAATTATGTTTACACTAGTTGCTCAAATACAATGAACTGTACCAACAGCAGGACTATTGCTGGCATTGCCAGCCTTACACGGGATGTAAATCCCTCATCTCCACCTAACATGTGTAGCTGTGCCTGTAAAAACCTGAAGTGTAGACCCGGCCTAAAGACCTAATAGTAGGCTCCTCCTTAACAGCCAGAGAGGGGAGAACAGACTCTGCAAAGCCAAGCATCAAAACGTGGTAGCTGAAGTTTCAGTTACTGTGTTTATCTTTACAGGCATCATTCTTTGGGGTAGGGCATTTCCTTTCATTGAGCCTTTTAAATATAATATGTGGAAGGCCGGTGAGATCCAGGAGTTGGGCTTGATGATCCTTATTGGTCCCTTCCAACTCAGGATATGCTGTGATTCTATGATTCTATAATGATTCTGTGATTCTATGATAAAATCCTTGTGAGTTCATTTGCTCTACGTTGGAGAGTATCTTGGCTGCGGTTTGCCACAGAGACATGGAGCCAGCTTTTAAGGAAGTTCCCTTGAATACAAGACATATTCTACTGAAGCATCACAAAGTCGTGTCCTCAGGCATGTGTGCATTTAATGTTCCCAAACCTTTGCCCATATTGTTTTTCTGAAAATGCTACCCAAATGTCCAGTCACTGAAAAGCAGACAGCAGCGTCTCTAGTCTATGGTGGAAAACGTGACCATGTTAAGTGCCTCCATCACCCTTTAACTGTGAGATGATCCATCAGGAGACTCTGAGGTCCCACGGTCTTTGAGGAGGATTTGGGAAAACCAAGGCTGCATTCTGCAGGTGGGTGTTACCTATTTACTATTACAACTGCAGTCAGGAGTTTTCTGATGAAAGGCTACCATGGCATCACTCTGTGATACAAGTAGGGTCAGTCCTGCTCTGGATCCATGTGAACACAGCCTACGGCCTTTAAAATTACACACTTTTAAATATTTGTGGGGAATATTGCTAAGTAAGAGTCAGGTCTTGTGGCAAATGAAATCAACTTCTCAGACATTTGATAAGCATGGCCTAGTATTAAAAATTATGCTAAGGCTCACGAGAAGATACATCTACGCATGTGTATATATGCACATAAATGCACAGATGCACATGTGTTTTAGATAAATCCTTTAGTCATTAATATGATTAAATTGATGGGCTTTGAGTGCATTGCTAACAGTCACATGATTGGCTGAGATTACCTGTGTTAGACATAAACTAGAAGCAGCTCACTTAGAAATGTGAGCTAGATAGAAAGGCAGAATAGGTTGATTTTACATTATTTTAAAACAAGGACAAAATTTATATCTTTGGTGTAATTAAGTTAAGAATTGTTTTGTGAATACAGTGAGCTTAAAACATCATGAAGCTGGCAGAGACTGTGGGAGAAGAGGGTGACTCACAAATGGGAACAAAATTTCTTCTAAAAAGGAACAGTATGCTACCGAAGTCACTTGTGGGACCCATTTTATGTTCTTTTTAGCTGAAATGGTAAGTTGTTCTTTGTACAGATAATTTCTGATGTTTATAAAATCATGAAACATACTTCCCCTGTAATGAGAATGTAGGATGCATTCTCCCAGGTACGTGATTAAGAACGTACCTGTTCACTGGTCCAACTTTATTCAGGAAGCAATTATGTTTGTTTAAAGGAAGTTACTCATGTAAGAAAAGTTGTGGGAGAGCATCAAGGTTTACACCCCAGAGTGGACACTTTGGACAAACTCTCAATGAGTGGGCACTGTTTCTTTGATGTCATACTTTCATGATCCATATTTCCAATGAGGTTGCTGCAGCTTTTTTTTCTTTTCCATCACGGCCCTTTCGTTCCATAAATGATGATTCCCACTGCAACCCCTTGATGTTGGGGTGGAAAATAAGTATGCTTTAAAATCTGTAATTAAGACCTGAGTTCCAGTCCGTAGACCACAGTGTATGGACCTGATTATTGGCTTCATGTTTTTCTTCTAGGCCACTTCTGTTTATAGTTTGAATTCAAGGGAAATGAAAAGGTCTCTCTCACTTATTCATACAGGAACACATTTAAATAATTGCCAGCAAATAAGATGCACTAATAAAGCAAGAGTGGCAGTACTGCTTTAGGTCTGTGCAGTGTGGTCTCATCCAGCATGAAAGAAAACCTTCTGGCCTGATGGTGTTTGCTTTGCTGTGGACAAACAACAGCTCTTCAGAGGTAGCTGCTGTTCTTTATGATGTGATATGCGCCGCATATATAAAATGAAACATATATAATTTTCTATATTTTGCTTCAGAGGCAGTGCAGAAGAAGCTGGTGTGTGCTGCAAAATTACAGGCAGAGCAGAGGAACTGGGATCTCTGATTAAGCAGCACCATGTGTCCACCCATCTTACTGAAGCTTGTCTTTCAGCCTCGTGATCCGAGGAAGCGGAGCTCAGGCCGTGGCCTGGGCTGTTCAGCCAAAATTTCTTTCTGTCTCTCTGTGGTTCGTGAAGCCATCAGCCCTTCACAGCCACTTGGTCTGAGAGCATCAGACTAAATGATGGTTGCGTTATACTGTACCTGTAGATAAGCTCAGAGACCTCTCTGAGTGTTCCTACCCAAACCCTGCAGTGTGGCACAAGCTACAGCTCTGCTGGGCTCTGAGCGACCACAGGCTGCCTACGTGCCACTGGCCATCCACGCTTTCCCCAGCTGGTAGTTTAGAGGCAACAGAGGGAGCTGAGGATGATGCAGGAGATCAGGGAGATGCCAGGCTGTGTGTTATTTCTGTCACTCATGGAGTGCCTTTTGGTGTTCACTCATGGAGTGCCTTTTGGTGTTCATCATCCCACTTTCACAAGTGCACTGGTAAGACAGGTGCAAAGCACCTTTAGCTCTTCAACATGTGTAGCACAGGTCTCAGTAGGGTCATTCTATATCTAGCACTGAGTTGAATTTGTTTCAGAAATTCTGTTGTATATCTAATCCTGTGCCCCCTGAAGTCACAGTCACCCACTGACATGATTATCTATATTGCTTTCATGGGGTTAGTAACACTGCCAAGTTGAGGTGGGTGATGAGGATGTTTTGTTCACATTCTTCACTTGCATGTTTAAGATGCAAGACAAGCAAGGTCTGCATCTTCTCTCTTTCATGCCATTATGAACATGTTTTCTGGAAAAGAACAATGCTGGGAAGAGCTGCTGGAAGTCAGCAAGCAGGTCTGCTCAGCAACAAAGTCTCTGTGGATTTGTAGGAGCTGCCTCTCCTCTCATTTATACTAAATGAGAAAGCAATTAGGCTCCCTTTGCAGAGCTGAAGAAGCCTCTGCATGCCATCAGTGTGCACAGAGAAGCTTCAATGAATGACTCTGGGCAAAGGGTGATGGAGATGTACTGTGTCTAGTTCTGCGTTCCCCAGCTCAAGAAAGACAATGAACTACTGCCGAGTCCAGAGGAGGGCTACAAGGATGATTGGGAGACTGGAGTATCCCTCATATGAGGAAAGGCTGAAGGAGTTGTCCCTGTTTAGCCTGGAGAAAACTGAGAGTAGATCTCATCAACATGTGTAAATAACTAGATGATGGGGACAGACTCTTCTCAGTGGTGCCTAGCAGCAGGACAAGGGGCAATGGACACAAACTGGAACACAGAAAGTTCCATCTGAAGATGAGAAAAAACTTGTTCACTCTGAAGGTGTCAGAGCACTGAGACAGGCTGCCCAGAGAGGTTGTGGGGTCTCCTTCTCTGAAGAGATTTGAAACCTGCCTGGACACAGTCCTGTGCAGCCTGCTCTAGGTGATCCTGCTCTGGCAGGGCGGGGGTTGGACTAGATGATCTCCAGAGATCCTTTCCAACCCCTACCCTTCTGTGATTCTGTGATCAGTTGGTATTAAAGCACAAGACTCAGCAGAGGATCTGGTGGTTTAGCCTTTGGAGGGAACAGAAATCATGTCTTGGCATGCAGAACACACTGCAAATCTGGGTTGGATTTCTGAACAAGGAGTCAGCCTTCTTTTTTCAAGAATCATAGATATTGTCCCCATCATGCTGAGGAAACAAAACGGTCTGTACAATTTCTGTGGAACAGAAGTATCTGGCTCATAGCTCACTAGTAATCTGCAAGGTAGATTTAAAGTTTTTATGAGATACAGAATGTCATCCATGAGGCTTTGTTGCTGACAACTCAAGGACTGCTCCTGGTATGAAGTGTATGCTCCTGGTTCCTCCACCCCTGACGTTGTAAGACCCTGGACAGAAGGAGGTGCTTTGCTTTAATTTGTCTGCTAATCTTAGTGTCTACTCTGGTCTTTGTTTACATTGAATCTGAAGCATTGTGGCCCTCTGAAAATGTTTGGCTATGATTTCACTTTTTAAAGAAATTCCTGAGGAATTAAAAATGCACTGATGACATGCATAGCTTCCCCAGTGGAACTGGGGCTGTCCTATTTTCATAACCCATTCCAGCCCTTCCTTTAAATTCAGATGGCTTATTTGCTTTCATGAGGTACTGCCCTACAGATCAGATTTTTGACAGCATTCTCCCCTCACAGTCATGGGTGTCAGCCCCTCTGTGGAAAAGAAGGAAGACTCCGACCAAACCAATTTGACTCTCATCCCTCCTTAACCATGAGGCAAAATGCCACAGAAAGGCACATTTTTATTGATTTTTAGTCTTGAAAGAATTATGGCATTTATTTGTTTGTTTACTACCCTCAGTGGGATGGAAAGGGGTTGACAGTTGCTGATGCAGGAGAGGGAAAAATATGCACTGAAAACACGCAGTTGGGGCGCTCCTGCTGGGCTTGCAACGTTTGGAAAGCAAGCCCCCGAAGCCAGGCAACCACAGGGGCTGTTAGCTCTTCCCAAGCTCTTGGTGTTGCAACAGCTTCTGCTCTTTGTCAGTGTTTCAACCAGTTCAGGTATGTCTAGTTATCAAACGGCAATCACGCCCTCGGATGATAGCGCTGGCATGCCTACAGAGGACAGCAGCCCAGGGACTGGGAATGAAGGCAGCTGATAGATCCCTGCTGATCCTGCGAGCGCCTCGGCACGTACGTAGGGACCTCACACGCAGCGACAGCAAGGGCTGGAGCTCCAGGGAGCAGCGCAAGATAGACAGGGCTGTGTTTTTCATCTCCCCCATTCTGTCTTTCCATTCTGCAGTATTCATAAAACTAAGTCACAAAGTGTCTCAAATCTAAATGGGCCTGTAATTTTCCCTGCATAAAGTGCCTAACTAATTAACCAAGAATACAATTAGCTTTGAGTTAACGTCTTTGTAAGCCTTAGCTCCACAGCAGTACGTGGTTTGTTGGTTAGCAGAAAGTGCTGTTCCCTTTACCTGCGTAGCATGCAACACCTGATGCAGTGAAGTTAATGCTTCTTAAACATCCACAACCTTTGCACTGTCTCTGTTACTGGCTAAACATGTGAACTGTCAGTTGGTCTTAAAGACCATGGATACGTAGATCATATCTATGTTGGGAATCTGAGGAGCATGCCTGAGCAGTCAGGTCTGAGTGAGAATCTCAGCTGCTTTCCAGCTCCATATCGGAGAGAGCCCTCAGGCTGCACAGCTTCCCCACTCCAAGTACACACATGTGTAGCTGTATCACCCAAATGGGACCTGCAGTGGGTTTCAAACATGTGCATGATTACAGTTACTGGGGGACCATGACCTAAGCTGTGTCATACCACACCTTCAGTGGGCAGCTGCCCTGGTTTCAGCAGGGGTAGAGGTTAGTAATTTTCCTCCTAATAACTGGTGTAGTGCTGTGGTTTGGGTCTAGGATGAGAATCATGTTGGTAACACACTGATGCTGCCAAGCAGTCAAGGACTTTTCAGCTTCTCATGCTGCCCTGCCGAGGAGTAGGTGGGGGATGCCCAAGAAGCTGGAGGGCACATAGCCAGGATGGCTGACCCAGTCTGGGCAAAAGGGATCTTCCATAACATGTGATGTCATGCTCATTATGTAAATGGGGAGTGGACTAGGAGGCAGTGTGGCTTAGGAGCTAGCTGAGTATCAGTTCTGGACGGTGAGTGCTTTGTATCACTGGTTTTGCCTATTGTTATTACTATTTATTACCGCCTTTTTTTTTCTGACGTATCAAACTGCCATTATCTCCCACGAGTTTTACCTTTCTTAAATTTTTCTTTCCAATTCTCTTCCCCCATCCCACAGAGGGGCAGTAAGCAAGCAGACAGCTGCGTGGGTGTTTTAGCACCTGGCTAAGTTAAGCCACAACAGCAGTGCAGACATACCCAAGGCTCAATTACCATGGGTCATCTGAGCTGCAGTAACCAACGTGGGACATTAACATGAGCTTCAGTAGAAGGAGTTTCTGTGAAGTTTCTTTCATATGGGTTGGGCTAAAAGCCATTCAAACAATTATTTGTTGCAGCTCAACTTCCATGGGAGACCTCATGTAACCTTTGTGAGCTTGGAAACAGTGAAAGCCAGAGTATAGAAAAAAGTGTGGAAGATTGGGGTGAGGATTTAAGATTCTGAACTGTATCATGTCTCACTTTCCTTGAGCAATGCAGCCCTTGCTTATGCCACACTTCTCTTGAGATGCGTCCATCAAGGTAGTCTAGCTGACTAACTGAAGACATCTGCACATAAAGGAAATGCTAGATGGTAAGGGGAGTGATGTGGTCTGCAGTGGCACAGTAATCTGCAGAAACTACTGCAGGTGGTTACAGATTAGATAAAAATTAAGGCTGCATATAAAAAAGGTGACACATGTCATAGACATTCCTGTCATGAGGACTTAGACCAGCCTTTCACTAGCATGGCCAAACCCTTGATTAGGGCTGAGAAGCGGTTCCTGTAAATCTCCCCTGAAATATGGCAAGTACTTTGATGATAAAATTCACTGGCTGTTGCCATAGATGTAAAATAATTAATTTTGCTTTTCAAAGAGGACTGAAAAGTTTCCACAGTCACAAGGCTGTGCCCAAAGCCCACAGCAGCTTTCAGCAATGACTTCTTCCCCACAGCGTGGCCTCAACTGCTCTAAATTAGCAAGAAGAGTCGGGCTGACTGTCCTTGTAATTAAAGTGACAGAATATATGGAAATTGGCTTGCCCGTGCTCAGGTTTTTTTTTTAACAGAAATATTCAACATAAGAGAGTGCCCCAGAACTGGAAAGTCAGCATGCCAGCACTGAGAGACCATGTGAATCATCATTGCTGCTCACAACACACCGCAGGGCAAGCCAGCATAGTCCTACTGCTCTGCTGTTTCTCAGCCATGTTGCTCACTGAAGACCTCCAAATAAATTCTTGTTTGTTTTAAAACAGAACTAGGGCACTAAACTTAAGGCAAGTTGTATCTCACTGCCCATCACTAAAAGATCTCCCAAGGACTCCATTTAAATCAGGGGTGGTGGGAGGGTTAGCAGCAGCAGCTGTTGTGGGACTAGTAGTTACTGACTGATTTCTTTCCTGCAGTCAAACACTGTGTCACAAGCTTTTGAAGGAATGCAAGTATCCAAAAAGCCAGAAGGTTACAAGTACACTACATGGCTGATGTACACAGGGATGATCCTATTTGGCTTGATATCAAAAAAAGATCTTTTACACACTGCCTTGCTAAAAGAAAACTATGCTAGAATATAGAGAAGAAACTCAACATGAAAGGACTGTATTTTCCCAACTGCTACAGAATCACAAGGTTGGAAAAGACCTTTAAGATCACCAAGTCCAACCATACCTGTCCTATGCTAAACCATATCCCTAAGGACTTCATCTACCTGTCTTTTAAACACATAAAAAAATGTACAATAATAAGTACAAAATAAAAAACAATACTAAGTAAAAAATAAGTACAATAATAAGTACAAAAATACTTACAAACTTTTCAATTCTTTGTTAAGGAAAAAAATGTGTGCTTGTGTGTGGATTTTACATATTCAGAAATATGGTGGCTAAGGTTAATGAGTTATTAATTTGTAAGTATTGAAGCAGGATCACCAATATGAAGTGCTTTAATCTTTAAACCAAACCAGAATTTGTATTTACAGTATAACTAATGCTTTTTGAAATAGCAATAATCAAGAAAAGCTCTAAAAATGTGAAGCTAGTATTTGACTAAGGATCTCCCTAGAAACTTGTACATTCCCCTGGAATCTCTCATTTTACAGCTTCCACTTCAAAAGTTTACACACAAGTTCAAAATTGTGAATGGCTTTAGGGGAGCAACACTAAAGAGAAAATAAGAAATTAGAAAAAATACCTCTCCATCTAGAGTAGCTGTTATGACTGATCATCCAAAAGGTATCTCTCTCTCTCTCTAGAAACTGCAGAACTACTTATCTGAACACGCTTTGGTTAAACAGTAGCAACAAAAACAGTGCCAGAAAACATTTCTAAATAAGCAAGTGTATTTTTTTAGGACTCATTGTTTAGGGTTGGTTTTTTTTTACAGAGTTTTAATAATCTCACCCTAGAAATAAGTCAAGGCAAAGGTCACTTACCTCTTACACGGAGTAGAAGAAAGCCAAGGCACAAAAGAAGGATACTTGAGAATTTCCCCATGACCTTCTATGCAGCGTCTTGACTGCCCAGGGTTGTTTTCTTCCAATCGATGTTGCAACTGCAGTGCCAAGGTTTGAGGGAGTTGCTTGGAGTCAGTGGCTCTGCCCAAAGAGCTCCCTCACCATCACACCCAAGCACCCAGGAGTAGACAGAAGTCCCTAAAAACCTCTTCTAGTACAAGACAAGTAACAAAAGCAGAAGACCCCTCTACAGCCAAGCCATGAGCAGCATCATAGGTGCCACTCACCCTAGAAGAAATGCATTTATGGCCCTGGCAGGGAGCATGGAGAGCTGGGGAACCACCAGCAGCACCCAATGGGGAGGCGGCTGGCATGCTCTCAATCCACCTCCTGCCCAGAGGGAAAGCCAACCTGTTTGACATCCTCACCTGCAAAGGTGGGTGTGGTGGTGTGGGAGCTCAAGCAGCTTGTGGGAGGTGACTGGGCTGCCCTGAAGCATGCTGAAAAAATGTCTGTCTGTCCTCAAAGTGCTGCTTCCCTGCACAGTTTTTGGCTGAGCTGATGAAGGCCATCCTGTCAGAGCCCCAACCCCTCACTCAAGTCACCAAGTGAAGGAAGCAGAGGCCAAGGATCCGCTTTGCAGAGACTTGGGAACTGTCTACAGAGGGGTGAGAAAACCCCTGATTTTATTAACTTTAAATGTGGTGTCAGGCTACTGAACTGAAGCAGGCTGCCTGGCAGATGCTTATCTTCAACAGGTAAATGCCTGGCATGATTTTTTCCATGGAATATAGGTATCCATGCATATCCCACACAGGGAGAGGCCTCAGATAGGGCAGAGCATGAGAACACAAAGCTCTGGAAAATGAACAAACCCCGTGCACCCAGCCACCCGTGAACATACTTTGAAGTCACGGATGGGTTTGAAATCCAGTTTCGTCATGGCCTCTCTCTAGCAAACATGTGCCCCAGCACACTTGTCTGTTGAACCAGACTGTCCACTGTCTCACTGGCGCCTGGAGCCAGCAAGGAGACTGAGAGACCGGTGTGTGCCCTCCCTTTTCTGGGGGGGGTGAGCTGCGGGTGGTTGTGACGGGCGCTGTTGTGACTAGGGCAGCAAACACTCTGGTGCCATGAATGGTGGAGCTGTACGCTCGTGGTGCTGCTGGGTGGTCTGGTCTGATGTGGGGCACAGAGCACACAATAAATCCCATGTGTGGACTGAATCCATGCTTTTATGATAAATACCAGAAAACTGACACCACAACACCAACTGGATTGACAAAACCCAGTGACATTGGATCTTCTTGATGCTAAAGTAGGTCAGGTTCCCTCCATCCAACCCCCTCCAATATGAACCAGTAGAATGGTTTCTAAAGGCCTGGCTTTTTATATCACACTGTTTATATGTTTTTAAGCTAGTAACAGAAGCTCTGGAGGCAAATTTATGTATCATCATCCTTCTTGTCTGGGCCAATTGCTCAATCTCAAAAGAGTTAGCAACATGTAGGTATGAGAGGTGACTTTGCCAGCCAGTGAAAACACGAACCATACCATGACACGAGAAATCCCTGTTTATTTTTTTCCAGCGCAACAAAAGCAGGCAGGGATGTGCTAATCTTGGTGTCAGTGCTGAGTATGCCTGAAAGTTAGCAGGGCTGCACGCTAGTCCAGGCAAGCCCAAGCAGCTCACAAACGTTCGGTAGCTGCACTTCAGAACAGTTGCTCTTGTAAGCAAAGTCTTCCAAAGATGCTTTCTCTCACCTGCCTGCTGATACTGGCTCATTGGGATATTGAAGGCTCCTAAATTGTTTGAAGATGATGCGCCCCTTATCTAGTTCCTCTGAAGCCAGCTACTGCTCTGTCTAGCTAACTAAAAACATCATTAAGAAGGCACAGTTAAGGGGAAACTGAAGGAGTGGACCTAGCAGTGAAGCTGGGATGTCTTGAATACTTATCCTGCTTCTGGTTGTGGGGCATTGCAGGAACTTTGAAATCCCAGCTCCCTCTGTCGAAGACAGGCAAGTAATTGCCTGAGATATCAAAACAGCAATATTACATATTAAAAACAGATGTAAGGAGGCCTCACACCTGACCATAAATTGCAGTTTTATCACTTTGAGAAATCATGGACTCACCTTTTTTCTACTGAAAGGGCAAAGTTCTGCCTAGCATTCACCTGATGAGGTGTATGACTTGCCTGTTCTTTTCACCTGTTCTTTCAAGAAAAAAAAATATTTAAGAGATAGTAAATGGGCACAGAATGCCCCAGGGTGTGAGGAATGCCCAGCCCCAAAGGAAAACAGCTCATGAGCAAATGACCAAAACTCCCATTCCCACGTCATCCTGTTTTCCCCCCTCCCTGCCCCACCCTAGGGGGGAGGAGGAAAATCATGAATGAAGTCTGTGAAGAAGTTGGGGAGGGGGAGGTGCTTCAAGACCCAGTTTTATTTCTCATTACCTGACTCTGGTATCACTGTGTGTGCAGCGCAGTGTAATGAATTAGAGAGTTTTCTTTCCTTCATTCTGTGCTGAGTGCGTTTGCCCGTGATGATAACTGCAGAATGCTCTCTCCCTGTCCATATCTCGACTCCTAAGCCTCTCAGTATGTATTTTCTCCCCTGTCCAGCTGAAAAGGGGAGTGATAGAGCAGCTTTGGTGGGCATCTGGCCTCCAGCCATGGTCAAACCACCACATACTTTTAACCCATCAGGCCTCTTTTAGGTAAAACAAGCTACAAGAGGACAGTCACAACTCAACACTGTCAGCCCCATCCTTCCTGTGGGTAGAGGTTAGACATTGCTCTCTGGCAAGGGTGACCTGCTGTATGAGTCTATCAGAGATGAAAGCACCAAATTATACACTAGAACTACTGGGAGAAGCCACTAATATCCTACAGTTTTCATCTTTTGTCATAAGAATGGAAGTATTTTAATTAAAATATTGAAACATCTGGTAATATAAGGCATTAGGGGCCAAATACACAAGTGAATCTGTGATACAATTTCTTGGAGATGGAAGATGCGATTACTACACACTGACCAAAACATTGATGCATTTTCACAAGCAGGTGGGGGAACATGGATTTTAGTATTTTATCCTCGTGGTTCTTAAACTACTCTAAATGCAGGGGGCTGGAAAAACTGCAGCTTTGCTCCATTCAAGTCCTTTTCCTATTCCTAATCATCACTTTCTTTCAAGCATGCTTTTGTATCTGCATAACAGAGGAGCAAACCCAGAATAAATCTTTCCAGTTTATCTAAAGGCTCCAGTTTGTTTCATAATCTTGTCAAGTGTAAAACACACAGAGGACAGTACAGTTTAGATAGAGGCCTAAAAGAAATAGTGAGAAAGATACCAAAGTGCACAACTGGGAGTGCAATTCAGCCCAAGGTACACTGAAAGCAGACTGCACTAAAAGGTTTTCCTTGGCAGATACTGGAATGGCCATGAATAGGAGGCACAGTAAAAACCTGCCACATTCTATGCTTAAGAATTGCCTGCTTTCATTTTTCCAGCCTGGTGAATTCGTTTGGATAAGTTTAGGTAAGTATCTGGAGTGGACATCCCATTTCAAAACTCCCAAAATATTTTTCCAGCATGTCTTTGTACTGATAGGATGAATTGAACTGCCACCTTAGCTCCCTGGTAGAAGCTAAAGTGACATGATACTCTACAAGAAGAAGATCTTGCTTTGCTTTCTCCTGCATATTAGTGAGGGTAACTCCTCCTCCTCAAAGGAGGCAGACGAGAGGAAAAAAATGGAACAGAAGAGCGTGTGCCACAGAAACAGGATGGAGCTCTTCCTTGCCACCCATTTAACCTCTGCTAATAGTCAAAGTTCCTCACCAGGAGTGAATTTGCAGTTTGGGCCCAGAAAGGACAGTAATTTTTTCATCCCACCTCACCGTCTGACCAAAAACTGCATGGAAACTAGAACACTAGTTCCCATATTGGGATCTGAAAGTCACTGACAGCCCATGAGGCCATGATAAGCTGCAGCAGATCTGTGGGAGACGACCAAATACTTCAGTAGGGCAATGAACAATTGTTAACTGATCGTGTTTCTTGTCCCAAGAACCAAGGTGAGAAGGAATGAATTAGGGTATTTTGTTACGCCAAGCAAGAGCAGTTGAGCCAGGAAGGCACCGGATCAAAGCCTCAAAGGGTAGAGAGGCCAACAGCCAAATAACTGAGCAATAAATGAACTGCTACGTTTTATCCACAGATCAGTAACAGAAACCCTGTAAAGGGGCAGTTTCTTGCTCACTGCAGCAGAGCAGCCTGAAACTTCAAGCCTTCCCGTCTTCCTAGGTGGCAGCAGCTGGTGATGCTCCTCAGCCTGAACCCTGCTAAGTTTGCCCATACTGAGCCTTCTACTGCTGGGTGTCTCTTCAGTAGATCCTGTGTTACCAGAGCTAGATGTTCTTCCAAAGCCATGCCTGTCCTCCAGAGATAGAAGTCTCCTCTGCACCTGGCCCTGTGAAAGCAGCTTGCAGCTCTGCTGTTAGTGGCCAAATTTCTTCCAAAATGATTTAAATGTCTGTAAGATATAAACCTGAATTGCTGATGGAGCAGAAAGAGAAACTTCCTTTGAAGACCGCTTCTCTGGTAGAATACCAAAATAATTTGTGTTTCTAGAGCTATTAAGAAGGTAAATATATAAGCATTTTCTTTTCTTTTTTAATTTATTTATAGAAAAATCACAATATTGATAAGAAGTTTTAATAAGTAATGTTTAGGCTTGCAAAAGCTGAAGAAGGACTCAAAAGTATTTAGCTAAAAGCTAGTTTGAACTTCCCCTGCCATTCTACCCCTAACAAACACTGGCTTATTTCGGTTTTCTCTAGAACTTGGATTGAGGTGAGAGACCTGTTTATTCATGAAGGCAAGCAGTACATTTAATTTTTCTGTATTTGTATCAAACATTTATATAAAAAACCCCAAATTTTCGACCCTCAAACACGCTTAGAGGTTTTATACTTTTAGACTAGATGCAGAAGTGGGGCAAAGAGAAGTTTACAAATTAATTCCATGACAAACCACTGCAGTCTATGTAAAGCTTTGTTGCAAGCTAAGAAACATGTACATGACATTCTTAAATGAATTACCTTTGGCATACATTCATGTTTGAATGCACAGATGTATTTACATGTTTAATCCTCAAATTCGTAATGATAATATCTCCTAAAATATTCTGTGAAATGCCATCTCTGTGTAGAACTTTGCCAGGTGGCTGCACCACATTAGTAAGAAACATACTGAAAAAATTGCATGAAAATTGGAAACAATTAGAATGAAAGCCAACAGAACTGGTCAGACTATTCCTTCCAGACAGAACTAGTTATTATTCCAGACTTAGTCCTATGACTGTTACGAGTTGCACAGTTCTCCGTGTTTCCCCAGATCCTGGAAACCTTCCCATGGCTTTCAAGAGTCACAGCAAAGCCTACAAGTGCTTTCAGCTGAGGATGCAATCACAGGTCCCCATCCCGATGGCAGACCTTCACAAGTCCAAAAGCACTCTTCACATGTATGCTACTTACACGGTTCAGTGGGTGCTTGTGGAGAGAGGCTGACTTGTTCTGGTCAGACCTGCTATTACATCCTTCCAAATTGTAGTACTGGTTGTGTTCTTTCAAGTGTCTAAGACAGCCCTTCTGAATTCAAAGTATCACTTTAATTTCTGTTACATTTTTTGGTTATGGAAGTCTGAAGGTGTTAATCCCCACTCCACAGCACTTCACCCACAACTGTCCAAGACAACTGCCAAACATCCATCCCACCACAGGTACAGAATCTAATTATGGTTCTGATTTGCAAATCAGGCTTTTCCACATCTGACCAGATCAGTGTTTGCTAAGCAGGAAGAGCCAGAAAGGGTAAAGGGTCTGTGTGCACTAGTTTGGGCGTTCTGAATCTGTACCAGACAGATGCAATGAAAAAAAAAAAAAAGTAAGAACAAAACTGCATTTTTGTCTCTCTGAATCTCAAGAACAAGTAAGCCTTCCCTGGTGGCTGACCCAGGCAGCTATGCAGATTGTATCAGCAGCACCCACACCCAGATCCATTATCCACACGCAGTGAGCCATTTGCTTTCAGAAGCCCACAACATATGCCAAGTTGTTTGGTCAGTATGCCCACTGCATACAGGATATTAAGAACAAAAAACATTGTTTGCACTGCCCGAAAGCAATGGTGTAACAAAACATTAGTTGCTTGTTGGTTTTGGAGAGGTAAGGAAAAAGGTAAACCATACTGAATGCACTTGAGACACACCCGCTTGTCACAGGAGTACAGGAGAGAACGTAAAGGCACAACATACTTCCACGCTCCTGTCATTAAGGCCATGTATTAGTGTGCAACAATGCTTCACAGGGTTAACCATACAGAAGTACTCAGGTCTGTCACTCCCAGAGGTGTTTCAAACAAGAATTGTTTTCTCATGCAGCTTCAGACTCTGCTTTCTTTTTTTGTTTGTTTGTTTGTTTGCTTCCTTTGTTTATTTTTTTTCCAGGCAGAACACAGGCTCTCTATCCAGTTACAACGGTCTGTTCTTCATCTTCTTGTCTTTAAATTAGTTCTCCAGGAGTGTGCGCTGAACTAAAAGGTGAGAAAACAACCCAAGATTAGCACAGTAAATTAGCATACTTTGTTATGCGTTACCACGCAACAGTATATAGGGAAAACAGACATTTTCAGTCAGGATTTGAAACTGTGGGATAAATTCAGGGAAGCAGAGGCTTGATTCTCTCCTGCCAGTACCCTGCATGCCAAAGGATATTACATCCCAGCTCTCTCACTCAAATAACTGCATCCTAATAGATGCATTTAGCTCTCTACACATCCCAGCCCGCAGCTGGGGACTCGCAGTTTTGCGGGTGCAAAAATGAAATGGAGTACAGTTCATGTAGTGGATGGAAAAAGCAGGTTATTGAAGGACAGTGCCAGCCTACCTGATCTACATTTTCTGGAAGTTAAAGATAAGTCTCCATAAGATTTTCAAAACACGAACCTGTTCTGCCATGTTGCCTGACCTGGCTAAACTCAAGACTGCTCCTAACTAGGAGCCACATAGGTACGTCCCCACTGCATTACCGAAAGCCGAGCTCATGGCTGCTGACTCCCAGAACTTAGATCAGGAGCAGCACCACACTGACCATGGTTGCCCAGTTTGTTGGCTCAAAACGTGCTCACACTTGCCTGCAAAACGTAACAGAGCTATGAAATTCAGGATTTAACATCACATCAATATGTAGGCAGGAGTAATCCTTTAGGATAACATCCCAGCTTTGACTTTATCAGTTAAAATAAAATAAATGCCTTATCTGATGCATTTTGCACCTGAGTTCTGCTGAATCTTGGCATCAATTTTAGTTTATCCTGACTTCACCTCATATGTTAACTGTCTTTGGCAGAGGTCCTTGTACAACGCTGCGTGCTGCACTAAGGCACAGCTGAACTGAGGATACCAGCCTATCTCCAGTCCTGACTTCAACAGCCAGTTGCAAGGAAATGTTTTCTCCTAGAGAGTTTTATCTATTTAACAGCTTAAAGGAAAAATGGTCATAGAGAGGGTGATGAGCCAGATGGAAGGTTTTCGCAAACTGATTAAACACCTGAAAAGGTCTTTTTTTTTGGTTGGGTTTTTTTTTTTGTTAATTTTTTTTAAAAAACAGATCTTGTTCTCTGTGTTATAGATCAAGCTCAGAGAAGAGTACTGTACAAATTTATACTGCTTTGAGATTGTAATGGGGGTGTACTGCTTCTTCTTTTGCTGCCCAGTCACAAGGGTTAGAAGACCAAGTTTTCACCAGTTTCCTCTAGATCAGTTTATGGCTTTCTTGGAAATAACCACCTGTTCCATCGGCCAAGTACCCAAGACAACCATACCTGGAAGGGTGAGGCTGTTGGGATTTTTGTTGCTTTTAAACAGATCCTTCCACAGCTGTCGCTGTGGTGCAAAGATTTGTTATTTGATGTTTCTTTCATGTAAGAATCATTCTCTGTTCACAACTGAGAATGTTTTAATTACAACAACATGCTAATGAGTTCAGTTCTCCTTGCCTCCAGCGTAGTTTCATCTCTGCCCAAACACCATTAACAATTTTGAATATGCATTCTTGCAGAGTTCTATATGGGTTTACAATCCAAAAGGGTATCAGATTCCAATCAGATGCAACACACACTAATAAAACACTGTCAGCTAACCACAGATATGTATCACGCCAAAGGAGCAGGCCTCTGTTTTCATAATTGTCTTTAACAATACTTTTGCAGGGAAAACTCAATTGTTTAGTTTCTTTAAGCTCCTGCAGTTCAAGGACTCCTGAAGGCAATAAGCCAATCTGTTCAAAAAATAAAAAACTACAGAAGAGTGACCGTATCAGAACTGAAATCTTAATTCAGTTCTAAGTTAGTTGTCATGGTAGTTACAAACATTACTTTTGGAACAGAACAAAGCAAGTAATTTTCTCCACTATGGTAGATGTCAACAAAGAACATTTAATAGGATCCAGACCAAAAAGTGGATCTTCCATCTAGATTCTTCTCTTACCAGGTGGCTCAGATTGCGCTCCCCGATGGCTATCCATATTCACATTCTCTTCATCTATTGGGAAAAAAAGATGTTTAGCATTCAATTTCTCTTATCTTCAAAGCTGTTGATAAATAGATAATTTGAGAGAAGAAACTGCACTGAAGAAACCAGGCTACTGATAATAGTACAGCAGTGGCTGGATTGCTGCTCCTATCATTTCCCTTCACCAACCTGTCAGAAAGACTAGAAAGGACAAAAGCAAAGCTTCTGCCCCACCTATCCTCCACAGTACTCCCCAAGATCTCTGGTCCAAGTTATATCTTATTTAGGTGGAAAGGAAGTAAATAGTAAGCAACAGATGACTGCAAAAGAAAGAATCATTTGGGGATGAACACCCAGGTAGTTGTCAGAAGCCTAATTATGTAGGCAAGCACCTTGTCAAGACACAAAGGCAAGATTTATAAAATTAGAAATGACAAGGTAATTTCCAGCATGAAAACTGTCTCTGGTTCCCAACCTCTGCTTGTCTTTCCTCAAAGAAATGTTTTCTTGCAGTCTCTCCTGCTTACTCTTTAGCAGCAAGTGTGTTTATTCAAGAAATGCAAAGGCTTAAGTCTATCTGTTTCTGAAAGTCTAAATTTTGGGTGAGGTAGTCTTGAGGCACCCTGTCCTATATGAGTAGTTAAGAGAGGTTAGTTCCTCCTTGTGAACACAAACTCACTCTGCTATTAAAACTACCTTGTGCAGAAGATCAATGTATAGCCCCCATGTAAACACAAAACTGCAGCTTTTCAGACAGTAGAAAACAAATCTACTTTAGAATTCTTACCACTTTGTTTGAAACAGAGTTTCTTCTTCTGGTAAGCAATGAAACTAGAGACTGCTCCAACTGCAGTAGCCAACACAGCACTTACAATTCCAGCTATTGCTCCTGGAGAAGCTGAAAAAAAAAAGAAGAGGTTTGTATACATTTTTCAGAATAGAAAGCAATGTCAAACTTGTATTGTCTCAAAGTAAACCCTGTGAACACTTCCAAAAAACAGGAAGCTGAAATTCCTACATAAAACTGTAGTAATCAACTCTTTCAGTCTCAGTGAATAATGAAAAGTGAATCCTGTAATTCATAACCATTGATTTCTTAGCAATGCCTACGGTTCAACAACTTCAGCATCCCTGCTGTAATTTCCACTAATTAAAAAAGCTACCCTTTCACAGCCAAATCCAAGCTGCATGCATGCAATCACTGCAATAGCATCTCTGAGACCTTAACACTTCTGAATCATTTGCAGCATAGAGATTTTAAAGAATTACGAAAGCAGAGCTTGAAAGTAAGAACTCTAGATTCCACCAAAGTTTTTAAGCTGAAATCCACTACCATCAGTGACCATTCTAGCAGGATATTAGCAGTACAGAAAAATCTAGAAAACTAGCTTCAGACATGCAGGCACCATCTTACACATAAATTTATGCATTTACCCTCAGGGTCATCACTTGGACTTGAGCCTTTTCGTTCTGTAAAAATGAACAAAAGGGTTAGATTTAACATGTCAAAAGAACAGTGGTGTCATAATTGACAACTGGGAGTATGTCACAAATCTGAAAATAATACCTGAATTCCTTTAAGAACTATATTAAAGGAGAATTTAGAAATAACACATTCAGTTTTAAACCCCATCTTTCTTAGCTTAACAGTGTAAATTGCTGAAGCTTCCTAGACCAGTTTTACCTCTTAATCATAGAATGCTTTGGGTTGGAAGGGACCTCAAAGATCATCCCTCCAGGGATGGGGCTTCTATAGCCTCTTTGGGCAACCTGTTCCAGGGCCTGACTACCCTCAAAGTAAAGAATTTCTTCCTAAGGTCTAACCTAAATCTACCCTCTTTCAGCTTGAAACCATTACCCCTTGGTCCTGTCACTGCACTCCCTGGTGAACAGTCCCTCTCTCACTTTCCTGTATGACCCCTTTTTTAAGTATTGGTATGCCAATGATCTGGGATTTTCTGGCAGAGACAGAACACGTTCCTTCTGAAATGGAAGGTATGCTCTTACAGTTCAGATACTGGAACCAAAAGTGCCTGTACAAGTCAGACCACGTTGACCAGCTTGTGAGGGAGCTTTTATGAAAAGCTCAGGTAGCCAGAGAATCAATATGAAGTGCAACCTACTACCTTACCATTGCCCCCGCTACCACCGCTCCCTCCTTTTGGAGAGCTGCCATCAAATAGATCTGAATCATCAATGTTGCCTATAAAAATAAAAATAATATTATCTTACACATTTTAATATTGGTTAAAAAGACACTTCAAGGCACATAATGACATGGAAGTTTTCTCTAGATCACTCAGCTGAGTTTGCTTTGGTTTTAGGCTCTGTGTCATAGTCACAACACGTTCATGTTTCAAAAACCCTCCAAATCTCAAATCCCTTTAGCTTGGGACTGTACAGTTTGACAGCAGCACTGCTGCCTCCAGAGCAACTGAACAACTGGGAGAAGTCACTGTTCAAGTGCAGGCAGTACTGCACAAGATGTAGGCTGAACTAGCAAGAAGCCCTACAAGCTGCTTAAGTGGAACAGCCTAAGTCGCACTGTCCTGTTAAAGCAGAGAAAGGATGTGGACCCAAAAGGACCATTTATTTTCAAGGCTGCTGCTGTGAATGTTTAATCAGAGTTGGTTTTCTAAGTCATAACCAATCTTTTGAACCTGTACAACACAGTAGCTGTGGGGGTGGAGGGTGGTAGGGAGAGAAAGAAGAATTCAACATGTCACAGTTCAGTGGCTACAGTATTTGCCTAGCAATAAGGAGATCCAAATTAAATTTTCTTCCTGATTTATTACAGGACATTGAGCCAATCCATCTCTATCACCACTGAACCCTACCTCATAGGCTCTGAATTCTGCTCCTTCCCTGTGCTGCCAAATGTATCTTTAGTTTATGCAATGCACATCTGTTTCAAGCAGCAAAACCAAAAGCATTGCAGGAAGGGTTGTTTTAGATGGGTGGCAAAAGCACTGTATCGTGGCATGCAAGACCTGAATTCAAATACCTGCTGCAAATAGGGCAGGAGAAGGATTTCAGGTAAGGACTCTTTGCCATCATATTCCTAAATAATGGCATCATCACAGCTGCATCCATCTGAACCTATTTTACTCTGAGTTAGGCAAAGACAGAATACTTCTAGAACACAACAGGCAGAGACGGACATGTGGTTTAAGCCTGCTTTTCAAACAGAACAACTTCATTCCTTAGCTGTGGCCTTTGACAAAAAAATCTAAAAAAATATAGCCCTTGGACTTTGAGCTTTACCTTTAATTTAGGCACTTCAAGAATACAGTTCACAAGGAGTTCCCAGTGACTTTTTAGCATGACTAGCAGAGATTCAGGTCCAGTCCATAAAGATGAAAGGACCCAACCCAATACACAGGTGCCCCACCATGGGCAGCCAAGAGCAGCATTGCCCCAGGCACACACATCCCATCCTTCTGCCTCCCCATCCCATCCAGCTTTTATGTGAAAGGAAAGTGACTCAACAGGTTTGTTATGGAATTCCAAGACTGCTGCAAAGCTTACTTGCAAGACAATTTTTTCCTCAGTCCTGTTTATCCAGTGCAACATCTGACATACAAAAAGCAGCCAATTAACAATGTCTAATTATTATAAGTTAAACTGCAATAGTAAAAGCATGTCACGATTCAGGAGTTTGCACTAGAATCCTTACCAGTGTCTTTAGGATGTGCAGGTGGACCTTGCTTGGGGTTATCTACACACAAATGAGAGATTAATTAAAAAAAATTATACTAAGGGATCAAAAGCAGATTACAATACAGTAACTTTGAAAGGGACTGGGAAAGATTAACAAATACTTTTCTACTGTTCAGAAATTCCTGTTGGGTCAGTCTTACCAGAGTCTCTGGGATTTGCAGACAGAGTTGCCTTGGGGTCATCTGTAGACAAATAAGAATAATATAAAGTTACTAGTGTGAAGAGACCAAAAGCAAAGCACATAGCGACCCTGAAAGACTATCTTCCTGTGTCATTTACCTTTCCTTTCACTAGCTAATGCTGTAATTTTTTTTGTTAGTTTAGGTTCAATGCTGCATTTTAATGTAATGTTTCTGCTACATTCCCCTGTATGTCAGACCCTTGCTATAACTGAATGTACTCACTAAGTGTTAGGCAGCATTTTAGTTTGCAGATCTGGCTTCAAGTGCTGAACATTTTTCTAGCAGGTGCTTGGCTGTTTCATCTGTCAAAACTACCAGATTTTGATCAATAGTTGGCATCTTACTTAAAAAAAACCCCAATAACAAACAAACCAAAACAAATAAAAAACCCAAGATACACATGATAGAACTAGAAATATGGTCCCTACAATGACACTGTATCTAGCTTGCCACAAAAGAGAAGAATAAGAGATCTTAGTAATTATCTCTGTACAGTTTGGTCACAGTCTTTGTTGTCCACATCAAATTAACACACCAGCAGTGGTGTTCTAAAACTCTGCTTTCACCAACAACTGAACCAATCCAGCAGCCCAATTCTTCTGTACGCTGCTTCTCCGTGATGCTGCATGGTGTTGCCTCCTCCCAGCTCTAGCCCAGGTCAGATCAGGTCTCCTTAGGCTGTCTGTATATTCAAAGCAAAGAGGCAGGCACCTCCAGAGCACAGTCTTCAGGACTCTCAACTTAGGCTTGCGACCCTATAAAGGACCCTTTCTCTTGGCTTACCCAAACCCTCTGATCCATTCAGCTGTTTCTTAATTAGCCAAATCTGATTTTAAAAGATGTCAGCAGGTGGAAACAGGCTGCTTTAGGAGAGATAAAACCTCAAGGGGCTAAATCAAACAGAGTAGCAACCAGTACTACTGTCCTGCAACTCGATGTCCTGTGTTAGAAAAGCCATCTATACCTCAACTGGTCCAGTGATGGTAATCGTAAAGCTTCTCTGCATTATTACTGAGTCAAAACAATACTGAAATTTCTACTGCTGCCCACACTGCAGAGCATTAGAAATAATATCTTCCCTCATATTATTTTGAAGAGATTCATGTTTCCTTGTGCTACTAAAATTACTTCCTGGAAATTAAGAGATTACTTCAGATTTTAAAAATACTTCCATAAGTAATAGTTTATGGAATTAGTGCCACCTAGTGAAGACACAGCAATGAAACAAGTAGGATTTGGCTAAGAAATGAGTGAAATACATACAGTTCTTGGGATCCAAACCCTTAATTAAGAACTTAAATAAACATAACAAGACAGCACTTCTTATATCTGCAGTTTTTTACCTCAGTGCCCTTATTACATTTAGGTAATACAGCATGGATAGACATGTACCAGTGAGCAAGAAAACGTAATACTTACCAGGATAAAGAGCATGTTCCAGGTCGAAACTATCTACAAAGAAAGAAGGGAAGTTTTAAATGTAATGCAAAACCTGAACTACTTTTAGACTATTTTTACAAAAAATGCACCTCACACTGTTTCACTAAGAATATAATAAATTCATAGAATCACAGAATCTCCTGAGTTGGAAGGGGCCCATAAGGATCATGCAGTCCAACTCCTGGCTCCACACAGGGCCACCCAAGTCAGGGCATGTGACTGAGGGCATTGTCCAGATGCTTCTTGAACTCACATCAAGCTCAGTGCTGCAACCACTTCCCTGGGGAGCCTGTTCTAGTGCCTGACCACCCTCTCAGTAAAGAACCTCTTCCTAATATCCAACCTAAACCTCCTCTGTCAATTTCATACTGTTCCCTTGGGTTCTATCCCTGAACAAAGAGAGGAGACTCGTGCCTGCCCCTTCACTTCCCCTTATCAGGAAGCCATAGACCATGATAAAATCTCCCTCCAGGTTCCTTTTCTCCAGGCTGAACAAACCACAGGACTTCAGCCTCTCCTTGTAAGACTTCTCCTCCAGACCCTTCACCATCCTTGTTGCCCTCCTCTGGGCACTCTCTAATATTTTTGTGTCCCTCTCTTTCTCTGGCACCTGAAACTGCACACAGTAGTATAATGGCATGGTCATTCAACAGTGGCCCATGGGAAAGCACCACAGAGTTATCAGGTATTATCCATCAGACTACAGGTTGGTCATGATCATGCTACATGCCAAGAGCCAGCTCAAGGTAAGCAAGCTCAAAACATGCAGATTGAAAACAAACCAAAAGGGATTCTCACAGGGTCTTTAACCTTCTGAAATCACAATGTAAATCTGTGAAAACACTAGCAGAAGATTCCAGAATGCAGAAATCCTTTTGCTGTTAGGGAGCTGTTTTCTTTTATATCACAACTCTGTGTGCCACTAGATTGAAAAATTCAGGCCATTAAATTAGTCTGTAAAACTACACTTCACAGTAAAAGGCATTACAAGGCAATTAGGTCTCACCAACATCTGATGGTAATGGCTTCTTAGATGGAACAGGCTTCTTTGTAATTCCTGCAAAGGATGGTTAGGAAAAAAAAAAAACAAAAAAAACCCCTATTTAATACACTCTTCAAAAGACACATGAAGGACAACTACAAGCCTACATCTATACAATGAGAAGCACGAGATCAAGTCCATACAGCAAGACATTTCCCTCTCAGTTCTGTGTGGTCGATATTTTGACACAGCAATAGCTGAACTGTTCCACTGAAATTTCAACAAACCATATGTGGGGAAGGTGTCATGCTTGGTCATGCAGCAACACTCGGAAGCAAACAAGTCAAAGAGGCAGCCACTATTTTCCCTCCTACCTCCCAAAATCTGCAAGAGCGTATTAATTACCAAGAGCATCTTCTAAACTGAAGTCGTCACCATCGCCTGTAAAAGACAAAAGCAACAGTAAGAACACTGCTTTTTCCTACTCAAAACCAACACTTATTAAAGTTATAAACATGTCTTTGATCTATCCTGAGGTACGTTTTCTGCTTCCTGAATCAGACTAGAATAATATTTTGAGTCAAGGCTGAAGACAGACATTCTACACATCTCTTCAGGGGAAAAAAAAAAGGAATAATACTAAAAATTGTCTCTATGGAAAGGATCCAGAGGGACAGAACGTATATTCCTAGAGTCAATACAATGCTTTATTCTTGCCACAGCTATCACATGCTTTCTTAGTGCCATTCACAGCATATACTTTCATGGCCTTCTTTCCAGTGAACCACAAAATGAGCAAGGGCACAACTCCAGTTCACTAGAATTTACAAGATTCAAGCACGAAGAAAAGCCATGAAGCACTCACTCATGCCTTGGAACACAAAGTCTGTAGAGGAAAGTGATATGATCGGGTAATGGATTTAACATCTTAGCATGAAAAATTAATTTTCATGTGTTTCTAGGACCTTATCTTTACCCCTAACAAAGGTTAACAGTATGAAGGTACTCAGGTTATTAGCACAGATGATCCTAAGCAATTTCTTCAACTTCCTAAAAGACAGCTAAATGCAGCTGTCACCACTCTGGGTTCTCCAGTCCAGGTAGATTAAGTTTCATTTTCAGCCCTTAAGAAAAGAACATTCTCTCTCGCTCATCAGTTGGTAGAGCTACTGCTGCTTACCCAGCCAACTGCAAATACACTAACTCAATATATTCACCATACAGACTGGTTTCACAGCATGAATATAGTAGTGTGATCTCAGCAGCAGAAGCTTGTAAGATAAATGGACAGCTAAAACAACTGCTTGGGATATTTCTGATAGTTCATCATCCCTGCTTTCACTGAAGCATGGGAAGATAAAAAGGCATGAAAATAGATACCAACTATTCAAGAAAAAGACATCCAAATATATTGCTCCAGCCCTAAAGCAGTTGGAAGACTTTTTCTATCTATAGAGTATCAAGCCAGATGGAGCAGAACTTAATTCCAGCCATCAATACCTGAATTCAGAAGACACACTCATAAAGCATTGATGCTTTATGAAGCTTTTCCTCTAAGAATACAGCTACAGAAGAGGAATCAGAACTGGCCACTACAAAGTCTGAAGAGAGGAGTAAAAACCAAACATCAAAAAATCAAACCACAACAGAATGTTCCTTCTGCTTACATGATAGGGCAAGTTACAACAAGGACAACTCAAAAGTCTGGAACAGGGGATGATGGATGCCCATATACTTGGTGACATATTTTATCTCAACTGCGGTCAAAACTGAAATCTCTTTTCCTTCTCAGATAACTGCAGTAATAATAATAAGAAATGAGACTAAGATACTTTTTTTAAAAATTTATTTAATAAGGAAGCAAGGAATGACAACTGGAATAAAAAAAAACAAAGGCAAGCTTGCAATTTCCTGCAAACATTCTGCAAGCTAGTCTTCAGTCTGGCCAACTGAACTGTTACAGCAGAAACTAAAAACAATTCAGTCTAAGCAGCGATTCCGTGTTGTAACACTTGAACCAAGTACCACCTTGCTCACAGCCAAGAAGGGAGGTAGCACTGCCTGGTCAGTGGAAGGCCACATCATGGAAACAGGCAACTCATGGCTTCATTGTGGTGCATGAAATAAAGTCATTAGGTATAGATCTTGGACAAAAAGCAAGAAGATATTTCATTTGGTGTTCTTCACTCTAAATGGAGGCCATAACCTTTCAGATACTTAGCTTGGGAAAAACTGACAGAATGCAAAATACTTGCAGCTTGTTAATCTGAAGTCTACATCACCTTCAAATATAATCTCAAAAAACCCCAGTAAAATAGAGCAGTTGCTAAGACCCAAATCTCAGTTACCTCTGAATTACCCCCTTTGTTGAAACTACACCAAGACACCTCCATGTTACCAGGCAAAAAATTGTCAAAGCACTCAAGTGAAATTTAGACATGTATTTGCATAGTTGTTCCTCAAACTTGAATTCTGGTTGGTTTGTTTTCTTAAGTATGCACATACTTAATACATATACACATATGTCTTGGGGTACAGTCCTCAAGGACTAAGACAGCACCTGAAGAGGTATTTGCCAGTCTAATGCTAAGAAGGCAGACAGAAGGATCTGTTGAAGATTCATTCTCCTCAAAACACTCTACCAGAGTAGCAACCAGAGACTGGATCACCACTTTCTGTTAACACCATCTGTTGCAAGGTTAAAGATGTGTCACTAAGTCAATGAATGTTACACATTGGTGGGTGCATTTCAAGAGCACTACCACTTTTTAGAAGAAATGTCAGAGGGAAAAACAAGTTCAACAATACTCAACATGTGGCTATAGTGTGGCTGAAGCTCTACCTGGAGCAGAAAAGGCTATCTGAGAGTATCTCACTGCCACCAGGAAACTTAGTCTGAGAATTCTGAATGGTTCCTGCTGCAGAGGTTTCCCACAAGAGGAAGAAACCAGTGTGAGAGTGTGCATTCAGTGACACTGATATTTTAAGGGACTGCTTTTGTGATGCATTGAAAGGCAAGGACTCCGATTGTCGTGGATTGAAGACATCTTTAATGACAACTGAGCAAACTTTCATACCCTCTCAATGGCTGACGCACCAGCCTCAAGCCAGGTTTCAGTACCTTTTAATTAACACAAGAACCACAACTTTCCTATACAAAAGGTTGTCCCACCCTGGCAAACTCCCATTGTCCAGGCATCTTTCTGTCTACACCTTCCTGAACATTACAAAGCACACCGTGCCACCTCCCCGCTAAACACCACACAAAGGTACCTCTCTACAAGACCCTGCACATTCCATCTCATGTTTTACTGCTTTATCTCTTGCTCCCACAGCTTCCCTCCAACGAGTGTAACTGTGTCTCTTTTCCAGGGCCGCTCTTCATTTCCCACATATTTTCTTCACATATGATCTTCATGGATAAATAATGTAGGATGAGACTGCTGACTGCCAATCTCACATAAGACATGCTTTGAGACAGTAATAAACAAATCTGAGAGTTAGTAAAGGAAAAAAGATTCTATACTAACTGGAATTATTCAACATTCTGCAACTCCAATTCTGTTTTACAAGCCTGCAGCAAGACGGCATGCTCTTGACATTACTTTATCTCAATAATGGTAGCAGAAAATGTCAAAACCTAACTTAGGAACCTCATTAAAATTACTTGCACTCTTCAGTGCTGGCAATGTGCTTTCCCAGAAAACACAGGGTGTTTCTCCACTGTTCATTACAAACCTTCATATGTCTTTAAAACACTTGATTTTACAACTGTATTCCGTCAACTTTTAGTATGGGTGGGTGAATTGCAATCTCAATTACTTAGCCTAAAATGAGAGAACCTCAAAATCAGGGATTTGGTTGGTTACAGAGAAGAAACAATTGGACAAAAGAGATAAAGCTACAGGACTGCGCTAAAGATAGCAGCATGACAGAAGAAGAAAAAGTCAGGTTTTTAAGAGCACCCACAGTAACCGACCTTATGAGCATTTTCTTAGTTTAATCAAAGGTAATTGCAAATAAAGCAGACATTATATTGTGTATAAAGCACAATACAGCAGGTATTCCTAGCTCCTAGGGGCATGACCAGGTGCAGGAACAGTTCAGGAGTGTCTAGACTATTTTCCTTCCATCTCCATAGCTCAAATGCCAGGATCTCAAGAGACAGTTCAGCAGGCTGTCCCCAGTAACCTAGATAGCTTGTGTCAGATGGGGAAAAATAGCAGGTAAAACAAGAGGCAAAACAAAAGTTTTTGAAAAGCTGATGAGCTAGATGGTATTCAAGAAAGCCAAGTAATTACACAAATAAGATGCCTTTAGGAAAGGCCCTTCACCACTCTCAGACACTTACTGCTATGGTATTAGATTAGTCATATTTACATTCCACTGCAGAAGCAGACAAGTGCTTTGGAAAGTTTTTCTATTAGTCACGTGTATGGTGACACACCAAGAAAGGAGACTTGTGATGAATAACCACAAATAAAACTTTCTGACTTTAGCAACAGACTTCTTGAATTTTGTTTTTTCTAAAAATGCTGGTGCTCTCCTCCTTCCCTCCCTCCCCAGTACCCTGCACCACAGGATGCCACAGAGTCTGCATGCCGCAGATGGTCTTCCAGTTGTAGGCCTATGTATCTCGTGACAGTGGTTAGCTTCTGTGTGTCCCACTGCTGGGGGGTTACCTGCCACTCAGTGGCCAACTAACAATCGTAGAGTATCAAGTTGACATCCACTGACTGACCACTCTCTTGGTGAAGAACCTTTTCCTAATGTCCAATCTGAACTTTCCCTGACCCGAGTTAATTTCATTTTCTCATGTCCTATCGCTGGTCACCAGAGGAAGGAGATCAACACCTCCCCCCCTCTGCTGCGTCCCTTGAGAAAGCTGTAGATGGTGATGAGGTTACCCCTCTCTTCTCTTCTTAGAGATGCCGTCTCTTCTCCAAGCCAAAAAAAAAACAAGTGACCTCAGCCACTCAGTTCTGAGGCCTTTCACCATCTTTGTTGCCCTCCTCTGGACACATCTAATAGTCTCATAGAACTATTTAGGTTGGAAAAGACCCTTAGGATCATTGAGTCCAACCATCTGATGTCCTTATATTGAGGCACCCAAAACTGCACACAGTACTCGAGGTGGAGCTGCACCAGTGTAGGGTGGGACAATTACATCCCTTGACCAGCTGACTATGCTGTGCTTGATGCACCCCAGGACACGGCTGGCTCTTTTGGCTGCCAGGGCACACTGTTGGCTCATATTCAACTTGCCATAACCCAAATCCCCAGATCCTTGGGACTCTTGTCCCCCAGTTTGTACTTATAACCAGGATTATCCCATCCCAGGTGCAAAATCAGGCACTTGCTCTTGTTAAATTTCATATGGTCAGCGATTGCTCAACTTGGGTCTGTCCTGCTGTCCAGTCATTCCTTTTCTTTAAACCTGGAAGAATCTTGAGCTCAAGGAGGCCTCTCATCTCTGTATAGTTTATATGAGGTTTGGTAGCCCTCTGGGACAATAAGGATGCTGTTAGCCACAAGCACATAAATTCTTGAGCATCCAGGTAAAAAGCAGCTTTTCCAACTCCCAGCAAGGAAACTGGGTATTATACTTCCATGTCTTGCAGTCCTTCCCATTGGGGGATGAAAAAGTGGAGGAGCAGAAGTATATATTCAACACCAAAGCACAACAGAAGCTACAGAAAATACAGGAAGGCCAACACACTGAAATATGTTTACAAAACACTTTAAACAACAGAGCAAAGCCATTGGATCCCATAAAATTGCTTTTTAAGCTTACCAGCACTTGATTCCAATCTAGATTTTGCCCCACCAGCGTTAGTTACCTACAATCAAAGACTTCTACTGCTCAGCTCACATTCAGACAGTTATTTCCAAACACATCCAAGAGGAGCAATTTCCTCACAAAAAGCCTGAGAGAAAGGTGACTTGGTTCTCCATACCTTGCTGTCAGAACTGCCTTTCTAAATTTTACATGGAGAACATGGAACATGAAAACCACTCATTGTAGGTGGAGGAATGTACTTAAAACTCCTCCTTTCAGCCCCGGCAGTGGTTTGCAGGCAAGGTCCCTCTGCATCAGGCAACGTAGATGGGATGTTTACTCCCACTGCCAAGCAGCAGTTTATAATTAGCCCTGCTTGGATTCTCATGAAATTAAATCCCACACAGTTGGTTTGAAGCCCTGTTCCTCCTAGTTCCTCCTATAAGCACAAACCTATTATTGCTGCTTTTCAAGTTTAGTTTCTCTGCAGAGCAAGAGAAAAAAAAAAATCCAACAATTTTGCATTTAGTCTTTTACAGTGATCCAAAAGCTACTTCCCAGAACAGCTACCTTATTTATATCATTCTTGAAAATACAGTACAGAAAAAGTTAGGTAATTATGTTGCCTAATCTTTTTATCTGATCTGGTTGCTAGTAAATAGGTTTTTAGCCTATTATTTTAATATTTGAATTATTAAGTATTCCCTCTACCCATGAATGTCAATTTAATATTTTAAATAAACAAGGAAAAAAGCCTACAAGGTCACATTTTGGCTCAAAACTACTTAACTGACAGTAGTCATGTGAGGGTTTTTTAACAGAACATGGTAAAACAAGCCATTTACTGGGGAAGAAAACCATATTTTGAAGCACAGTTTGGGGAATTCTGCTTGTCTAAAAGCTTCCTAAGCATTGGGCAACTTTTGTTCTTCTTTGAGCAGTAAAAAGTTGGAAGATACAATGGGGCTCTAAACCTTAGCTTCTCCAAGATAGAGAATTGACAGTCGATTTGGCAACAGTCCTGCCAAATGCTGAGCTGCTTATGTAGAAGTGAGAAGGGGTGAGAGATCTACACAGCAGTTACAAAGGGTTTAAGAACTCCCTGAGTCTCTCCAATCAAGTAATGCAGAGATAAATTCAAATATTTGGCACCCCAACCTGTGTGGTGACAAGTAACCACAGTCTAGTTGTTTTCTTGCAGTTTGCAATTCTGCATGTCCATAACCAATGTGACCACTTTCTCCCCAACAAAGGGTTTGGATGGTTGGTGGTTCCTTTCTGGTTACAACCCTTACTGGCAAAGTGACATCAAACATCAGATGACAGACACACAAGTGCCAGATGTCTTCCCTAAGCATAAATGAGCTTCCAAAGCACTTGTCACTAACAGCAGCTTAGAAAGAACTGAAGTACTTTCTCTGCTTTAGGGAAAGAACCTGGCTGACAACAGTCCAGGGCAACCTGCAGTGGCTGACCTTGCTGTAGCAGGAGGTGGGACTGGAAGGTCTCCAGAAGTGTCCTCCAGCCTCAGCACCCAGGGAGGGAGGGAGGGGGGCGGGGGGTGACGTAAGCCAATTCTATTCACTGGACCAAATTTTTTGTGCTACAAAATGCCTAGAAACTCAGATAAAATAAATCACTCTGCCCCTCTGCCATTCCTTTTACAGATGTGAACTGAAAGACATTGCTCTGCCTCATGAAGTTTGTAAGCACAAACGGAAGCTACGTTAACAGAGGCTGTTAGAAGAACATTTGGGTGGCAGCAGCATGGCACCTTGCATCAAGAAATGACAAGTTTTGGGGCATTTGGGTAAGAGGTGGGAAGACAGGTTAATGGTTTTGCAAAAAAGGTGGTGTTTTTTTCCTGAATCAAAAAGGATTGGAAGATTTTGAAAACTGGCATGCTTTAATCCAGACAGCAATAACAACAACAACAAAAGATACTGGAATATTTGTTTTCAGTCAGTTCTTCCTCCCTGTAACTTCAGGAGTGCCTGATCACAGTTCAGGACTGCAAATGCCATATACACAATGCTTATTGCTATTTCACCTCAGTACCTGACCTTACCAAGCATAAATGCATTACTAAAATGAGTGACTGCTTTAATATTTTCTGAAAAGCAAAGGCTAAACTTCCTCTTTTGTAAATTCAAGGACAAAGGCAAAATACAGCTGGCAGAGAGAAGCGTAGTCTTTGCATGCATTCAAGTGCAGCATGCCCTTGATGAATCATAGAATCATAGAATTGCCTGGGTTGGAAGAGACCCTTTAGATTATTGAGTCCAACCACAGCCTAACCCTGACTAGTCCACCTCTAGATCATGACCTTAAGGACTTCCTTTTGAATACTTCCAGGGATGGTTACTCCCCCACCTCCCTGGGCAGCCTGTTCCAATGCCTGACAACCCTTTCAGTAAAGAAATTCTTCCCGATGTCTAACCTAAATCTCCCCTGGTGCAGTTCTAAACCATTTCCCCTCATCCTATCGCTTGTCACCCAAGAGAAGAGACCAACCCCAACATCTCTGCAACCACCTTGCAGGTAGTTGTAGAGAGCAATAAGGTTTCCCCTCAGCCTCCTTTTCTCAAGACTAATAATCCCCAGCTCCCTCAGCCACTCCTCATAGGACTTGTGCTCCAGACCCTTCACCAGCTTCATCGTCCTCCTCTGGATGCACTCCAGCATCTCAACATCCTTCCTGTAGTGAGGGGCCCAAACCTGAACACAGCACTCAAGATGTGGCCTCACCAGAGCTGAGTACAACAGAACTATCCCTTCCCTACTCCTGCTGGTTACATTATTCCTGATACAGACCAGGATGCCCTTGGCCTTCTTGGCCACCTGGGCACACTGCTGGCTCATGATCAGATGAAGCTACAGATGTTTAAGTATTGCCTACCTGTACAATATTTGAAGCCTGCATGTTGGTACTAGTACCTACAAGTGCTAGGCACACTGAAATTTTCAACCTTCTATGTAACTGCTCTTGAGTTTTGGCACTCTCCCTTGCAGTAGGTCTAAACCACAGAGGCATCACTCTGTGCATTGAAGCATGAAGTTACTTGATGTCAGCAATGCTAGTCCCCAGCTGTGAAGTGTCACCCACAGCTGGGGACACCGCTGCCACTGCCTTCTCTTGCTCCAACATAGCACCTACCAAAGCCAGCCCATGGCTACTGCCCCCAGGGCAGGCAAGGAAAACCCCCTGCCCCTCTTCCCAACTTTAAGTTGCCAGCACAATCACCATTCTTCCAGGGAAGTTCACGGAACAGGCACAATGGGCAAGACACCTCTGCTGTCCATCACGTTACTGCCTCTTCAGAAACTTGTGCCAGGGATGAATCGGAAGCTCCGAAGCAGCCTAAGGAAATCCTGTTCTCAAATGTCACCAAGGTCCAGTAGGCCCCTACTTTGCATTCAGTCTCTTTTGAAATTCTGTCTTGGCATAAGAAATGTCACTAGTTACTTTTTATAAGCCTAAGAAACCAAAATCCTTTAACTACATGTTGTTCACAGGATACAGCTTCAAAATGTAAGCTGCTCGACAGACAGGACTTCAAGCATTCACAAAGCTGGCAAGCCTTGCAGCTACTACTCACACTCTAAATTGCCATGCCCAGGTGCATACTTACCACAAGGCTCACATTATTCTTGTTATGAGAGTTCCCTTCCCTAACTATTATTATATCAATCAGTCTTTACAGTATGAAAGTATATTGACTTTGTTAATATATATTCGTTTGCATACATCACAATACAGTGAGGTAGTGGAATTTTACTGGAGACTTTCGTGTTATTCATGCTTAAGTAAAAGAAACCAAAGGAAACTTGGCCCTTTAAATAAGTAAGTTACTTCTGGGAAGCTCAGAGCTGTCCGTGAGAGATAAAAGATATGTCCTGGACAACCAAGATAATGCCAGCATCCTAACCCTTTTAACACCTCTTTGAAACCCTCCCAGTGTCAGCAGGCATCATAGGTAAGTAAATATAGCAAGGCTGACTCCAGGGGTGTCTGGATCAATAGTCAAGCAGCAAAAATGCTGCAGAAATATAGTTGCTTTGCGAAGTTTTACTACAATCAATAATCAGTAGTGTTGGTGTTAGTAATTAGTCAAATCATGCTGCACCTTTACTTGAGGGGTTTAAGAACCCTGTGTAAAGCTACATGTGGGGTGCCCCAATTTGCCTGGGACACCTTGCATGCACAAGTAATTATTTACCCTTGTATTTCCGTAGTTCTCACTAGCAGATACCTCCAATGGCAATAGCTTCAGGAATTCTTGGTAAGAACCTTTCTGCAGTTGACCAACCAACACCTGTGAAACTTCTTGCTCTGTAGTGTGTACTTCAAAACTGTGGGCATATCACAAGCAGTTGAAACTATATTTCGAAAATTGAGGTGCAATATAACCTCTGATGGCACTAAAATGGATGCCCAAGGAGATGGTGGAGCTGGGAAGAGGCATGCCTTCAAAGCCCCTTGAACGTTCAGTCTTCTCACATTCATGAACAGATTCATGAACGTTAAGCCTCACGGGGATAACAGCCCAAATCACAATGAGCACTGTAAATTAACAGTTAAATGCACTGGAAAAGCAGCAATTGGTGTGTTTGCACCATTCAGTACCCTGAATGGCTGCAAGTTGCACCTGGGGAGGTTCAGGTTAGAAATTAGGAGAAGTTTATTCTCAGAAAGAGTGGTTGGGCATTGGAATGGGTTGCTCAGGGAGGTGGTGGAGTCACTGTCCCTTGGGGTGTTTAAGGAAAGGTTGGATAAGGTACTTAGGGGGGATGGTTGGACTAGATGATCTCAGAGGTCTTTTCCAACCTGAACAATTCTATGATTCCCCCTCAACAGGTGATAGGATGAGGGGGAATGGGCTCAAGCTGCACCAGGGTAGGTTCTAATTAGACATTAGGAAAAAGTTCTTCACCAAAAGGGTTATTGGGCATTGGAACAGGCTGCCCAGGGAGGTGGTTGAGTCACCGACCCTGGCTGTGTTTAAAAGATGGGTAGATGAGGTGCTCGGGGATTTGGTTTAGTAGAGGACAAGTATGGTTGATCTCAAAGGTCTCTTCCAACCTAGTGATTCTGTGATTCTATGATTGTGTGGAGAAAGGGAAAAGTGTTTTCAAGTCAATTGTGGGATCTCTTGAGCTCTGACTTCAAGAGTTGTGAGTTTTTTCTGCTCATCCCAATACTCAGTAAAACAGTTTACACAGTGATAAACTGTTTATAGACTGGAGGTTTCCCTGCCCACTGAACGGTCATGAATCACCAGAACTTGGCTTTGTCTGCACCCTGATGTGCTCATACTTTACAGCTCTGGTAGCTTCTTGGATTGGGGCAGGAGGGAGAGAAGGAAGAGCAGTCCCAGATGGGGCTTGGAGGAAAAGGGAAGTGCAGCTGCAGAAAGGTTAGGGAGGCCCACACGAGATTGGAAAACTTTAGCACAGGGAAGAAGGAAGTATTAAGAAACCAAGAGTTGTGATCTGGCAGTCAATGAAGCAAAAGCTCCATAAATTCCAACAGTTAAGAGTGGTAAATAATCTTCACTCTCATCAAGGACAAAGAATTGAAACCAAGTAAATGGAGCTTCACCCTCCATTTAGAAATTCCTTCTTTAAAATAAAATTGAGTAGAAATGTACATTTGCAATGTGCACAGAAGTCAATAATACTCATTTTTACAGCAATACACCAAAATGATGCCTTGTAGTAAGCAGGACTATTTTATCTGCTGGTATTTGTAAGCTGACAATTTAATTTCACAGCCTGTTTCTTTTACCTTCTACACCAGAAGCCATACCAGTTCAAACCAATTGGTATACAGAGAACAAAATTCCAACAGAATCTGTAATGTAGCCAGAAACATTAACTAAACAGTAAAATTGACTGTTTTTCTTTCATCATGGCTTGTTCAACAATAACTAAAAAGATTTTTTTCAGTCTTTTCAATTTGCATACTTAAAAATAGCTACTACAGCTTTTGCTAAAAGAAAAAGAGGAAGACTTAGGGTTTTACAATGAGGGTTTCCTGTGGGGGTAAAGGAAACCTGACTCAGTACAGTGACTTGCAATGATTCAACTTGTATTTAAATCCATTGCTCTGAGACTGAATCAGTTCTGGCACTAATCAACTTGTTTTACAACAAAACCTATTGTTCTGCTCAACCTTCAAAAGTTGATGCATTTCCATAGCACCAATGACACTTTTCTTCCTGCAGGTATTTATTGTTAAGGGATTAATTGAGACAGAGCTCCATTAAACAACAATTCAGTGAGCTAGGATTTCGCAGCTTGTGCTCCATTGCATCACCCCAGCATTGGTTTGGAAACATGCGGACTAGCTTCAGCCAGGGGACATGTAATGTGACAGCAGCCTGCTTCTCTGGGCAATGAGGCACACTGGAGGACAAGGCTTATTTCTTCAATCAACTTTGTGTCATATATCAAAAATTACTACCTAACCCCCCCCCACCAATAATTTCTGAAGGACAGACACACAGGCAAGAGAGAGAGCATACATCCAGGTCATGGGATCACAGGCTGGTTTGGGTTGGAAGGGACCTCAAAGAACATCTGGTTTCAAGCCTCTGCCATGGGCAGGGACACCCTCCACTAGAACAGGTTGCCCAAAGCCCCATCCAGCCAGACACTGAGCACTGCCAGGGAAGGGGCAGCCACAGCTTCTCTGGGCAATCTGGGCCAGGGCCTCAGCATCTGAACAGTGAATTCCTTCTTTATATCTAATTTAAATCTCCCTTCTTCAGCTTTCAGCCATCACCCCTTGTCCTGTCACTACCTGCCCTTGTAAACAGTCCCTCTCCAGCTTTCCTGCAGGCCTCTTCTAGGTACTGGAAGGAGAAAGGTCAATGCAACTAGTTTTAGCTGTCCAAACCAGACAAATAAATAACTAAATAGGTTGGTTAGAATCCAGCTAAGTGGCAGCCACAGATATATGGCAAGGCAGAAATGTGGCATAGGTTTTGTCAGGTGAGGTATTATTTTATTTTTCTTCCCTTTTCTTCTTACTTCCCATCCTTCATTATTTTTACTTAAGGAACAGGATAAAACTTTGCTTTTGTACCAAGGTTACATTCTTAGTCATTCCAACACGTTCATGAGCTCAGCAAAACACCTGGGAGGCATTCATAGAGAAATCTTAAGCATTTCCAGGTCAAGTGCATCTTGTGAAAGTACTATTCTGCTATAATTAGTCCAAAACTTTTATCAAGAATTGTCCCCGTTTACCCTAAGAAATAGTGTCACCATCTCCACTCTGTTTCTGCATCACCTCCTGTCCCATCCCACTCAGTGGGATGAGGTTAACTTTTTAATTCTCTGTGCAGTAGTCAGGAGCAACAACTCAAGAAGTTTAAACAAATCACAAATTTACTTAAAACTCAGCACAACTACAAAAGGGCTCAGCAAAACTTGTAATGATATTACCCTAATGTGCCTAAAAGGAAGTTAGAGACAGACAGCGGCAGAGAGAAAGGGAGAAAAAAAAGAGAAGGAAAAGGAGGTATCACCACTGTTGGATCCAGTGATGCTTTCTGCTGGCAGTTGTACTGCTTAGGAAGTGGGTGCATGCTGAAAACTTATGTTTCCCCTTTTTATAAACAAATATGCCTGCCCCAAAGGCAGGGGTTCCTCACCACTGAGCGGGTCAGTATGTGCTTGTAAATTATCTACTCTGCGTTGGTCAGGCCCCACCTGGAGTACTGTGTCCAGTTCTGGGTTCCCTGGTATAAAAAAGACAGGGACCTTCTGGAGAGAGTCCAGAGAAGGGCGACAAAGTTGATTAGGGGTCTGGAACATCTCCCCTATGAGGAAAGGCTGAGTGAGCTGGGTCTGTTCAGCCTGGAAAAAAGAAGACTTAGAGGGGACCTAATTAGTGTTTATAAATATCTTAGACATGGGATGCAGGGGGAATTGGCCAGCCCCTTTTCAGTGGTCTGTGGGGACAGGACTAGGGGCAATGGCTGTAAGCTGGAGCATAGGAAGTTCCGCACCAACATGCGGAAGAACTTTTTCACAGTGAGGGTGACGGAGCAGTGGAATAGGCTGCCCAGGGAGGTGGTGGAGTCTCCTTCTCTGGAGATATTCAAGTC
>VZTU01004349.1:0-16676 GCA_013400835.1 Zapornia atra
CATCCTGGCCTTGAACCCTGACACGGGTCCAGGGGCAGTCCCAGCTTCTCTGGGCACCCTGTGCCAGAGTCTCACCCCTCCCTGGGAAGGATTTCTGTTTCCTAGCCCCTCTCCAGATGCCCTCCTGCATCTGGAGGCCATTCCCCTGGGCCTGGCCCTCCCTGCCCTTGGCACCAGCCCCTCTCCAGCTCTCCTGGAGCCCCTCGAGGGGTTGGAAGGGGCTCAGAGCTCTCCCTGGAGCCTTCTCTTCTCCAGGCTGAACCAGCCCAACTCTGAGCCTGTCTCCAGAGCAGAGGTGCTCCGGCCCTTGGATCATCTCCATGGCCTCCTCTGGACCCACTCCAACAGCTCCGTGTCCTTCTTGTCCTGGAGACCCCAGAGCTGGAGGCAGCGCTGCACGGGGGGTCTCACAAGGTTCATTTGAGGTATTTGTAAGTGGCTAAATGGGACACTGAGTTAGCTTCAAGTGCTGTTTGCTTGTTTGTTTTGGTTGGACTTTTGTTTCAGATGAAACAGAATCCTCAATGAATCCTATTGACAGTCAAATAAATTTGTCCCTAAAAGGTCTTACTTTTTTTTTTATCCTCCAAGTATTCCCCTGGAAGCAGCATTCAGCCTTTGACTTACTCACTTAATTTTATCACTGTCAGACATGTTTTGGTTTGCATTTTGAAAGCAGAAGTTCATCCCAATAGAACTTAAAAGTTGTTCAGGGGAAACTACTGAAAGTAACTTCTCCTTTGCAAAGCGACCTGCCCATGATTTAATCTTCCTCTATTATAATTACTTTTTTTCATGAGAAAAAAACCTCATAAATTTGCTATAATTGATGCTAGCTGAAACCACACATTAATTAAGAAATGAAGGAATATTTCTATTAATGCTGCTTTTGTAATTCAATGTCTGTCTCCTGAGATGAACTGCAAGTAACTAAAAATAGCAAAATGAAAAAACCTTTGAGGCAAGCATTGTCTCTGAAGTGTAAACTGCCTCACATTTTATACAGCACCAAAAAAAAAATCCTTTGCTCTAGCCCCCTTCTGTTTATAGGCCAGGAGCCAATAGAAAATGGATTTGTGATTAACAACCTTGGAATTCACACAGCCAAGCTATTTATGAGTATCATCATTTTCAGACACTGAGTTAGCACAAGGATACTACTGTTCCAGCTTTATCACCATTATCTTTTAATTCTTCTGTTTGCATTTACCTCTTCCAACCATTCCCAAATTTATAAGCTAATAAGAATTGGTTCATAAGTGGAGAATTAAGATGCCCACACAAATATTTTGTCTTAGAGTCTAAATTTTTTCACACTTCTGAAGAGTTTCTTTTTTCCCTGCTCCATTTATTTTATGTGTGGCAATTACTCAATTGCTTATTCAGTTTATTATTTTATTTTTCTTGGAGTTCTTCTAACAAGTACAGCCTTTTCTAATAAAGACTTCATTTTCATTTTCCTTTTTACTTAGAGATTTCCAACCAAGTTGGAATCAACACACCAATATATTGTTAACAGAGCAGGATGTGATTCTAGCTGCAAATACTAGCTAGAAATGTTAGAATAGCATAGAATACTAGCTAGATGCGCTAGCTAGAAATGCATAATAGAAATATAACTCTGCACAAATGAAAAGAAAAAGTAATAAAATACAAAACTTTTAATATCAGAGAAAAATGATCTGATATCTGATATAGAAACAGAATTAAGAATGATATTCCAAAACTGTATCTATGTATGAAAGATGTTACCCCCTAAAAGTACACAAAACAAAATAAACTACATTTTAAAAATGTGTAAATAAATTAAATTTCTTTAAAATAAAGAAATAAAGTCCATTTTAACACAAAATTCACACATTGTAAGGTATTAAAAAAGAATATATGCACTCAGCAGGTATACATATGCCTGTACTTGAGGCACAGAGCCTCAGTCCTCAATCTCATAGATATACCCAAAGTATTTTTGCCACCTTTTCCCCTTTCACAGCATCCTCCAGTGGAAGCTTTGGGCAGTTTCCTTTCCCAGGAAGGAGAAAACCTCTCTGAGAATTTTATAAATCACAGAAGCAAAGTTGCAGTTTGAAGAATTATGACTAATCATAATTTTAATAATGTTTTAAAGCTGAAGTTAGGCAATGGTTTGTCATGAGTTGAATGGGAAGTTTGAACAGTATCTTCATTACTCAACCAAAAAAAATTAAAATGGGCTTTGCCATGAACGTGAATGAAACAGAATGAACTCTGACAGACAAAATGCTGTGATTCTGATCACAATACACTATCTCACTTAAAGAAAATGAGGTTTTCTCATCCTTACTTCCCACAAAGAACTGTCCAACTACGGAGCAGAATCAGCATGACTACAGCACCGTGCTCCAGCAGAACTTGGTCAGGATTAACCTCCTCTGATTAATAAGGTCAGAGTGAGTCCATCCAAAATACTTAAGCAATCAAAGGCAAAATATAAAATAGAAATCAAAATACAGTGTTCATTTCTGCTGAATGCTGAGTATAATTCATGCTGAATGCATACTCAGTATGTGAATTCACACGTACTCAGCTCAGCGGGATGGATCCCTGCCATGGAAAACTTGCCAGAAAGTTGATTCAAGAGAGGATTTTAATTTTGGAGACTTAAAAAAGAAAATGTCATTCTCTTCTCTTTGCTGGATAGAACAACAAGTTACTTCAGCAGACTGTGTTAGGAAATGCCACACTGAATCATATCAGTAGTCCTTTGGACAATTTTAGAATGATAATTGGTAGAGCAAGTAGATTCTTAAGTTCTTCTATTAAAGGCTTCCAATCTCAGTCTTATAGTGAAGTCACTAATAACCACCAAGCCTTCAAGTAAGTACTTCCAACACATTTCCATACATTTCAGTGACACAGACAAGAAATCTCTTACCAAAAGAGTAAGTTCGAAAATTTTACTTGCTATGTGCTCCAGATGTTATTGATACCCGATGTAGAAATCATGTAGCAAGGGCAGAAACATACACAGTGAAATGTAATTCTACTGTTAATAATGTCCTATAGCTTAAGACAAGCAAAAATAGATTAGCAGCAGGTGAATCAAAATTTGATCCCAGTTCTCTATGCTTTACAAATGCGAGTGACTTTGGGCATTAAGGAATTCACATTGAAACCAATAACTGAAAGAATAAAGTAGTGAAACTGCTGCTCCCAGTGATACTCAGGGACAGCCCTGGGTAGGGGTTTTAGAGAACAAAATCATGTCCTTATTTCTCTCTAGACTTGCTTGAAAAATCAATTTCCACATGTCTGTAGGGAGCACATTAATGATCTTCTGAAATTTTACCCAGAAATTATCAGAACAAATAGGAATACTTCACAATGTTGTTTCCCCAGTGGTGTTTCTAGACAAAGTAAAGATGCTCAAGCTGGCCTCATTAGCAGCTTCTTCTGGCCTATGAGATCTTTACCATCTGTATAAGGAAGGAAGGGACTCACAGAGCAACGACTGATGAAGTACAGAGCAGCGAGTTTCATTTTAAGCTACATTTATTTAAGTTACATAAACTGAGACAAATTCATATATGGGTTATGACCAGAGGGCATTTCACTCAGGCAAAATGGGTCACCAAATCTTAATGACACAGCAGATTTGCTGGCTCTGCATGAGGAACCCATCAGTACAGGTGTGCCAAACAAAATACCTGCTGCAAGCAGCAGCAGCCAGGGTACCATCAATTGCGGCTCTGACACCAGAAACTCCATCTGTGACTGTGATGTTAAATATCTATAGGAAGATAGACATTAAAATCAATATTTGGGGAAGCAGGTTTACAGTGAGGGCAGCGTAAACGCACTTTGCAACCTTTCCTCACTGAAATACATATTTGGAGGCATTTGGTCTTGTACTAAAATGGTGTTTCCCATATTTCAGGGAAGGGATTAGACTATAAAGAGTCCTAACTTACACAGGGACATGATGAGCATTGAATTTACCACACTGCTTTATTCATATCTTCGCCCACATTTCCTCTCTTTCTGGTTCTTCCAATTTGAATTTCAGACTCAAATAGCTGTAATTATGGAACAATTCAATCACTGGGCAAGGAAAAGGGGAAAAAACCCAACCAACTGCCAGAGCACGGTTTGGCAGGGCATGGTCTGTCTTTAAACAAGGATTAAAATGAGAGGGATTGTTCAAAATCAAACAAACTTAGGCAAGCAATTAGTGAAGATTCCTATAATCTTGGATTATTTCATCTTGTTACTATTCAACTGCAGCAGACTTTGCAGAACAGTTTTCCTTTTTTTGTGTTGTTCAAGGCATCTGTACAGACACCTTGAAACCTCATAGTTACTTGTTTTATGATTTGAAGAACAATTAAAACTAAATTTGTTAAATTGGCTGAAGTCTAGACCAAGAACCAATCTTAAAACCAGCAAGAAGACTGTTTTACTAGTTCTCTCATGCAAAGTCAAGAGGAGATTAGAAGAACTTGGAGAAATGAAATCTGATGCAGGCTGAAACTATTCAGGGAAACAGATTTATCTTAATTTTATTTTCATAATAGCAAACAGCACTCTGGCTGACATTTCAGAAAATTCAAGCCATAGTCTAAGGAATTTGAGACATACTTTAGGGAAAAAAAAAAGAGTGACTATATCCAGGTTTCCCATGGGAGTAGGACCCATTTGATCAGGGCTGCAGTGCAGGGCTTTCCAGGCATGGACCACTCAGCTCAGAAACACCACCCTGACGGCTTACCTTGGGTAAAACATCACAGGGCCAAATACAATCCAGAAGGTTTATGTAGGGCTTAATACCCATAGAAGACTCCTGAAGATGCCACCATGTTATTAGTTCTCCTTGCCCTGCCTGCAGAAAGAGGCAGTGGTACACCCACATGCCACTGGCACCTCACCCACGTACTGATCCCAAGGCAAACCAACAGTGACATGGGGATCTTTCAGCCTCAGGATAGAGAGAAGCTCTGAGAGGGTTACAGCTACACCTGTGCAATGTTTTCTAGATTTCATTTGGATTCAGACATAACACCTGAGCCTTTGATAAAGGGTAATCAAAGGGTAGCCTTGGCAGTTAATTATTTGTTTGGAAGTATTCTATTAAATTAGTGTGGGTCATTTCAAATAGGTTACACTCCTAATGCATAACACACATTAATACCAAATAGGCAGTAGGTAACAAAAGGGAAAAGCACCTTGAGCTTAAGATTTTGTTGCTGAAGGTGTAACTGCAAGCTGTGATTGAGGTCAGGTTTCAGGTTAGGAACACATCATGGGAGAAGAAGACCAGATGCATGTGCATTGTGTCTGTAATCATTCTGACAATGACTGCAACTATTGATGGACCTCGTTCAGCCTGCCTTGACTACAAACACTCACCACCAGAACCAAAAGAGATGCCTAAAATCAAAAAGAATACATAACTTACATTTTATTAGTAAGTTTCATTAAGGTGTAGCTCACCTAGCTAGGCTTCAAGCTAAGACAAAAGTTAGACCTAGTAGTCCTACAAGATCAGGTGAGTGGGCTGCAGGACACACCACTTGGAAGCATCGGAGGTTGCCCAGTTTCATCCCTGTGGGATAAACAAGACCAGGACTTGGAACTGTGAAACATCTCTCTAGGCAGTCAGAAAGGTGATGGTGAAAATGTAAAAGCACACATGGATGAACATTAACTGCATCACACCTTTTGAAAGAGATTTTCCCCTGCCTCTCCATCTTCTGCCATCACATATTTAGAATTTTTTAAAAATGTTTTTAATATAACATCACCTGCCAGTTAATTTATAAAGCAAAACAAGCAGCAGTGAAACATTTACTAGAACTATTGTTGAACAGGGGACAAATCATCTGCTGCACCACAGTAAGACAAGTTGGACTGAGTGGCCCATACATAAACACTAATGGCTGCATTAACTCTACTTTATTAATCACTACTGCAGTGAAGTCCACGCACTCGTTATAACCTCTTCTGTCTGATATTAATGACTTCAAAGCTATCCTCTTTAAAACCTGTTAATGGTCACCACCTGGCTTGCTCACAATGGACCCTTTGGAAAGTTTGGAGAGATACTTTACATATCACCCTACTAATTCCAAGGATTCAAATAAGTCCCTGTTCTCCAAATGAGTCACCAGTTTTTGGTCCACCATCATTGCTTCCAGTCAAAACATTTGAAAATGGAAAGTACAGCAGACAAGATAACCAAGCATTCAGCTCTCAGCATGGATATTTTGACACCTTAAGATTTTACCACGGAAATTCGTTCTGCTTGAATGAATCAGTAACCTGGAAAAAGCCCAAAATGAGTAAATAAATACTACAATAGGTCGTGATTCATTTTTGCACAGCTAAATGCCTACATGCATTCATACCATACTAAAGGAGACACTGAGAGCTAGGAAGAAGAAACCCAAACTAGCATATGCATCAGTAAATGAGTGTGACACGTCCTCCAGGTTTCAGAGCTCCATCACTGAAGAGGTGCTTTGACACCATAATGATGAGTCCAGTAGGAAAATAAGGGGATGAAGGAAGAAAGAATAGCTGGACAAGTCCTCTTTTTACCACAGGAATCCCTCCCTAGACTTTAGGCAACATGTTTTACTCCTCGGGGTGATGTTACACATTAAACATAGCAATAACAGGGCCTAGAGATTTTCCAAGCCCCATTTGGTGCTTAAAGGGGTAAATCCTTCTGTTTCAAGCCTGGAACAGAGTACAGGTAGATGTTGACGTATCACTGTGGAGAAACTTTGTGCTGGCCAGCAAGATGCAGGGAGAAAAGAGGCATGCTGTTGGTAGGGATGGCATATCTAACCAACGGCACCTATGTCTGAAGCAAAAGGATTTTACCATTTCCCCTATTAATACCAATGATACGGTAGTAGGGAAGGAGAATTTAGAGAACTGCTTTTGTAAGATACAAGCAATCACTGTAATTGTGTTCTGCTCACACCATTTTGAACCCACATGTTTCAAAGCGCCTGCTCACGCAACAGAGGCTGATTGTTCTGTGTCATGACATGAAAATATGGATCACACCTTTACCACATGGTGCAATGCAACAACAGTCGGCAGCAAGCTCTTACAAACATCCCTCTGCCAAAACATCCAAGGCAATCACATCAATCACTGGTTCCACATAAACAAGCTCATGGTTGGTGGTAACACAGTCTGAGAACCATCATTAATTAGTTTACTAATGAGACTGTGTCTCTTAGTCACATCTCCTGTAAATCTGCATCATTTCACTGATCTCATCAAAATTCCATTGACTTTGGATTGAACTGGACGTGCAGCCAGTTTGATGCAGTGCAGGGAGATGGGGCACTCACAATTCAACCTTCAGCCACCCAGGAGGTCTCCCTCCTGGGCACACAATGCACCCCTATGTGCATCTCTCCTGCATCCCTGCGCTTCTTGGGCACAGGGGCCAGCAGCTATCCTTGGAGAAGGTCAGACATCAAATATCAGACTGAATAAGGAGAAAGTCTCAATTCAGAATAGGGTTGGGCCAAAAACCACTCGTAGACTGTACACACAGCACCCTCCTCAGTTTCCCCTGAGAAACAAAATAACTACTAACTTAGGTGTGAGGCGAGGATTTAAAAATGTCTGGAATCTTGATTAATTTGTCAATGAATTTCCCTTTGTAGGGGAAAGAAGTTAGAAAATTCAAAGACATTTGGACATTTTTAACTTAAAAGTTTCACTTCAAACAGAGCAAAATCTGCAAGATATTTTTTTTAAACTGATTAAACTTAAAAGGCTATCCAAAGGCATTAGTGATTTCAAAACCAGATTTAAGCCCAAATCACTTTTGGCTTTTTAATGTTTTCATTTCAACAAAAAGCATTGCAGATGTTGTTTTCACTCAAAAACCCCCCTCTCCTCTCAAGATTCAGTTACCTTGATGAACCACATCTCTCCTGCCCAACCCTACAGGAACTGGACCTGTAAAGTCCACACAGTGTATAGATTAGAGCAGCTAATGTAATGAGCAGGAATTGCATAGGGAATTTTCAGGCAGGAAAAAGGAGGAGTGTTATTTCAATTTCAGAAGCTCACAATTAGCCTACCAGAAGGGGAAGAGGAAAGAGAATTAAATCTCCTTTATTTTTAAAAATTATATATTTGTAATGTTTCTTCAGAACTGTCTGGCATGCAATGACTGGATTCACAGCTAAGATGGTTGCACTGAATTTTCTGAAGATACTCAGCTTCACATACCCTCAGGTAACCAGGGAGATTAAAGTAGAAAGCAAAAAAACCCACCAAAACAAAAGCCCAAAAATGCTTTCAGAGCACAAGTGTTTCTTCTATTTCAGTCACTGAAGTTGTAGCAGGTCAGTAAGTAGAGAAATAAAAATAGAAATCTCTGTTTTTCTCCACGCTGGATTCAGAAACCACTGAGCTGAGGCTTCACCAAGGAGAAAGTGTTGTTAGTGCTGCAAGTATGAAGTTACACCTTCGTCCCTTGTAGTATCTGCTCTGGTGTTCATGTACAAGGAGTACAGGACTAACTGTTTCCAGTTTTCTTATCTGGAACACAGCTGAGCTTTATAATAATAGTTCAGACAATTTTAAACCCTCCTCTGGGAGGGCCGCCCGGGGGAAGATGCTGCAGACGTGGCTGTCCTTCTCTTGGTCCCCACGTTCTCCATTACTAACTTCAGCCCGATGCATCACGGCCAGGCAGACGAGCCACGCAGGAATGACTGTACCAGGATGTACTCTAAGGTACAGCTGTGTGCACAGGGTACCAGAAGGCAAAGAAACACCCTCCTGGCGTTTGACATTTTGAGGAGCGGGAAGGAAGGACTGTGGTTTCCTCCCACCCTTTCGCCATCACCCCCCGCGGTCTGACACCAAGCCTGTTTTCCTACCGTCTGGATATCAGGACAGCAGACGTGAGTGCCAGACTGCTGTATGATTTTTGCCTAGCAATTATCTTCTATCTTTTGATAATATGCTCTACCCTCCTCCTTCGCAGTCAAGAGCTGTCCTGACACGACAGTCTCTGAAGCAGCTCTGGAAACTGCTACCCGCTCCAGTTTGGGGTTTCTGTCCTTTTTCTTTAAATATTTATGTTGGAACAACCTGTTGAAATATGCAAGTATACACAGAAAAAGCCTTGAAACTGGAGAAAACAGCCAGTTCTACCTCCCTCATCGACTTTTTTTTTCTTGCTGCAGCGGAGAGAAGCCAAAATACAGGGCTGGAAAGAGTTCAGACTTAAACCACTGGAATATGAATGAGGAATGAGACTGTTACCATTACTAGATAGAGCTTTATCTATCAGTTCAGAAAAGATTCTCAAACCAAGCAGTGAGGTCAGGAGAAGGTCAGTAAAAATGAGAGAAAGCCTCCCTCCAACCAGCCCCTGCTCCAACTATTTCATCTCATGAAACTACAGGGCAAACTCTAAAGACACTAAAAATACAGGAAAAGGTAACAACCACAACCTTCAGTAACAGATGTGGGATGTATTTAACTTGGAGAGGGGTAAAGTGGAAGAAGCTTTGAGCCATCTTCAGGGTCTCCTGAGCCCAGGCCAGATGCGCCTGTTCAGCCATGTAACACAGCTCTGAGCATCCCACTATAAACTAAGCCAATAACCCCAGGGGGCAGCTGGAGATATTGCAAGCAGCAGGTGTTCCCTTGCAGCATCTCTCTCTACCTGTTGCCAAGATGGAAAGAGAATGGAGGAGGAAGGTGATGTCTTTTTAAAGCATTTATTCTATTTTCAGTTGCTGGTAAGACAGTGACTCTTTATTACATCTGGGAAGAGCAAGATACACGCATGTCACCTTAACCCTTCATTTCCCTTTCATCCTCCTTTGAGGGACTTGCATCATCTGCAGAGTTATTTCCTCATTAGCTACCTTTCTCTTGCTGCTTAGAAGTCCCGTTACTTGTAAGGACTGCATCTCTGCAGCATCATTTCCTTGATAGTTGCCTGGAGATAAAACTGATCACTGTTTCATATAAACTGAAAGTTTAAACAGTTTTTTCCCTCCATGCAGTTCCTTCAGTAAATCACTTGCAGGCTCTCAGCACACCCATCTGAGGTGATGCAGTTACCTCCTGTTCAGCTGATAATGCTCTTTGGAAGCCCTTTGATGATAATTGTGACAATGGCTGAAATCTGTCCAGCCACTTTCCCTTCTGCTCCTGTTAGAAGTGCAGTAAAGGAACAGTGAGACATTGACGCCACCCATCCCATAATTACTCCATTCAGAGCATCCCAGCATGGGTGTACAATGTTTTACTTCCCCTCCCCCCCAAAAAAAACCCCCAAAACCAGCAGTGCATATCCTGGTGAGAGTTCTCTGAATGTACTTAGTTTACTTTGGATATTCTGGAGGTCAGCCGCACTTTGTGAACCACCGTTTATTGTAAGAGATCGATGACGTGAGGCATGAAGCATCTTCCTCTCTCATCTAGCAGTTGATGACAGTGAACTTGTAATTCACCACCCATTCAATTACACAGACTGGGATTTCTCAAAGGAGGCATGGGGAGTTAGGTGGCGAGACCACTGGGTTTCGGCGGGCGCTCAGCACCGGTATTACACACGCGTGTTACCTTCTTTGGTATGTCCTAGCCAGACCATCATTTTACAAGGAAATTCCTATTGCCTGTATCAGGAGCTTCAGGTCCATGACTTACAAACACCACATGCAGCTACACAGACGATACATGGCACCGAGAATTAAAAGGGCAGTTTCTCTTAGTATCTAAACCTTGAGATGGGCAGAGGCGCAGCTTTTCCATGAGCAAGCTAGTATCAGAGGAAAAGCTGCCAAAAGTGATAGTGTCATCACTCTTGGGGATCCTACTCCAAGCTAAACAAGTCTTGACCATGTCTGTCTTTCTATCTTGTCTGCTTGTATTTTAAAGCTCTTTGGGCAAAACCCTTGGAGAGCTGACCAAGCTGGCAAGATCAAAGACACAAAAATATAAGCAAAAAGAATTCTTGCAGTTTATACCCTATGTTTTTTTCCAGCTTTAAAAGCAATTTATTTTACTAGAGGATATCACTAGTAAATCAAGAAACTATTGTGCTACATACACTAAAAGTAAAGCCCTCCAGAACCTTTTCCTCCTGCTGGATAGTATCCTAAAGATAAAGATTTCTCTTTTTGTGAAAGAGAAACTGAGTTTGAAATACTCAGGGTAATTAGCTAAGGAATCACAGAATCACAAGGTTGGAAAAGACCTTTAAGATCATCAAGTCCAACCGTACCTGTCCTATGCTAAACCATATCCCTAAGTAGCTGATCTACCCTTTTTTAAAACACGTTCAGGGATGGCGACTCAGCCCCCTCCCTGGGCAGCCTGTTCCAGGCCCTGACAACCCTTTTGGGGAAGAACTTTTTCCTAACATCTGCTCTGACCCTGCTCTGACATAGCTTGAGCCCATTCCCCCTCGTCCTGTCACCTGTCCCCTGGCTGAAGAGACCATCTCCCACCTCTCTGCACCCTCCTGTCAGGTCAGTGTAGGCAGTGATAAGGTCTCCCCTCAGCCTCCTCTTCTCCAGACTGAACACTCCCAGCTCCCTCAGCTGCTCCTTGGAGGGTTTGCTCTCCAGCCCCTTCCCCAGCCTGGCTGCCCTTCTCTGGACACGCTCCAGGACCTCGATGTCCTTCTTATGGTGAGGAGCCCAAGATAAAATGATAGATAAAATGATATGACCAGAAAAATATTTCTGAATATTTCTGTGGATGCATTGTAGAGGAACTGATAACAGAAGAAGTAGTGCCAAGACTGATTCCAATAAGTCCTCTTCAGGAAAACACGTTAGAAGGACCCCTGTGAGCTATTGACAGGTCTGTTTATAAAAAACTATAAAGCATTCCTGATATGAAAGACCTTAGATTTTTAGAGAAGTCAGGTAACTGAGGATATGTTCAGAAATTCACTTCAAACCATTCTTTTTCCTTGTACCCGGCCTGTAATCATTCATTTAAATAAAACATCTTGATATTTTCTGGACTGAAGACAGCCTGCTGCAAAGGCACAAGAACAGATTTCTGAGCTGAGGAACACACGATTCCCACCATTCCCACTGTTGGGGAAATAAAACTTTGAGAGACACATTAACAAACATTAATTCTCACACAGAGAAGCCAACAGCTGCAAGCATCCTCCATCGCCAGTGAAAACAAAGTAGCTGCTTTTGTATTATTTCACATTAAAGTCCTGACAACTGCAGCACTGTAAGACATAATTTTGATTAGGCTACAGGGCTGGTGTAGCAAAGATCCAAACCCTCAGAGGTTTATGGAAAAAGGAAAGAGCTTTCAGCATGGACATGTTAACATGACATAAATCAGGCAGGAATAGGAGCCAACACAAGTATGACTTGTATAATAGAAGAAAGTGAAAACCCCAGGACATAGAAAAAGCAATCTCTTTCCCTTAAAATTCAGAACCTGCCAGATTATACCAGTGTTGGGCTCAGTGTCATTAACATTAGGTGCCAGACTAGGCAAGAGCCCTCCTGTCAGGTAAGGATTGGCAGGTTCAACAAAGGAATGCTTCTGAAAATAAGTGAGGTAATATAGACGCCCAAAGAAGTAAGAAAAGGCCAGGGGGCTATTTATAGTTTGTTCATGTTTAAGTCTGTGAATCCGACATGCTGGTGATTTAGAGGAAGCCAATTACCCATCGCTTTAGTGGTACCTGAGAAAAGCCAAAGACAATGCTGAGATTCCTTGGACTGCACAAAATCTCCATGCTACCTCTTGATCAATTACTGCACGTTCTACCAAGAGCCATGCACGCTGAATTCCCAGAGTGAACCTTAATTATATCTTGCCTCCTTTTATCTCAGAATAAACCAAATAAATTTACCCAAGATAACATCCAGCACAAGTGATTGTTGTGCCAACTTCCCATTCTAATTGAAGTAACTTCCTGTGCTCCAAAATGTCATGAATAAATTCCCAAGACTGTCTTCTCTTCAGTCCCAGGTAGGGACAGCATCCTACTACTGCTTTTAAAAGCTCTCTAAATAGAAAATGAGACCCAGAGGCCAAGAGCCAGTAATAGATTTTGGCAGGTAAAAGTGTTGGGTTTAATCTAACACATTTCACAAAATGTCCACAAAATGCCAGAAATCCATCAGATGGCCATCACGAGCCCAGAAGCATCATCAAGTGTCACTACTATCATTGCTAAGAAAGTTTAGGTGACACAAGGAAGTTTAAAAGCATTTTGAGGAAATCCCTTTGCATTCATGAGAACACCGTGTGTTCAACGAGGAAGACTTTTTAAATTACCTTTCCTAAGGTGTTTTGTGTTGAAGTTCTCTGTAGAGCCAATGCAATATTAATTGATAAACCAATGCCCTTAGCTTTTGCTTGTAAGGTCTTTGTGCTCTGAGGCTTATGTTTTGACCATAGTGTGGGAGAAAACACTTTCAATGCTTCTGTTGAATGCAACAGATCAACAGATCAGTATTATCTTGAAAAGATATAGAAAAACATGCCTCATGATGCTCCTGGTTGCCAGAAGTTTGCTGCCTCTCCACCAGGAAACATCTTTCCCAATGGGGAAGACACGCTCAGGAATCAGATTTGCTTACGCAATCACGTGGACAAGAAAGAAATTTGAATGTCAAATATCCAAAGCAAAGTGTGCACAAGGGACGTAAAGGCACAGAAATTCTTTGCCCAACTGCATCTAGGATCACATGTGAACACAGCACAGGCCATTCAGATAACCCACTGAGCCAAAAGGGCAAATACCAGTTGGAAAAGCTAATTATCAGTGAATTAAACATTTACTGTAATTATTCAGTTCCTCCAAAGAGCCAGAAACAACTCCAGAACTCACACTCTGCTATGCCTAATGTGTGTGGAGCATGAACTTATGCAGGTGACACATATATAAGCATATCTATCTATATATATATATATATAAAAACATAAACCAATGTATGCACCTGAGCCAGAGATTCTTTAGTGAACAGCTACTACACTAAAAGCACAACCCTGACAAAATTTCAATTCCCAGAGGACATTTTCCAGGACTTCTGTTCAGGAAACAAAGTTACAAGTTTACTTATCCACTGAAAATACTCTGGGTGGAAGTTACTGCAAGGCAGTAACCGAAGACCCCAAATTACGCCACGTTTTATTGTCATTTCCAGAGTTCAACAACATTACACTGGGCTGCTTTTCTTTCTGAGACATGGACTGTGCAGCAAGCTGCCAAGAAACATCTTTGCTGGATATAATGACTACTTGGCCTCCATCTGAAGAGGAGCGACTTCATATAATTAAACTCTTCCATGACGCAGGGGACTGGACCTGATGACCAACGAAGGGTTTCTTCCAAATATCTTTCTGTGATTATATGCTGATTAAATACCTGTGTGTATCACCAGCTGATTTCCCCACTTTGCTCAAAATACATTGGGCAGGATTGCATCTGCATCACTTTATGACGTCCAGAATTATATCAGGACCTATGAATAACTGCCCACCCCCTTTATGTGTCTGCCCCAGCCACTTCTGGGCTTTTTTTTTTTTCCATCCCCTCTGGTTTTATTACCATTTACTCTCTCTGTGTTTTAACTGTAGCTCTTGTATGCAGACCTCCCACTCAGCTGCTGCACGCAGAGAGCCAGCACAAGCAGCCTGACATTCCCGTGGTATATTCTACTAAAAAGATGCCCTGGATAAACTGGAAAGAAAAAAAAAAAAACCCAAACCAAAACCAAACCCTTCAAAAAAACCATCCCCACAACATTATCACAGGCAATTAGAGTTTCGCTGCTGCTTATGACACTCAACTTTAAATAAACTTTGGAGGAGCAGCTGGTCATCAGAGAGAAATCTGAGAAGGAGCTTAAGGAGCCCAGTGAGCTCTGCTCTTCTCTTGCTGTTAGAAACGGTTTGTTTGGGTTTCCTTCAGAACAGGGAAACAGGAGGGAGGTCGGTAAGACCTTTTCTGGGGACTCAGTGCCATTGCTCAGCAGGGGACTCACCGTGCAGCCAGTGTGGCTCTATACCATAAGACCCACGCATACTCTGCTCCTTGGAGATGCCATCCAGAGCAAGGGGAGCCAGGTATCCCAGCACCAGGAAACTGCTGTTTCTGTTGCAAACTCTCTGGAGCAGGAACTGTGACATCCTGCATTCAGACATCAGGCTTACCGCCTGCGGCTAGCTGTCATCTCAATAATTGTCTGTGTGGTAAATCAATAGCTATGTGAGATTACCTGCAATGCCTGGACTCCGTTAGGGGGAAAACTTCTTATTTGCTTTTAAAGCCTTCACTGAACCATGCGTGGAGCTCTGGTTAATCCTTGGGAAGGAAAACAAACACGTGCGAGCTGTCTGCACTTGACTGCTGAAAGCGTTTGAACAATGGGGTGACTGACAGGCCAGGTTCCTCAGTTCAGTTTGGAACCTGACTCTTTTCTCTGTCAAAATATTTAAATTGTGTTACATGTATTCACAACAGGTTTCTGGAATGCGTCCTTCACACCTAGCCCATGGCAAATGCGGTGGGACTCCCAAGCTGGGGACATCCCTGATGATACCATAGCAATCGGGTTCGAGACCGTGCTAGGAACCTGAACATAGATGACTCCTGATGGGATGCATCCCAGGGTCCTGAGGGAACTGGCGGATGTAGTTGCTATGTGTCTCTGCATCATATTTGAAAAGTCATGGCAGTCAGGTGAAGTCCACAGTGCCTGGAGTAAGAGAAACATTGCACCCATTTTTAAAATGGAAAAAAAGAGGACTGGGAACTACTGACCACTCAGTCTCACCTCCTAGAAGCAAGGAATACAGAAGGCAGGGAGATGATTAGAGACAGCCAGCATGACTTCACCAAGGGCAAATAGTCCTTGACTACTCTGATGGTCTTTTATGATGGAGTGACTGCATTGGTGGGTAAGGGAAGAGGAACTGGTGTGATTTACCTTGACTCCTGTAAGGCCTTTGACACAGGCCTGCACAACATCCTGTTCTCTAAATTGGAGAGATATGGATTTGATGGATAAGGAATTGGCTGGATGCCACATCCAATGAGTTTTAGTCAATGGCCAATGTCCAAATCAAAACTAGTAATAAGTGGTGTCCCTCAAGAGTCTGTACTGGGACCGGTACAATCTAATATCTTTATCAGCAACATAGACAGTGGGACTAAGTGCATCCCCAGCAAGTTTGTGGATGACACCAAGCTGAGTGGTGCAGCTGATTCACTTGAGGGAAGGGATGCAATCCAGAGGGGCCTTGACAGGCTTGAGGAGTGGACCAGTGTGGAAATCATGATGTCCAACAGGCCAAGTGCAAGGTCCTGCACATGGGTGTGGGCAATCCCCAACGTTAATACAGACTGGGGAATGAATGGATGGATTGAGAGCAGAGCTACAGAGAAGGACTTGGGGATGCTGGGGGAGTNCTTGGGGATGCTGGTGGAGTGGCAAATATGGGCTTGCAGCCCAGAAAGCCATATCCTGGGCTGCATCAAAACCAGCATGGCCAGCAAGTCAAGGGAGGGGATTCTGCCTCTGCTCTGCTCTGGTGAAACCCTACCTGGAGTACTGCATCCAGCTCTGAGGTCCTCAGTACAAGAAGGAAAGGGACCTGTTATAGTGGCTCCAGAGAAGACCACAGAATTGGTCAGAGGGCTGGAGCACCTC
>VZTU01004350.1:0-172557 GCA_013400835.1 Zapornia atra
ACAATTCTACGATTCTATGATTCCATTGCCTCTCATCCTTTTACTTGCTCTTCTGAGGAGACACTGGCTCTGTCGTCTTTGCAAATCTCCTTTATAAAGGGAAAAGGATCTTTTGGCATACAATAACAGAATGACACCAACTGTCATGGGCATCTCTTCTCGCTCTCCCTGTCCAGGCCTTTAGAACAGATCTTAGATGAACAAAGGGAAGGAGGGTGACCAGTACCTTAGATTTGTCTTTTCAAAACATTTAGCATGCAAAATAATCAAGAAATAATAGTTCTTACTAAAGAAAATTGCTCCTTGTGTTCCTGATCATTGCAAAGGATTTCAGCTGCTTTATAGAAGAGAACGGAGGCACAATTTTCCTCACGGTAATGAAGTGCAAGTGAAGAAAGCAAACTTTCCTAACCCAGAACAGTTTTTGTCTTAAAGATACAGATGTTCACACGGTGGACAGAAACGTAGAGTTGCCTCTGCTTGCTTTTAATTGTTTACATACCAGAAATGATACACAATATTATCTTTTCTCTTTCAACAATTTCTCTTCTTTCTTGGGAAACTAATTCAGCCTGCAATGAGTATCCCATCTGGCTTCTTCAAGACTACTATGGGCTTCTGTGATCTTTATAGTTCATAACTTTATAGGGACACATATGGATGTAAACATCATGGGGACCACACAGCAAGGATATATTTAAACTACAAGCCATGTCCACCTTTTTACCTCTTCAGTCCAATCTGATGCCCATGCTGGTAACTCATGTCAAGCTGTATGACTTGATTTCTGTGTCCTGCTAGGAAAATAGCTCTTCCTGGTGAGGATTTTATGAATGTATGTTCAGGTCTTCCAGCCAGGGTTTAGGGAAAATCTTTACGTTTCATAGAACATCTACTCCAGTTCCAGAGCTTGATGGAAAAAGCAGTTACCCAATTTTAAACAAAACTGAATGCAGGACGAAGGAGGTGATCATTCCCCTTGTGCTCAGCTCTGGTGAGGACACACCTCAAGTGCTGTGTTCAGTTTTGGGCCCCTCACCACAAGAAACACATTGAGGGGCTGGAGTGTGTCCAGAGGAGGGCAACGAAGCTGGTGAAGAGTCTAGAGTATGTCTTATGGTGAACTGGGGTTGTTTAGCCTGGATAAAAGGAGATTGAAGGGAGACCTTATTGCTCTCTACAACTACCTGAAAGGAGGTTGTAGCCAGGTGGGGATTGGTGTCTTCTTCCAAATAAGCAGTGATAGGATAAGAGGAAATGACCTGAAGCTGCACCAGGGGAGGATTAGGTTGTATATTAATAAAAATTTATTCACCAAAAGGTTTGTCAAGCATTGGAGGAGGCTGCCCAGGTAGAGTCATTATCCCCGAAGATACTTAAAAGATGCATAGGGACATGGTTTAGAGTTTGGATTTGGCAGTATTAGGTTAAGAGTTGGACTCAATGACCTTAAAGGTCTTTTCCAACCAAAAAGATTCTATGATTCTTTGATTCTATGTTTTGAAGATGATCTCTAAGTATTAGGCTTGGGGTAGGAGACTCTCTATTTTCTGCAGAACAAGAAAAAGAAATTAAAAAATATTTTTAAAATTGCCATGCCTACAGTGTGGTATCTTACATTTAGAAGAAAAACCCACAAGGACAGACCTGTTCAAACACACTCAGGTAGCCCAGAATGTCTTTTGGCTCTTGTATTCAGGAGAAAGGAGAAGCATTTTCTGCCATTTTGTCAGTCCAGAAATATCTTTACAGTGGCAGCAGTAGCATCCCCATTCAGATAATGATGTCTAACAGAGGTATTTCTGACCCATCCAAGACTGTCCATGACCACTCCAGGGTAATACCCCTGTTTAGACACTGACGGTAATCACAGACGCTGGCACTCTGAGAACAAGCTGCCAGGAGTATTTAAGTGTAGCATTATACAGAGTGGTGGGATTTCCTCAATGAAAGAAGCAGAAAGGGACCAAGACAAAGAAGTCATTTTTGCAAGCATGGTACACAGACAGTGCACCCAGAGTCATGGCCCACACAAACACCCTTCCAGACATACAACCGGATGCACTTTGATAACCAGAGCTGCCTGTCTGCGTGCCTCTGGACCAGTGCAAGTTTCTGAAGAGGGCCTCAGGCTTTTTTTTTTAAACATTTCTCTTCTACAGGCTTGTCTGAAGCTGAAAGACTCCTCTGCCTTGTCTGTATACGTGATGGAAACAGATGAGTCCCAAGGGAGAGCAAAGCGACCTTTGCACTTCAGCAGCTTGGCAGAAGTGCAGCAGAGCCCTTCAGATCCTCCTCCAGAGCCTGGATGAGCCTTAGGAGGTCGACAAGAATCAGAGGGGTTTCTTTTCTGGTTCTGCTTTCTGCAAAGAGAAAGTGCTGGTGATCATATTAGAAAAAATTATGACGCTCGCTGTTTGCTGGCAACATGCAATAGACAGATTAATAACTTGCTGGCGCATTTCTCTGCTTTTTTTTTCTTTCCACTTATTTCTTAAACTTCAACACAATAGTAGAGAACAAGAAAGATGGAAAAATGTCTGACTGTTTTTCTTTGCAAATGACTTGTTAAATAGCAAAATGTTTCTTGAAAAATCCCAAAGATGATATAAAAGTCCACATCTGGTTAGGAAATTAGAGTGAAATTGCAATAAATTCACTATACTTGTATTCCATCTAGGGTTCTTTTCTCCTTGGGTACCAAAATTATATGGACATTTATGCAAAATCCTTTTTTCTTTAACCTCATGGTCATTCCTGCAAGTTCAGAGCCATGTTTTTGAAACCCAGTACCTAAATTTCTGGAACTTATCATTAGAGTCAACAAACGTTGCTCCAAAAGTTCAGTGTTCACACCTTAACTGATCTGTCATGAAGCACAATAAATCGAACCTGCTAAGGATGATGTACTCACTAACAGATGGAATAGTTTTGGAAGAAGCCATTAAGGACTTGATTAAATGTAAATAGGCGTGGTTTCTGTGGAGAGTTTATCACATCAGTCACTACCCTCCTTCCCTTCATCCCCTCCTGAAACATTCACTGAAAAGACTAAAGGAGAGGGTTTAGTAGAGGTCTGGACTGTCAGGAGGTGTTCTGTGTGGCAAAAAGAGTTGAATAAACGATAGAACAGAAGTCAGGCTCTTCCTTAGTTGGAAGAAGTCATGACTGAACCCAAGGTGCTCATGTCTAGGCCCTCAAACATTCATGGAAACTCTGATAGGAGTCAGTGATACAAATAGGAGAAAGCATTCAATCAACTTTGAAGTTCTTTGGAAAAAGGTCTTCTAAAACTGACCTTCTTCCTCCAATTCTGAGCATCGCATTAAAGACCCCTATGTCAGGTAGATTTGAAATAACACAAAAAGCTGAACTTTATGGACAGCCAAATTTGAGATTAGAAGTTCTCAACACAAGTAGACTAATCATCACAAACCTGTAGATTTTAGTATGGAATTTAAGTGGTATTCAGATAATTTGGTCTCAGACCTTAAATGTGTATTTAAACACTTAAACTTTGTCTCCAATTTCTGAGAATTCTGGTTAACTGAATCAGGAAAACACCAGAAATTATTCTGAAACAGATTATAAAGAGTGTCTCTTTAGGAGTGGCAGGTTTTTTGAGTTTGGGTTTTTTTTTAATAGAGCACACTAATAGTGAGACCACAAACCAAAGCAAAAATTTCCAATAGAAAACTTGAAACATTATTCTTTTCGGTGAAACCAGACTGGAAAGTGTGTGTTAGGCACCACAGCTACAAACAGGTGTTCACTCCAGAACTAATCTTGAGGAAACCCCCCTGAAAGTTGTAGAGGGCAGAGATCAGGTCTGCAAAACCAACTTCTTCATGTACAGACTCATTTTATCTATGGGTACTTCCTGCTAATGCAGACGTAGTCTGTGATGAAAAAACATAGATGTATTTCTGGATGATATTTCATGTGAGTAATATGTATACACAGAAGACAGTGTAGATGAGTTTGCATCAGGTTGATCTTCCTTGTCTTCATGCAGTAGTAGATAGCGCTTCCAGTATTGTCTGAGAAAACCTGGCACCCTCATTATGCTATGTGCTCCTCCTGTTGGGCTTCAGACCTTGCAACACCTCTGGTTTATGCCCTCACTCTCCAGGGCATTTGGTGGAGAAGACTTAACTAAGAGGGTTCACAACTCCATTTAAAATCCACAAAAAAATCTACTAGTGAGAGACACTCCATGCTGGGAAAAGGAGTTCCACAATCTAAAAATATCTTTACTTCCTTGCTTTTTAACTTGACAGAATTACAGCTATGAATCAGACAAGATCTAACTACATTAAAATAAAAGCAAATATGTGTCCAAACAAGGCTGCTCATTCAGTCTCAGAGCTCAGTAGACAGACACCAGCTACTCCAATTAATATTTGGGAGGGTTGTACACCGCAGACCTTTACTGAACTCTTTGCAAGATGATTTTCTTCAGTACACACTGTTTACGTTATCTACTCACAAAGACTTAATTTTTTAACAGATATGCTCTGCAGCTTTCATCTTCCTTGTATTTATCCCATTTGGTTCATAACCTGGGACAGTGTCCAGGGGATGCTTAAATGAACAGACTTTAAGTCCACATGTCTGTCTCATTCCCCATTGATTTATATTAAATAAAATAATATATGAGAAAATTAATCAAAAAGAGTCTTCTGGGACCAAGGAAATAAATTGAAGTGAGGAGGAACTGGTTCTGTATCTCTTATTCTTTCTCAGTCCTGATTTCAACTACACACATTTTCTGTTTATCATCCCATTCAGCAAACATCTGCATTTTCCCAGGACATAAAAGTGCTGAAGACTCTGAAGTCTTTTTTATTGGTGATCTTTTGGGATTTTTTCCCTCCCCTCAGCCTTTATGCTTTCTACCTGAGAAATCTTGGCTTTAGTAGACTTTTGTAGTTATATGTGCAGATAAGCCTAGGATGAGGCTATACACCAGGCTGTCCAGATGCTGCCTTCATGCTCTCTAGATGGTGCCTTGCAAATTATTTAGCATCTCCAGCTTTTTTTACCCCAATTTACAGCACTAATCCTTTCCAATAAATATTTTTACTTGTAACCAAGGACCATATTTTACAAAGACATAGCAGAAAACAGTCTTCTTCCCTGGACAAAGTGGGAGAAACCAAGGCACAATAAGACTGTATGATAAGTCAATAACACAGTACGCTATTTGTAGTCCACCTACATTTTTCTCATTTGGACACTAGTCTCCTTCCAAGTCATGTCTTCAAGGATGCCAGCTGGCATGAAGGGTGCTCCATGCCTTGCAGAATGAGGCCCTGAAGAGATGAGTGGCATCTGAGTGTAGTTTCTCTAGAGCTGGCAAAGTGAAGAGTTTTTGGTTTCACAAGCAACTCTTTTGCAAACACCTACACTGTGGCCCACTGTCCTCTCAACTATTCAGGTACAACAGTGTGCAGTGCTGGCACAGGCAGCTACCTCCCTCACACAGTCCTAAACCTATCTTCTGTCCCTGAAGGGGAGAGTGAAGACAATGTCCTGGCACTTGTCACCGCCTTCCGCGTGTGCAAGGTACAAGTCAGCACCATGCTGATGCTTCAGGCTCGGTAACTCCACTCAGACTCTTCATGGCAACCTGGTCTAGTGGAGGGTGTCCCTGCCCATGGCAGGGCTTTGGAGCTAGATGGGCTTTGAGGTCCCTTCCAACCCAAACCACTCTGGTACCCATGGGCCTTTGCAGCAGGGGTAGAGTCTGCTGCCCACACAGTGTTTCTGCCTTTCAGCTTCTCTGTGAAGCCAGAACATTCACTCTCCAATGTGCAGCAGATGAATCTGCACACAAATTGGTATTATCTCTGATCTAGTCTCCTATTTATTACTCATGAACCAACTTCTATATCAGACCTGACTGCTGAGCATCTTGTGTCACAGCTGTCTCTTACCTCGAACATAGCTTCAGGTTAACCACTGCCAGAGGAAGAGGTAACCTCGGTTTTGGCCCATGGATGAGCTGAATTGCTAGAAGATACCTCAGTAAAATATGTATTCAAATATTTTTGTTTGGAAAGCAAATCTACAGTATTTGGTCTCTGCTCTCAATACAGCATCAGTACTAGCAGCTCATGGATATATTAAACACACTAATGGTTCCTTCTTGTGGAGGTATTTCACTGGTCTGTAAGTATTCATGATGGTGCTTCAGTGGTTTGATCACCGATATTTCTTGGCTCCACTGGACAGCAAAAGTCTCCCTGCTGTGACAAGTAGATATGAAAGGGTCATTTTTATGTTCTTTGAATATAATGATTTGTCCCTTTTCCCCACTGCACCACACGGCCACTTTCTGCCTTCTACAGCCTCCATTTTTAATAGGCTTTGCATCCTGTTTTTACATTAGCTGATCCCTCAGATTTACATAAATCACAGCTGCATGTCTAGAATAACATTTTCTATTTCCTGGTACTCCGTAGATAGAAACAACTGCTCTGCAAGGGTTCATTCTTCATTTCTAAATGTATTTTGGAAGGCCATTATGCCCCATGTACATTTAATAGCTGGTATTCCCGAGCAAGGATGACAAAATTCTTCCCTTTAGTTGCAGAAATAATATGAGAGCAATCAGCACATGTTCAGAGGTGCCTAGAGTAGCAACAAGCTAGAAGATCAGAACTTGTGGTTTTGGCTTTTTTTTTCTTGACATTGGGCATGAAGTTGTGGTTTAACCAGGCTGGCAGCTGAAACAAGCACACACATGTTCACTCACCCCCCCTGCCCAGTGGGATGAGAGATACAGTTGAAAATTAAAAGGCAAAAAAAATCCAAACAAAAAATGAACAAAATTGTGGGTTGAGATCCAGAAAAATTAATAGGATAGAAAAGGTTAATATTAATAACAATAATAGAATTCACAAACCAAGCGATGAACAGCACAATTTCTTATCAAACAACACTGATGTTCCACATGCCCCGGAGCTGCCTCACCTCTTGGCCCATCCCCCATTTATAGAGGGAATATGATGACATCACATGGTATGTATCCCCTTGACCAGTCTGGGTCAGCTGTCGTGTCTGCGTCCCCTCCCAGCTTCTTGGGTTCCTCCACCTTCTTATTGGCAGGGCAGTATGAGAAGCTGGAAAGTCCTTGACTGCTTGGCAACAACTAAAAACATCAGTGTGTTATCAACATTATCCTCATTCTAAATCCAAAACACAGCACTACACCAGCTGCTAGGAAGAAAATTAACTCTACCCCTGCCATAACCAAGACACATGACTTTAAAAATAATTTAGGACAGTGCTATAGGGAAAAAAAAAAAAAGTATCTCTTTTCCTACCAGCCAGTTTCACTTTCCATGCTACAAACTGCAAGCCCTTCTGCATTCTTGCTCACAATGGCTCCATTTAAGAGTTTCCACGGCAGTTAATACATGTCATTTTGCATCTCAGAAGAACAGTAGCACTTAAGACCTGGGGACTGAACATCAGGTCTTAGGACTGGGTGTTTGAATACACTACTAGAATTAATAAGTGGCCAATATTTTATAAGATCTCTGGATTGGTTAGTGGTAGCAGACTAACTTCTCACAACAGAACCATGCAGTTAGATGTTGTGAAAATATGGAAACACTGGGGCTTCCTCAAGTGTGGTGGCATATTTCCAGTTTCATCACAGATCAAAATTGTTTAAGAATTACCAGCCAGTGTTATGAATGTGGATGCAGAGAGTGTTCACATTGCTGGTAATGTAAGGATGGAATATCTCCAGTGTTTGCAGCTTCTCTCTTACTCCTGTGTGAACTAACAAACATATTTATGCAGTACGCTGAAGTGTGACTATTGTGTCATGCAGTCTGCATCTTTCTGTTTTGCTCCTGTTAGTCTTGTGAACTGGAGGAATAGGGGAGGGAGACAGGCTTTGAGTGTGCATGGACAAAATTTGTGGTAAGTAAGCATCCAAGAGCATGGGAGCAGATGAAACAGGAATAGATGCTGCAATAAAGGATTATACCATGGACTAATTACAATTGGAAGCCTCAAAGTGACTGACTTTAGTTGGCATCCAGGCCACATAGACCCTGCAAGCTCAGAAATGCCCTTCAGAAACTACAGTCTTGTCAAGAGTCAGAACAGGAAATGCTGCCTGGAGTGGAAATTCACTTTGCATTTGTTGGAAAGTCTGGGAGAGGTGTTCATAGCTCATGGCAGCAGTTGGGCCAAGGCTGAACAAAAATGATGTTCATGTTTCTGCAGCAGGGAGATCTTTGGGACACTTTGGAAGACACATCCTATGACATCAGTGAAAGACAATCCTACTTTTGTGATTAAAAAAAAAGTCTCAGTTGAGTTCTAAGAAGCCAAGAGTAGCTGTAACAGCCAGGATCACAGAGAGAAGATCCTTCTTATTCCTGCTGCTGAGCAACTGTGGGCTTTGTCTCAGAACCTCCCATCCCCTTGTCCTGCATGTGAAACGCATGTGAAAAAATAACATGACCTATAACCATTTGGTGAGAACTCACTGCACAGAAAAGAGCTCAAAGGCATTTAGATTTCTGTATTTCTAATTCAATGAAGTCACACAATGGAGCTGCCCATCAGCTGCGGCTCTGAGCCATGTGATGACAGTTGCTCTATGAGTGGATCAAAAGGGACAATCCTTAACACCACCACCCCTCCTCCCTCCCCACCCTCAAACCAAGACAGAATAAAGGGCAAGAAACAACACCTGGCCACAGGCAAATTATGAAGCCAACAAGACCTTCACACCACTCCATCCAGAGCCACATTGTCTCATCTGTGCAACTACAGTCAGGAGACCTTGCTGATTTGGATTTGCAAGGGAAGAGATTGAGAGCAAACCATCTGCTATTTCTGAATTCAAGCTAATAAAACATGACACAGGGGTGTAAGCAATCCTAAGACACAAAAATCAGAAAACTTAGATATTGATGGATGGCAACATCATAGAAAAAATTTGTGAGAGACAGAAGAAATTATAACCTTAGAGCTAGGCAGCAAAAGGCATTTATTTTCCCCTACGATACACAGGTTTTGGATAGAAGCTAAAAGGTCCTGTGAGGCCCAGAGGTGTGATGTGCTAGAAGGCTCAGGGTCTCTTTTGTCTAGTCCCAAATGGTGCAAAACTTATTTGTGAAATTACAAACTATTAGTGTAGCACTGTTTCCCCTAGATTCAATATTTAAATCTGTGTCATTTCATAAGATGAAGAGTGGGAGCTAGACAGCTGGCTTATTCTCTAGAAACAGCTGTTCCACATAAAATATTATGAAGTGCATCCTCTGGAAAAGGATAGCTGCTTTCAGAAAAAGCAGGCAAGTGGCATCAGGAGTCCTCTGGATTGTGGTGGGAAGGGGCTGCTGGGGGTATCTTTGGGAGGAAAGGGGGTAGAAAAGTAATGAAGGGAGGAGAAACGAGTGAGTGTGGGGGTACAGGGGATTTGGGGACTGTCTGCAGAGTAGGTAGGCCGAGATCCTGAAAGTCTGCAAATTTTGCAGTAGAAGATGAGAGAGACACTAACCTTAGTTTTGATAAACTGAACAATAGCTCATCCTGCCTGCTGGAGCTGGAATGTGTGTTTGTGCTCTTAGGAGCGTTTGCAATTTTCTCAGTGTTTCAAGGTGCAACAGATACCAGATCACAAAACTGTACCTGACTGAGCCAATTGGATCTCAGGGAAAAGAGGCAGATTATTCAGAAAAACAAGAACAAAACTTAAACCACTACAGTAGCTTGAAAGTATTTGGAAAAAAATGAACCACTGAAGCACAAGTGAGGTATTAGAAGGTGCATGACTACTAATACTACTGCACTATGCTGGCACAGCCTCATATCTGGCACGTCTACATCTACATTACACAGTCATGGTAGAATGGCTCCTCTGATGAGTGACTGAAGAGCTGAGAACTTCAACATTGCATGTTGTTACAGAAGCATAGCAGAGAGGACTAGTACAACTTAACATTGAACTTTACACTTTCTTACACTGAAGAATCCTACATAAAATACCACAAAGTGTTGATAGATTGCTTGGCAAGTTGGCTTCAAAATGAAGAAAACAGCTTGGTTTGACTGAAGCTTGTCAAATATTTCAGCAGTCCTTTTCAGGCAACACTGACACCATGTTTTCTATGCAGTTTATCACTTGTCAGTGCGTACTAACTTATGAAGACATAAGGCAAGATCAGTTTTGACGCACTAATTCCTGCTGTTAAGATGATGTTACAGGCCCACCTCTAGTATCGGTTTAGAGAGCAGCAGTGAAAACCAAAGGAAGCCTCTGTGATCACAGCAGTGAAGCAACACCATAAACCCCATGATTTTCTGTCTGGAAGACAAATGACCACATGGGAAAAATAGTTGGTTTCTATCTATTTTCAAAACCCCACTTGTTTCTTCTGCAGTTATACCATAGCCTCTAGTGGATACACATTTGCATCACTCAACCACCAAGCAGTTCAGCATGGTGGATTCTAGCTACCTGGGGACAGGAAACAAGTAGTGAAGTCAGCAAGGTCCAGATTTCATCTCAGCTAATGCTTCCTATCTAAGTATTCTCTCCAGCCAGTGGAAGAGAGACAGAACTAACTGGTCTGAAAATGTATTGCCACAAGCACATGGCATGAATTGTTCCTCTTTGGATGAGTGACTTTCCTGGAGGTATTTATTTACCCACAACAGACTAAACCTTGGATTACCTTGGATTAGAACTCTAAATTTCAAACAGATTGAGAAAGGTGAAGTGACTTCATACCTCCCTGGTGTGAAATGGCCCAAAGACACCTTGTAACATATGAGTGAGAACTGTGTAGCTTTTGACCACAGAAAACTTGAAACCTGTAAAATGGATCTATTGGACAGACAAATAGCAGCAAGTCTGGTCAGTATGGGGAAATCCCACACTGTACTGCATTAAGCGTTCCCTCTGCATGGCTGTGTTGTTAACTGCTATGTGCACGTATCTTGAATGACTCAGAGAGAGTAAGATAGCTGCTGCCATGTAGGAAGAAGGATGTGTATGTAGCATACTGAGATATCATGTCCAGTCTCCTAAAGGAACAAGACTTTCCTGATCATAGTCTGTTTGTATATCTATCCTCACAGCTAATTTTTGATTCACTGGTTGATTTTAAGAAAAAATGGCTGCAAAGTACTAGTTCAAGGAAAACAGATTGGTAGAAGAATTACAGTTGCAGAAAAGCTTCAGAAACACTTCAACCCTCTTTAGTTATCAGTGAATACAGACAGAGAGCACACATTTTGAAGGACACACATGAACAGCTCAACTGTGAGAAAAATTCTGTAAAATATTTTGACTTCACTGAAGAGCACAGAATTCAGACGTGAAACCATCTGCGTGTATGTGGACTAACTGGAGAGGAATCAAATATAGGGCTCAATATGAAAATATTCATGCCTTTGAGCTTGAAGGCATAGCTCTTTAATACATTAACAATTATGGTTGGAATACAAAAGGCAAGGCTGTCATTAGACTTGTGAAGAGGAAGCTGTTATGTTTGATAGCTGCCAAATGTTTGCTGATCATGCAAAGCCTGTAGCATACATTCTACATGGTGCACACATGTGCGTGCATGCACATATTTGGTTCTCATAATTCTACTGCAAACCAGCAAGGGAATGTTATGAGTAGTGATTTGAGATAAAGCACTTCAACCATCAGGCCTGCAAATTCTGGAGGGGTTTGAAAGTCAGACTCTATGGTTGGGTTATTTTTGGATCCCTCTGATGTGTCACTTCCAGCAGTAAAAAAATAAAAGATGGTTGGAGGCAAATTCTAACTTCTGCAAGTCTTGCTTTGCTTTCTTGCCTTTTGATCAGAGCCCAAGAAGCCTTCCGTCCTTGCAGAAGTACAAGGCAGAAAAAGTATTTGGCATTGCAGCTGCAACTTGGTTAACAATTCTTTGAACGACAAATAAGCCAAACCCACAGTTTTCTATTCTACAGTGTCATAAAGAGAGCTCTGAGGAGCTCACTCATGAGTGCTGGTCTCATAAGCAGAGCTGAGGAAATGCATATGCATGCACGGGCAGAGGGATATACATTTGGCAGGGAAGTATAACATTTCCAGTCACATTTTCCTCTAAAACTGCAGTTCAGCAGGTTCATATGTTTGCATGTGTGTGTTATCCCAAATTTTTTATGGTCAGGAAGGTAGGGACCTGTGTGTCTGATTGTGCAGCCTTCTGCCTACATGTCTGCCCCTGGAAGGATGAATAGATGGGACAAAAGCCAGTACTGTGGCTGAACACTTTTCCTAATTGTATGAGAAAAGTGTACATTGGAGAAAAATCCAAAAAAGTTGCTTGTTTGTGGAAGACACCTTCATGACCTTCATTGTGCCTGCAAAGAATTTCAAGAATCTGCAGAAAACAAGGCAGATAAAGAGAATTACACTTTCCACTACTTTACAGCAGCAAAGAGAAATATAATTTTAAACTTGGCCCTCACTTCTTTTAGTCTTAGTTCACACCTAGGACTGAACTGTCTATTGCAGCCAACACCTGAAAAAACACACATTATCTAGGAGTGGATTGTCTATTGCAAACTCATCAGTAATGTAAGGATCACATAGCTTTTGTTTTTGTCAGACTTTAATAGAAGTAAGAATAACAAGAAATCTGAGGTCTTGGTTTGATCTTTCTTTCATTACAATGTGCCCTTGGAGACACCTATGGTGTTTTAGGTGAATTTTGCAGAAGAGTGTGAGAGAGGTAAGTCTAGTTCTGCTGCCTAGGACAAATACCAGTATCCAGTTTGGTTCAGGTCATGGGGACATATCTAACCTAAGCAGTGTTCAAATTAGGTCCCACATTTCAGATACTCCTTTTTTATAATAATTGTGGAAGTGAAGTTTCACTTTCCCAATACCATCTTTATTTTTATTTTTTATTTTAAAGAGGGAGTGAATCATTGGTTAGGTTTTTTTTGTTCTGTTTTCCAAGTCGATGTCATAAAGAAAATGGCTGTTTCCATTTGCCTAGAACCACAGTCTACACCAATTTGTGTCTGCTAAAGGTGCCAGACATTTATCACTGTTATCTGGGATTGTATCCGGCTTTCATTAAATGCTTTTGAGGGTCTGGACTGAGCAGGTGTATCTCAACTTACTCTCCCTGCCAGCCTTGCTTTAACTTTTCTACTTCTTGGTGAACAAGCAATGTGAAGATGTTATAGGAAACAAATGGTCAGTATGTCATAGGCTGGGGATTTCAGCTTTATATAAAAGATAGTCTAAGTATCTGGTTTTAACTTCTCCAAGAGAGGGATTTTGTTGTACCCAAAATCTCATTCTATATTCTTTCACTTTATGGTTTATCAGATTACAGAAATCTAATGTTATATACAGAAGCTGTCTGTGAAAACATACAGGCTTCAACATTTAATGTAAGTAAGTCCTTTGGTGTCCTTTTAGTTTGCAGTCTTAACCAGAAATTTATATATGTTCATTCAAACATTTCCTCAATTCTGGTCTGATTTCACCATTGAAAAATATCTGTGCTACGACAGTTTAAAAAAGGATCAAGACAATATCTTGCAAAAGTATTGTTGCAATTTTTGGACAGGTTTTCTGAGTTTCTCCATTTATTTTGTGAGGTCAGACAAACTGTCTCCAAATTAAACTCATTAATATTTAAATAATTTAAATTTTTGTGAGTTTGCCCACTGTGAATGTCATAAACAAAATAAAGGCAAAATCAGGAAACCCACATACATTTCTCCCAATACAGTAAAGAAGATCTTTTTATGATACTGTGCTTCTACTTGTCTATCTGCTTCATGTTAACTGTCCTCCCCACAGCCCTTTTTCTATTGAGGGAAGTTACTTTAAGACTAAATACACATGTGAGACAATAAAGAAATTGTTTAAGACATAAACCATTTGTCAGTACTGCAGACATTTTTATTCAAAACGTCAAAACTGTAAATATTTTCATTCAAGATAATGTTTTAGAAAGAAAATAGCAGCTAGCTCTGACTATTTTTCTTCACAGTTTTTGCTGTCATTTATGAAATGACATCTAGCAAGTGACACAAATGACCAGCCACTGTTACCTCTGGTGGAACGTTATCTGTTAAATATACACATTTTTATTTGGAGTAAAGTCTTGCATCATGTTCCCATGTCCTCTAAGTATTTATGAGACCCATGACAAGGTGTTTGCTTCCTTCCTAAAGCATCACCTTCCAAAACCAAGAGATAGAATTGGAATTCCAGCTTTCATTTACAACAAGAATAGAGAATATTTACATTTCTAGAGGTCACAGTCACAGAGGAAAGCTGAAAATCTTGACTTGAGAGGCAAAAGTCAGGCAAACAAGCACAACCACTTGCTAATTAATTCTTTTGTCTTGGTAATGCTTTGGAGGACATCTCATAATTCTCAATTGCCTGGGGTTGGCAATACCAGCTATGGGATACAATATAAACACGGGGCAGTGCAAGGACTGTCTGCACCCTCATGTTTTGGTTAGGCTTAACAGCAGCACTGCCAAAGGAAGGGAAAGTAGTTCAGTGTTGAGAGCTTTTGCATAGCAGACCAAAACACAGTTTGGGTGGGAATAATTGCAGTAACAGGGTAATGCACAAGCAGCCAGGGTAATTACCCAGAGCCCCATTGGGTTAAACCGGGGACAGGCACAAGCCATCTGCTGTGCAGATGGGAGCAAGGATGGGCCCATGCCCTAATATTCCACAAATTTAAGACTATCTCTGGCCATTGAATAACAGGCGTAACTGAAAGGATGTGCCTGTAGGTCTGAAACCCACTGCTTCCCTAATCCACTGTAAATCTAATATATAAACCACCAAGAAGTAATGCATCCCAAAGACGCCCATCTCCAAAAGTACGAAAGTGTTTGAAAAGGGATGAAGAACAACTCAGCACAAGGTCACAAGGGCATGTGGCCTTTAGCCCAAAGATCTTGATTTACAGCTCCAGTTTACACCCGTTGAGAACCTGGTGCAGTTCCTGAGCCTGCCATGCCTTGTCTGGAGCAGGCAGCAAATTTCTCCAATTTTGAGGACTTTATTTTCCCCATCTAAAATGAAGACTGTGATATTTATCTTTTTTGGAGCTTCTTCTTGGAAAGGAAGATGGTAAACACATCCATAAGCAAATATCAATAACAGGGAAGTCACGGATGAGACAGTATTGTTGAAAACAAGGCAGAAGAGTTACAAATGAGGATAATGCAGTAGGGAAGTCTAGAGTTGGGAGAGGGAGGGGGTGTGTATGAAGAGAAGATAGCTTTTATTTGAAACACATGTCTGCTGTTTAATCATGGCTGGAACCTGGGATCGGGAGAGACTCTGTAGTGGAAAGGAGGTGGCAGACACAGAGAAATTATGTTTTATTTCAAACAGATGTATTAACAATGGCCTTATGCTGATGAAACTCAATAAAGAAGAGATTTAAAGAGGGGTATACTGTGATGGGAATTTGTAGCTGGGAGGCAGAAGGGAAAATGATCATTTGCAATAGACATATGTAATCACTGTGTGCTCAGATGAGGGTGGGAGTGCAGCTGCCAGAGCAACTGAAAAGGAAAGACTCAGCCACTGCTGCAGCAGAAACTGGAAAGAAGTGATAGGCTGGTCCAGCAAGAAGGAAGGAGGAAATAGGCAGTAGAGGGTATATGTGTGCTTCTAAATTAAAGTCTAGAAAAACTAAAATTGTTCCTGTAATATGCCATATTAAAGAAACATTCTTCTTGGTCTTGTAGCTGTTTTCTCTCTCATTGCAGGATGTCTTGTGCCCTCTTTGCATTTATAGCACAAATCCTGAACATGATCCTTGTGTTTTCATCAATAAATTAATTATCTTTGTCATTCAAAGTGAAGTTAGAATTTAATTTCCTCCTCCCAGTTTTTTTTATTTGTTTGTTTGCTTCCTTGGTGGGTTTTGTTTGTTTGTTTTGTGGGGTTTTTGTTGGGGGGGGTATTTGGGTTGGTTTGTTTGTTTTTTAACAATGTGTTAGAAACTTATGTTCCTAGGTTGGTTTAAGGCGAGAGCTGTTATTAGCTTTCCCTCCCTCGGGAGTTTCCAGTCACAAGCAGCAAGAGATTTTACTTCAAAACATAAACACATATTACCATGAGGAAATAAAAAAAAAAAAAGTAAAAAATCAGTGCAAGCAAGTCCTGAACAATAACAGCAGTAGAAAACTGGTGAAATCCGTTAATGTATGGATGGCATGTTCAAAACAAAATAAATGTCTAGATCCTATTTAAGTTTTAGAATTGAGAACACCAGCAGACAAAATCAATGTGGAGAAATCTTCCCCAATTTCAGAGGGTACTCGCAGGTAGGTGTCCAGAGGATTCCAAGGAGTCTTAACTTTCATGAACATCAAGGAAGATCTCATCAACATTATAACTGCAGACTAGGACAGGATACCCTGCCATTTACAGGGGCTTAGATTAGGATTAGAAGAACCCCACTCTACTCCCACTGACCACACAAACCTTTCCTGTTTATAAAAGACTTCCAAACATATCTGTTGCATTGGAGATGCCCTTTCTTAATCAGGTGAACCTCAAGTGAAGTGTTTTCTCCTTTCCCACAGTGACATATTTTATAAGATAGGAATACGCGCAAGACTAACATTTTTAGACATCCAAGGGCACAGATATGCTGTCAAGTTCCAGTAGCTAAGAGCACGTGCTCAGCTAGCACGGCCTGCTGATTTATAATGTCTTGTTAGCCCTAAGAAATTAATTGCATCTCCATATCTGTCATAAAAAATAACTGAATTTTCAAAAGCTTTCAGATAGGCCACCGCCTTGAAGCTGCATAGAAATAAAACTATGATACAATTAATGCTGCTTTATTGTCATACATGGGTGAAAATTGCATATTTCCTAGAGGTTGCCATTGACTAAATGAACAGAAGGAGCTGGAAGTACATGGTGCTGGGCTGCCCTGAAATGGGAAATAGCTGCTCTGACCCTCCAGGGTGCAAACTCTCTCTTTGGGAGTCCTCTGTTTTGCTCCATGCTCTAAACAGAGCTGTCTCAGGACTTATTTTGTGAGATAAATTTTCTTTTCTTGCTATTTGGATGTCAGGGAGAAAGTTCAACTTAAGGAAAAAAAAATCAGACAATGCATTAGTATTTAAGGGAGATTTTAGAGTTTGGTTTTTGTTCTGTCTTTTTAAATAGCATTGCTAGCTTGCAGCAAGAGGCAAAGTAGAAATCCAAGGGAAAGAAAACTGAACTTACTTTCTGAGAAAAGCTGTTTGCTATCAGCTTCTGCTGGTTTCAATCCACTGCATGACTAGAACAAGACCATTTTATGCTCTAGGTTTTCCTTTCAAAATCCAGACACAAGGGAAGTGCTTGTCAAAAATTATTAACATCTTAAACAGGGTTTACTATAGACAAAGACATTAAGATACATTTGAAAACGCCCATATACATTATAAAAGTTGGAGAAATGTGCTTTTTCCAGTGCTCTTTTAGGACATAAAGGAGAAATGTGTATTGCGTGTTTCCCTTGGGACAGATTCACTAGCAGTGATTTCACCAGAAAGAACCCTCCTTCATTTCTGCAATGTATAATGAAGGAAAACTGAGCTGAAAGTTAAAGATGAAGGTGAAAGCATGACCCCAGTGAAATTAATGGGAATTCTGCCATTGATTTCAAAGAGGCCAGTCTTTCTACCAAGATATAAACTTCGTTCTGCCTTGTTCTGGGAGTTTCTCAGGAATAGTGATGTGTATAAATTGATTTCTTTTTTTTTTTGTTCTCTGTCCAAACTAAGAAAAAAAATTAAAAAAGAAAATAATCTCCAGTCAACTGAAACCCATTGTTTGTTTTGCAAACCAACAAAAAATCAGAATGCATTTTTTGTCAGCGGAGGTATTTCTTCTGACACAAAGTGTATTGTTTGTGAGACTCAAATCTCTCAGGCTTCTGTCTTCATTTATTAATGAAAACGGTTTTCAAGCAAAAACAATTAAATGTCTTTGTTTAAAGATGTCAAAACAAATTGTTAAGAGTTTTCTAAAGCTTCTATCACCCAATGCTTTTGTCCAAAAGCACTCACCAAACTCAAAAGAGATACATTTGAGTTCTTCAGGAACTTCAGTTTTGGAATGAAGTAAAAACAATTAAATGTCATTGTTTAAAGATGTCAAAACAAATTGTTAAGAGTTTTCTAAATCTTCTATCATTCAGTGCTTTTGTCCAAAAGTGCTCACCAAACTCAAAAGAGATACATTTGAATACTTCAGGAACTTCACGTTTTTGGAATGAAGCCCTTTTCTGAGGAAAAAAAAAAACTAACCCAACAAAACCACAAACAAAACCAACCACAAAACCAAAGAACACAAATCTATTCATGATTTCAAGGTAGTCAGAGCAGCTGAGAACTTAGATTAGCTATAAAAAAATAATGATCATATTAAAACTACATCACATAGTAATGAAATTCAAATAGTATTTTCAACATGAAATCATTTATATTCGTGTAAGACACAAGTAAGAGAGGAATTTAGATTAATTTTTTGATTGAAGTGACTTCATCAAATACAGTCAAGATCCTGATGCCTCTACTAATTGCTTCAAAAACTTTTCTAAAAGACTCATATTTCATTCAGTTACAGACTTGAAGGAGAAATGTCATAGCACATGGATATGCACAGGGTCCAAGGCATCACAACATAACCCCACTGCAGAGGTGTAAATTGCTAGAGTTTGAGGGTTTGTAATGGACAGGGATTTTTGGCCTTTTCTTATTTTGTATATCAATATAATATAGATCTGAGCACTTCAGACTTTACAGAGCTCTAGTAGAAATGGAAAGTCCTAACCACAGATTTAATCATCTGTATTGTATTATGAATAGTCAGCTCTGTTGAGAAAGGACATTTGACTTTGCAATGTGGTAGATATTAGCAAACACTTAAGAGAAACCACAAAACTTCATGTATTTGCCTGAAGAAAGCCTGTAACATCTGCTCGAACCCTTCTGGGTCTACACTGTTAAGAACATAAGTCAGCTTGTTGGTCATTCCTCTGAACTTGAAGCCAGATGAGCAAATCCAAGCCATTTCATGGTACAATCACTCTAATCATTTCAGCATGGTTACTAGTTTTTTTGCACAGGACATGAGCTTCAGAAAAATATTAGGCAGCATTTGCAACACTTCCCTCCCTCACAAAGATTAAATTGTGTGACATAGAGACTTCTGAGAAAAGCACTTCTTATCTGTCTGTCTGGTTTATTATTCATTTATTAGGTTACATTCCCAGGCCTTGTAGTTCAGATTCATGTATTTAGCACTACTAGCTTTTTTGTTCATGACCTGAAATTGCCCAGGTCATGTATTTCTACTCAAAGGAAAGGCTACTATATGTACATAGGAATTACAGTTTATAAGGATTTTTTTTAAACTTTTTTTTTTTTTTAATTGTATAATTCTTTCCTAACCCAGCTATGGGAGTACAAATGTCTCTACTAGGTGGAACTGGATTTGTTCATCTGGCAAGGTCAGCTCTGACAGGTGAGTGACTGGAGATTATTTTCCTTGGTTGTAACTGTTTGTGAGCTGCTATGCTTCTCAGGTCACAGAGTAAACAAAGATAGCTGGAGTGTACCATAGGAACAATTGGGAAGGTACAAGCAGCCACAAGGCTATATGGCAGGAGTGGAAGAGAGAAGCATTACAGGCATGAAAAATCAAATTTGTTTTATAAGGTTTCATCTGTTTTGTTACAGAATCTCCCCTTTTATTCTGCTGATTTATTTTGGAACATTTAGGTTTGCTCATCACACAGATATAACTTAATAGTAACACAAAAAAAATTTGTTGTCCACATAAGAAAAAAAAAAAGCCTTCTGTGAGTGTAGAATGATATTTTTCCAGTTCTATGTCATTTTCAAAATAATATTTTCCAGGTGTCTGCATACAACTTTCTGTTTTGAAATGAGGTAGAAAAAGTGATGTCTCTAGAAACCCAAGTATTGATGTGTAAAAGCTATATTCTTAGGGGGAATTTTAAAATCTGATCCAAACATTTCATGTGGGAATTTGGTCAAGGTTTCTGTAGGGGCTGAAGCCAAATTAAAATCTGATTTGTAAAGAAATATCTTTCTGTATGAAGTGGAAATTTCTGCCTCCCCCCACCTCCCCTCCAGTTTTCTTCTAGTGTGGTAAAATCAAAGAAAAAATACCCTGTCTTGTCCATCCATCGCCGCCCTCCCCTCCCTGCACCCACCCCCCCAGTCTGGGACAGGAGAAAAGGGAAAAAAAAATCAAGAAAACTCCAGTACTTTTGAAATACTCTCTTGTAAATGAAAGAAATAAGCTAATGTGTAAATATGTTCCACAAATGCTTTTCCTCACAATAACCACTTTTGAAGCTCACCAAGCAAGTGGGTAACTTATACAGAATACAAACAATAGCGATGACTGGATATGAATGAAGTTTAAAGATTATCCTTTCAACGTTCATCAAAATCAGAAGGGGTCCTCACAAAAAGTTTCAGTAAAGTGAGAAATCATATTTTCCAATTATCTTTTGTCAAAAGGAGGCAGCCAGAACCATTTCTTTCAAGGCTTTCCAGAAAAAAAAAATGCTTTTGGCAAAGGGGTTTGTACCAAAAAGGAATTGAGAGAAGCTGTAGATAGCTGGCCATAAATTTGAGTTACAACAAAAGAGATCTGGCTATCGATTATCTCATTACACTCCTGCAATTATGGATGGAAGTTAAAAATCTCAACAAGCACAACGATAATGATTTATATGATCAAAAGGAAAGGAACAGAGAGGCAGAAAGGATCCAAATATGCACACTGTCCACACACGTGCTGTAAAGAAACAGCAGAACCACGTGCTGAATCAGTGGCGTTGAGTCAACGTGTGGCACCCTGCCAAGCACAAACCTTCAAGGGAGTTTGCCCTTAGTAGTGGTGAAAATGGAGTGCACCGGAGGCTTCTGCGTAGCAGCTACTGTGGGGATCCCCTGAGGGAAGCTCCTGAGAAGAACCCTCAGGTGAGGTGGTGCAGGCTGTCCTTCACTGCCTGCACTGACCTCCTGCCAAGGCAGGAGGCGGACTGTGCCAGCAAGGTGGACAGCACAGTCCGCCTCCTCTCCTGGGTACTCATGAAATGTCAAAACCCAAGGAGTATTGATTTAAACTAACAATCCTTTGGTTTTGCAAGTCTTGCGTGAGTTTTCCAGAGGAACATCTGAAGAACTGAATGTGTATCCACTCATGATCTGTTCAGTTCAGAGTCTGGTAAGATGTGTCCTGCTTTCACATCTCATGCCCATACGTCTGTCAACTGAGGGAACGTATTTCAGATGTCAAAATTGCTCTTCAGCCCTTCACAACTAGAGGAGAAGAGGAGGCCATTTTATCTTCACTTCCTTCCCTGCAGAAGGGGAGTTCACCTGGTGCACATGGAAAGGTATATTCCAGGTCTTGATTGTTTGAGGAGAGCTAAACTAATAAGGTAGGGGGGGAGGGAGGGTTGTACACAGGAAAAGGATATAAAAATATGAGTGCAGTGAATTAAATGAACAGCTGTTTGCTGTCCAGTTCTGAGGGCACCTCCCAGTTCATTGCTCATTGTTTCTGGACCACTTTTTCTCTGTTGTTATCACCTCTTCACCACCACAAGGGAATCATTGCAGTCAGCTTCCACAGCCTGTACTTTCCAAATGCCTCTCTCAGTTTCAGCTAAAGCCAATTCCTAATAGCTTAAACAGAATCCTAATACTTCTTCCTCTGGTGAAATGATCCTTAAATGAAGATACTGAAGCTGGAGTTTTAAAACATAAAATAATGAAAACTCCCCCCAGGAGGCAATCCAGAAAAGATTCTTGATTAAAAAAAACCCAAAACACAACAGAGTGGTGATGAGCAGTCTCAATATTAGTGATATGATCTGCTCATTGATTGCAGGTATCCACAATAAGTCTTGGTGTCCTGCATGTGTGAGTAGCACACAACACAGTGTGTTATTGCAGGGGAGTGTTGCACACATCTGTGGCATGCTGCAGGTGTAAGTCACAGGCAATCTGGGCATAATGCAATTGCTCCAAAATTAATGGCCTTCCTGGCCCCTTAAGGACACCCCACACACCCTTGGTTGCCATCCACCACCTTGCTCAAGAGCTGTTCCCTTAGCTGCAGGAAGGGTTTTAAGAGTACATTCCCCTTCCAGTTAAATGTGATTACCTCAGCAGGTCTGAGTTTAATTTGGCAGATCTGGCCTCTCTCTAAGATAATGAGAAACTCAACCACTTATTATTGACTGTCACAAAGCAAGCTATTTGCTTAGGAAAAGACTGGAAATAGTTTATGTGCATGAGGATCAGGTACCTCCTTCAGCATGGGGCTCTCTCTAGTGCAAAAAAGGATTTTGTAAGTATTCAGAGTCACTATAAGACCTTGCAGAAGTTTTATGCTTGGTTTTCCTTTGTTTTTGTTTTTTTCCCTTTTGTTTTTGTTGTTGTTGTTTTGTTTTGCAAAAACATGACCATGTTTATTCTTCCACTCCTTCAGAATTAAGTTTCCACAGCCTGGTCATCAGTGGCGTGAGGGTCATACCTGTGAAGTCAGGAATGCAAATCTTCATTTAAGGTTTATACAATGGACATATCAATCTGCAAATGCTCTTTTGTAGAGCCAACATTGCCTCTGACACAGGAAACATGCCTTTGGACAGAACATGTTTTCTTCTATATGTATTTCTACATGCTTTGCTTGCAGATTGAAAAATAATTGGGAAGTCTGAAAGTCACTGTCTGGAAGGTTTCAAGAGATATTGCTGTAAATTAACCAGAAATCTGACTCTCTCAGCTGTCTGAAAGTTGTGTCTCAATTGAGTACCTATGTGCTCTGAGCAGCCAATGGAGGAGAAATGGTCTACCAGTCTCCAGAGAGATGGCATATGCCAAACTTAGGTGCCTAAAATCATGTATATAAGTGTTGATCTCATTCTAGTTTACCAGTTTCATTTTAGTCCAGCCCAGAGAGTTTTGAGAGTTTAGGAAATGGTTTAAATCAGAACCTATCCATCTCTTGCTTCATATCCTGTGTATTTTGCCTTTCTTTAAAGGACTGTTTGCTAAAGCATCAGCTTCCATTTAAAAGCATTAAAAGCCACCAAATTCTCAAAAAAATAAATGAACTTAAGCTATAGAAGAAAATATCTTGTCTGAGGGATAGTGAGAACTTGCAAGCACTGAAAGTTTCTGTAATTTCATCCTTAAAGTTACATGTCTTAAAGACAAAAATCAGAATCTTCTGAATAGTTCAGTCCCAGGAATGACTCATGATAAGAAACTTGTCTGAGCCCAAACTGTTGTTCTCGATGAACCCTAACTTTGGCTGCTTTTGCAGTATGACTGATCTTAATATCTGGTTTTATCCTAATTCCATTGGAATAAATCCAGATTTCCTTTTCTAAAAGGTTCCGCTTTAAGTTCTGAGGTTTGGGCTGCCTTTTACTTTTAATGGCTGTGGCAGAGGGAAAAATACCATAGCTCAAATCAGATTCCTTTAGAGGAATGTAACCAAATGCTTAAAGAAATTGACACCTGAGCCAGCAGCATGAGTTGTACTTAGCAATCCTCTCTCACTTCTAAATATAAAAACGACTAATTAGGGAAAGTTCTGAAGTGAGACTTGGGTGTCTAAAGTAGAAGCAACGTAGACTTCAGGTGCCAAAAGCCAAAAATGCAGTAAAAAAATATATCCATTCTCTGTTAGTGCTGTGTGAGCTATTGCCTTGCTTCTCCCTTGATGAACCTGAAAGCGTCAGGTGGTGTTCTGCACCATCCGCTGCCCAGAGCCTCTCAAACAAGCATCCTGTGGGGGCCTCTTTCAGCCTTGGGGAACCAAAGAGGCAGACATCTAAAAATGAAGCTCCTCCAAACTAGCTGTTATGCTACTTGAGTCCATCTCCAGGGGAAGACTGCAGGGAGGCAGAAAAAGTGAAAAGTGCGCATTTCTGAAATTGAGAGAGTCCCCTTTATTTGGCCAGGAAAAATGAGAACATTCTCATCTGCAATGCAATGCACTAAGCAGGCAAAGCACTTAAAATCCTTTATCAATGAGTTCATTAAAAGTTCGATCAACAAAGTTCTGGTGCTCATCATTGCTGGCACTCTCCTTTTGAGATACTCATCACCTTCCCAAAACAAACATTTCCAATCCTTATTAATGCGTCCTGTGCCGAGCAATTGAGTTGGAGACACCTATATACACTGGGAGCTGCAGAGGAAGGCAGCAGCTGAGCCAGGCCTTTGTACCTGGAAAGATTGTTGTTAGAAATCGAACTATTCTTGGGCACATTTACTTCCTTTGACTAAACAGCCATATTGTGCTATTTCCCTTTCCAGCTGCAACTTCCACGCATGGCCTGTCATCAGAGGAGTGGCAACACAGTCCCTGTTACCACAGATTCAGAAGAGGATTCAGTGATGCATATACATAAAAGTGTGTGCGATTAGCTGAAATGGTTGGGCTGCCATGTAACAGTACACTTTTAAAGAGTGGCTCTGTCCCCAGTCACTCTTGAAGATCATAAGGATTCTCTACGGGAAGTGTAATTACTTTTAATAGCTCTTTTCAGAGGGAAATTGGGTTATATGCATGAGCCTATGAGCCCATAGCAACTACTAGGCATGTGTACATTTGTTAAACTTTTATACTTGCTTCAGAGGAACCAGGAGAATAGCCACACATGAACTTCTTGAGAAGGTTTCATTATTTTTTACAGGCTAATGAAAATCTACAAATGTTCTGACACGTTATTAGTATGAGAGGTTATCTATTGAGATTCAGGGAAATATAAAATGTTTTAACGTTTCAGGCCAGTACCTGCATTTTTGATAACCATAATAATTACTATCAGTTTTAATGAACCTCCCACTTCAGGGCACAAATTAAGCAGCTCAGCAAAACCGTCTTTTAATTTACTGAAAATGCTTCCAGTTATTTCAGGTTTCAGAGTTGTTTAAGCTTCCATACTGGTAAAGATTTTCTTCTTCCCAACATTAATTATTGCTGGGTTGAAGAGGAACTTTACCAGAAGATAATGTTCCTTCATTTACGATTACCACCACTGATTACCTGGTATTTGTCAGTGTTGAAGACAGGCTTTTGTGCTAGATGAAACAATGGCTTTATTCAATAAAATATTTTTTGTAACTAAGAATAACTGACAATATTTTCTCTAAGGTGTATTGGGCTTGTGTGGCAAGGTTTTGGTGGTGGGGTTACTTCATGTGTTAGCTTTGTTGGTGAAATATTTATTCCTCATTTATTAAGAAGTAATAATGAGCAATCAAAAGGTTTCAATAATTTTGGAGCTGTGATTTATCTCTAGGGTTATTTGAAATGCTGACATGGTGCAAAAATAATTTTTTTTTTCACAGGTGTTGGACAATTTCAGCAGAATAACAAATAGAAGTGCTTGCTGGGACCCAGTTCATTTGTATTCTCTGTATTTAATCAAAAAAGACTCAGCACTGATAATGGGGATGGACCATATTTGTGTCTCACATACCACACAAAGATGCCAAGTGTGATGTTGATAGGAACCCAGAGGTTCTTTGGGGACATGGTGAGGTTACAGAAGAAATTAAAGCTCTTCAACATAAAGTCAGTGTCTGCCTTATTTCTGTTTTAAACTGATTTTAAATTTCTGTGACTATAACGCGTGCTAATAATCCAAGCACTGCAAATGGGTTTCCTGCCAAAGTAGGAAGATGCTCCTCCTCTGCTCAATATCAGAAGATCAGACCTTACCAGAGCATGGCAGACAGGACCCAGGCTACCAGCTCATGTTCACTATCAACTTCCACATAGCCCTGTTATACCAAAACTAAGTATCTTAGGATGATGCTAACAAGGGATGTTTGCCTGGTTTTTATGGTATATTCAAGACAACAAATTGTCATCTTAGGATCATGTTGGGATCTGAATTCTTGATTAGCTGAAAGAAATAATTTCTTATAGGTCAATAGTATGCTATTTTAAAAAAAATCCAAAAAAGCCAACAAAATGTGGTAATACCGAAATTCTGTGTATCTGAAAGAGAAAAATGGCCATACTATTCACTCCTTGTGGCAGGAAGCCCTGACTGCCAATGTGCCTGTCTGTCTGAGTTTGGACATAGCCAGGGAAATCCCCTCAGAGCTCCTGTGCAGGTGGATGAAGGCACTGTAACTCGCACACACATTTACACAACTTGCTGTGCATCGCAAAACATCATCAGTGCACAAAGAAGGGTTGTGCCACACAGCACCACATGGCAAACCCTCACCACTTAAGTCAGAATGAGATCTCAGGGCAGCAGCAGTGCCTTGGCCTTCTTGCTCTCCCCTACATGTTGCTTTTCATGCACAGCCCACATTGTCACATGCCAATCTCCACGAGCCTGGCGATAGCCATCCCCACCAAAGGCTGTTCTACCAGTTGTGGGTTTGGGTGAGTGTTCCCTGTTCCCATGTGCCCTGGTGCTTAGTGCTGGAACATGTGCTATCCCTGCACTGTATGAGGGAGAAATGAGACTCGGGAAGATTTTCCCAAGGACTATCAAGTTCTGGTGGGGCTGAACCCCACCATCACCAATGATGAGAGCTTGGTGAATGTATGTGCAAAGAAGGTAAATGGGTCTCTAGACCCTGCAGAAAATGTTGGCTGGTTTTCATTGCCATAAAGGGAGCATAAATACTGAAGCAGCCAAATGTTTGACAACTGCACATCATTTGTGGAATCTCAGCAACCCCTGGGTGCTGGTCTCAGGCAGCTGAAATAGAAGGGGCTCATATAAGGTACTTTCCAGATTTAACTCTCACTAATAAACCACTGGATTTATTTTGTTCTAAATTTTATTAGCAACATTTTTATTAGGTGCTGTTGCCCAGGCCAAGGTCAGAGCTAGAGCGAAATATCCACTTACTCGAAGTCTGAATAAGCATGCTTAAAAATTCTACAGCAGTTTACTCAAACAAAATCAAACAAACAAACAAAACTCCCTTAGCATCTGACTAATCAAATAAAATAGAAGTTTAAATAGAATTACTTTCAGATTTAAAGAGAACACAGGCAGACAGCAATCCAGACTTTTTAGCCTGAAGGCAGGGATTTATTTATTCTCTGCATTTTAAGGATAGTTTCATCAAAACCTAAGGAAATTTTTGGTTTTCATCCCTTTTTCTTCTCATGCTTTGCAAAATTAGTATTGGTTTTAGAACTCCCTTAATATAAAAATGTGTGCCAAAACCACAGTAATAGCCTATACCAGCCTGCTTTCTGTCAGTTTACCATTTTGAAAAAGTTATATTATATAAACTACAAATCACCCTAAAATCTTTGCAGGGTGTAAATACAAACACATTTTTAGTCTATGCTCTGTAATATCATTTTATGGTTAGAGAAGACAGAGTCAAGGAAGTTCACCATGTCCCTGTTCTCAAAAAGGCAATAAACCGCACCACAGCAGAGCAATTATATGAATTTACTTTTTCCTTATTAATTCTCATCTATGAGTTCCACCTGGCTAGAGTCTAGGAAGATATTTATATAAAATAAATGTCTCACCTGGTAATAGTTTGCAGGAGGGAAATCTTTTGTGTTGTTCTGTTTCTGTTGCACTTTTTGTGTTAAAAGGTGAATTTTGTTTCAATTTTCTACAGTGGTGTAAACCCTCACCAGCCTCCTGCACCAACAGAAAGCCCAGTGATGTGGGGTTTATTACAGAATTAACAGGGAACACAGACGACTGCCCATGTAAGAAGGCTATGTGTCCTAAATGAGCTCCCTTGAGCAGCAGCAAACATGTTCAAGCATATGAGCTACTTTAGTACTCATCTGCTCTAACTATACAAATTGCATGTATTCTGAGGGTGTCACCCAGAGCATCTTTGGAGAGAAACTCTTCCTTTTATACATCCATGATTCCAGTTTCCAAGCAGGGGTGTTGCAATCTGTGACTGTTGTTGAGAGGGAAAATGACATATTTTGTTGGACCAGATGGAAGTGAAATTTATTTGATTTAATATAATCTACATTCCCTCCATCATCCTAAAATAACTAAATAAGCTACACAAGTGTCTGAAATATCAACTGCTATTATATTTTCTTATTACACACAATGTCTCCTGGTTGACCTTTCCCCTCCTCCTTCCAGGTTACCTATTATAATTCTATAGTTTGGAGTAACTAAAGAGTGATTTCATCCCTCTTAGATGCTAGAATTTCTTCTTAACTGTTTTAGGTGCTAAGAAGATCAAGAAACACTACTGCAAATTGAGATGATGTAGGTGACAAAGTGGAAGCACTAGGGAATCCCTCAGGTCATTGAAGAGGAAAGCTTGAAAATCTTGAAGGGTGTGTGGAGACAGTGCAGTGCAGGGACCTTGAGAGATATAAAATATAAGTATTAAAAACTGTCTTATATTTAGCTGCTTCAAAACAGCATTTTTCCCCGGCAGGCATAGCTAATGCAGCCTAGTCCGTTCACCCTGAGCTCTGCTGTTTCAGCACATACAAATTGCATTGTGCATGTGGTGGATTTGCCCTGGCTGGGGGCCAGATGACCACCAAAGATGCTCTCTCATTCCCCTTTTCAGTTGGACAGTGGAGAAAATATCTATTGAGAGGCTTAGGAGTCAAGATAAGGACAGGGAGAGATCATTCCACAATTAGTGTCACAGGCAAAACAGACTCAACACAGAATAGAGGAAAGAAAACTCTCTAATTTATTACTAAACTACACACCCAGAGAAACCAAAGTCAAATAATGAGAAGTATGACCAGGCCTTAAAGCACCTCCCCCACCCCTTCCTTTGTAGCAGACTTCACTTTAGTCATGATTTCTCTCCCTTCTTCCCCCGCATTGTGGCATGGGGGGGACGGACTCTCCCATCTTTGAGAGCACTCAGACAAGCAGTACCTTCACAGACCTTACACACTCAAGACTGTCCAGAGCAGGATGGGGATGAGCCTTTGGGCTCAAAACCCAAAACAACATTGAATATTTATAGATAGTCATAGAATCTCAGTGACTAGAAATAATTGCTTTTCCTGTAGTTTCTGAAGCAATAATTTAACTGGAAGCACTTCTGTGCCAGTCTACAACTACTTTACTGCTAATTATGCTAATTTCTTCCATATGAAAAGTGAAAGATGGAATGAGGTAATAAAGGCAGAAAAGCAGCACATGTGTGATGAAATACCTGTTCTATAGTTTGCCAGTGTAGTGGGAAGAAGCAAAGCTCTCACCTTTGGGAAAGAAGGTGCAAACCACAGCACATACTTTTTATTCCAAGGTTTTTGTAGATACAGAGAATGCAGGGAGTGCTTTGATGTATTTATTATACAAGTGATATGAAGCTTATTCCACCTGGAATTTGCCAGCCAGTTTCCCCATGGTAACTGCAGGATGAGTCTCCAGTTTATGACAGTCAGGATCAATGGACATCCTGGATGCAGCCTTGGTCAGGCTACAGAAACAGCGTTTCATGTAAACCATATTCCTGGAAAGACTCTTTCAGATTCTGTTTCTCGGTTGTAACATAGTGCATTCTACAGACCTTTAGGAAACATCATAGCCCCCTCAAGGTGGGGCAGTATCCTTGAGGTAAGCCATGCCACCTTGCCAAAAAACGTTGGTCATGGCATTTGCTAACACATTTTCTGAAATGTGCTCAGAGGAAATTATAAAATAGTCTAAAGAGACCATACAGTTAGTCCCAAAGCCCTGACTCAGTGGGCTAGGCAATAATCACTGCATTCAAAAGGGCATTGGAAGAACATAGACAAATTTAGACACATTTGTAGCGTGAATGGCACCACAGGTGTAGATGCCTCAAAAATGTGGACAGATAACTAAGCCTATAAATGTGAATACTCTCTGTAGTTTGTTTTCTTGGCATGTCTTCTAGGACTTGCTTCTTTTTGCATTGATTAGTTAACACATTACAGATAATTCATCAGCATCAGCTTTTTTTCCCCTTAGGAGGCCCTACTAAATGAACATGTTTCAAGTCAATGAAAAGCGATCTCCCTAGAAGAGAGAAAAAACAGTTTCTTGCTTATAAGGAAAAAAAATTGTTTTTCACATTCCAAATAGTCTGTTGTCTATTTTCAAATTGGCAGGCATGACATTGAAATCATGTCTAGATGGATTATGTGAGAACTACAGGAGTTTAGAGGTATTTTATTAGGGAAAAGAACTAAAAACTAAATGTATCTCAAATAGACAATGTCCATGTCTACAACAGTTAAATTTAGGACAAGTGTGAAATAAATTCCTGACTCATAAATAAGCCCATAGTTTCCCTGCAGCGTACTACAAAGTAGCTGCAGAAAGAGGAGTTACATAACGGGTTAAAAAGCACACCATCCAAGAAACTCAGGCTAGGAGATGCGTTACATTAGGCTTTTTCTTTAATCAGGCCTTACAAGTAAAGCCAAGCTCTAGTTACCTTTACTTTAAAAAAAAACAGGTTCTGTATTAAAACTAGAGCAAGGATAAACCTGGCAAAAGTAGCTTTACAGAACTTCTTAAAGTAATTTTTTTTTTGCAGTTTTACACTAGGAATGGTGAACTCAGTCGCATCAGTTAGGACGTTTGGCACATAGAATAGAATTATAGAATCACTTATGTTGGAAAAGACCCTTAAGATCATCAAGTCCAACTGTTAAGGTACCACTGCCAAGTCCATCACTAAGCCATGTCCCAGAGTGCCATCCCTCCAGGGATGGTGACTCAATCACTTCCCTGGGCAGCTTGTTCCAGTGACTGACAAGCCTTTTAGTGAAGAAAGTTTTCCTAATGTCCAAACTAAACCTTCCCTGGCACAACTTGAGGCCATTTCCACTTCTCCTATTGCTAGTTACTTTGGAGAAGACACCAACCCCACCTGGCTACAACCTCCTTTCTAGTAGTTCAGATCAGGTACTTAGGGATATGGTTTAGCATAGGATGGGAATGGTTAGACTTGATGATCTTAAAGGTCTTTTCCAACCTTGTGATTCTGTGATTCTATGACAGTTCCAGTGACTACACCATACATATAAAATATTAGGGAAAAAAGAGTGGGTTTATTTAATTTCTTCTAGTTGCTTTTATTATTTTTTCTCTTTTGGGTTACATAAAAACAGTGAAGAAAACACAGGTTGACATGAATGGTTTTCATTTTCAGTTACATGGATACAAATAAATAAACAAAGAAATTTACTGTATTTGTTTTTTCAGCTATCTTTTCTTTCCCAATCTTTGGAACCCAGTATCAAAATTTACTCCGTTTCTGATAGTATCCTTGCAAAGTCATCAGCACCAGCAATGGCAATCAGTAGCTTCCTGAACTGTCAAAAGGTAGAAATGAAATTGGGTGTGCTATGTGCTTAACAGTAATGTTGTCTGAATGAGTGACAGTACAGACAGTTGGAAAAGACTAAAGAGACAGAAGTTTAAAGCATTTTAGAAATATTAAGTCAAAGTTTCTTTATGTATTAGAAAGAAATACTTTGATAAGTTTACCTAAGATAGGCCATGGTTAAAGTCTACATATGGGGCAGCCAGTGACGAGGTCCAATGTTTGCCCTAAACAAAGGCAACACTGAAAGAACTGTCATTAAACATTAACAGTGGGATTTGATCAAAAATTGATGGTTTCATTTGTACAACTCTATCAAATCCATTTTAGTCAATAGCAAGAATTTCTTATCCTAAACAAGTGGTAATGGTTTTGAACTTCAAGAAGGTAGATTAAGATTAGATATGAGGAAGAGATTTTTGATGATGAGGGGGTTAAAACCATAGAACAGGTTTCCCAGAGAGGTGTTAGATACCACATCCCTCGAAACATTCAAGATCAGGTTGGACAGGGCTCTGAGCAGCCTGCCTGAGTTGGAGATGTCCCTGCTCATTACAGGGGAGGTTGCACTACATGACCTTTCAAGGTCCCTTCCACCCCAAACTGCTTTGTGATTTTATGGTTCTAAAGGAGACGCAACAATAGGTCAGATCAAAAGTTCCCTAAGAGAATGTGCTCACTGCATGGAATGCACAGGTCCCACCAGAGACAAGCCAGGTATGGAAAGGTGCTTTGTAGGTAGCCAAAATAAAATGAGATTAATTCTGTACTGTTGAAAGCAATATGGTGCATCCTGCTGCAAGATATACACGAACAGAATTGCGAAGTTAGAATTTAGGACAAGCATTACAGCTTCTAGAAAATTCTGGTCTGTGTCTTCCTGAGAAATCCAGCGAGTATTACTAGACTCTCTTTAACTTATCAAGTCTTTTATATAGCCGGTTCCCTTTATAAACAACACAATGAGAATTTAATCTCTTACACACAAAACCCATATAATACCCTTTGTGATTTCAGTCCAAAAACAATTATAAAAAGATCAAAACAAAATTTTCCTGTGTTTGGCTTTTTCTAATAGAAAAAAACCCCAACATTTCTTCTCCAGCCCTGTCAAACCCAGCTATGTTCTCTTCAGGAAGTGATCCAAAGGACGACTCTCCAAATGCAGCAGTACAGCAATTAACTGTTTCCTGCTGGTGTCCATGTGCAGAAAATCACAGCATGGCACAGGTCTGATGTGTTGGTAAAGGTCAGGACTGAGGCAGAATTAGCGACTGGGTGGATATCTTTTAACTGTAAAATAAGAGAAATACATATATAGCAGTAGATGCATCTTTACAGCTTACGGTTCTGATTCAAGAGCAAAATCAGCAATCATATCAATTGCACCCTTTCCCTGGGGCAGAGAGACCAAAAGCCAAAGGCCGTTTGAGCAACAGCCATAAGCTGAGGAGTGAAAAGGACTTTCCAAAAGTACCTTCTTCATGACCCATGGTTTGTACATGACAGCGGGCAGAAGTTGTTTCTTGGGTACTGGCATACTCTTCTGAGGGCAGACAAAACAAAATCATGTCATCTCAAGAAATGAGTCCACAGCTTGCTGCTCCTGCCTCAGAAAAGGGACTGTAGCATGTAGAAGTCATCCAGAGGACAGCTTGCTTCTCTGGGGAGGGTAAGGACAGATACCAGTACTTCTTGGAGATATGGCATGCCTGAGGACTGCCATCACACTTCTATCCTGGTCCTCTCCACCACATCAGCAACAAGGGGCCTCCTGCTTCCCTTCCAGGTCTGGCTTTTTGTTTCCACAGTGCCTTTGATTATGCAAACAGCCACCACCTTCCACACTACAAATGTTATAAATCAAAATGAAACATCAGTCTGCATCAAAACAAATTGGTGATGGGCTTTTAAAATTTTTTTATTAAATTCAAGGATGCATTTGTTTTTTTTAAGCTGCCACAGAACAAGAGAGTACCTTCACCCTTTATATGCTGCTTTTTTGTACAGTTGTATCAGTATTGTCTTTTACATTCATTGGGTAGCTCCTCATTCTGTGGAAAGAGAGATCAGCATTGTGGTTAACCAAAACCACCCATCTGTCTGACCCTGGACATGTATAATTACCAAATATTTATATTTAAGCATTTTCATCTAGGAAATTATATTTTAGCAAGCCTAAAGAACCTGGATCGGCTAGTATTGATTTGTATTTGTTAATTCCTTCACAGGAAAACTGGACATTATCAATTAAAGCCAGTCTAAAAAGGAATTCCTTAAATTTCACTCACAAGCATTTCTGTCTTGATAAAGAGAAGAAATATTTGCACCTTTTCCTTAGTTGTGTACATCAACACTGTGATGTAAGGAAAGGAGAAGAAAATGCGAGTACCTGCAGCAAAATTCAGATTTAAGACAAAATAAGGTAGAAAAAAAAGTGCAGACTATTGTTACTTCATGGATGAATTTTGCTGGTGGAAGAACATATTATTGAGACTGCTGCACGGTTACATCCTGTGCCACTGTACTTTCCAGCTCACGTTTCTTCAATTAAAACACTTCACACTTACTGTACATAGTGACTTCCATCCAAGCATCTCGAGTTACTTTGCAAACACTAATTATGCCTTTCAGCCTTCCACAAGGAATAATGATAATCCAAAGTCATGAATTTGTCAATAAAAGAGAGAAATGTTGTCATGGTTCCCAGCCTCATGCATTAAACACTAGTTAAGATTGTCATTTTGCATATTCATCATTTAGACCTTAAGGAGGTAATAAGAAAAAGGATTCCTGAAGACAGCAAGGACTAATCAGTTCTGTCACTGGAGAAGAGAAGAACAATTTTTAAAAAGAACAAAAGCTGACTTGGAAAAGTCAGAAAAATACCCTTTTATTACATTTCAATAAAGAAAATTTAAAAAAAGGATCCTGGTGTTTTTATTATTGTAGCCTCATCCTCTATAAATCTCAGAAGCTGGAAGAAATCAGCATGATTTAGAAAAGTAAATTGTTGATTGATGTTTCTGCAGATATGCTGCATCAATGAGTAGTGGAACAATATGGATCTCAATTTCTATGAAATATCTGCTCTGCAAACAGGGTCTAAATTGAAAATTTGTTACACTGAAAGTTGTGTTTAAATTAATGACTTCTAAATGTATCTGTGTACTAACTTAATATTTATTTTCTTAGAAATTATGGACATGCCTACTTGGTGTGAATCATGTGATTTCTGTGTCATTTGTTCCTTACAAAGAATTAGGGGAAAGTAGGCCAGCATTAGAAAACATTAAAGTGATCTTTTCCTCAAAACCCTTCATATGGCCACATTTCCTAGCAAAAAAGCCATGATACCTAGCCTTTTGCACCAACTTCTCCAGGACCACTTCACAAGACTTTATCACCACAACAAATTGCTAGTAGCTTTCTCTCTGTTGTACATTTAATACTATCCAAAGCACTCACTCTTTTGGGTGAGCAGCTCCCACACTGCCCAAACTCTGCCAGAATTTGCAATGATGGCAGTACATTCCTACAGCATGTGCTTCACGGCCAGATGTGGCCTCTTGCATCTTCCAGTTGGTAATTAACTGAAAGCATATCCTACAAATGCACTTAAAACACAGTGGAGGTGGAATGGTTAATAAAGCAGCATGTTTGTCTTTTTGCAATGTGTTGCTAATGGATGTCACAACCAGAGACTATTATCTAAGTAGTCACTCTGTTTACAAGCAGAAGGGCAAAGTGATTGAGGTGCTTCTCCCAAGTACCCTAAACAGATTATGGTAAGATACAATATCATTGTTTGCTTTCAGTACATTAATGTCCCCAGTGTTGCTGTGTTATGTAGACATTAGGGTGTATCTTTGCTGATATTTACCATGTCAGTTAAAACAGTGTGGACTCAGTGAAATTTCTATCATGAAACTGCTGTTTGCCCTCAGAAACTTATTTAAAGCCAGTTAAAGTTTTGAACATTTATTTTTTCAAATGCAGGTCACTTCAAAAAGATATATCGGTCTGTAACCTGAAACAAGATGACCTGACGTCAGTATTCAGGCATTCTCTTTTGTGTTTAGGCAACCTCATGATGTTATGCCAAACTCTAGACCAAACACCAGATTTAAGTTTTTAAAAAAATAATAATACATCAATTAATTTGGCAATTTTAACATATAAATCTACACACACAATCTGCAGTCCATAATGCAACAATAATCTTCTAATCTTTTGGACTAATTCCTAAAGGCAAAGGTTTTAGCTACAGATGAGAACAATAGAGGACACAGTTCAGAGGGATTAATGGAGTTATTGTTTTGTGCAGATGTAAAATCTATGCAGAAGATCTTTGTTACACGCCAAATATCTATTGGTGATTTTCCTTTTCACTGGCTCTTTTCCTTCCCTGCATTGTACAGAATATTTTCTCATGTTCCCAGGCTTTTGTCCTAGCAAAGCAAGACAGAGTGTGGAGCACCCTCTGCAAGGAAACATTCAAGCTGAATATTGCATGTACATCTCACTAGCCAGCCGGTAGCATATAAACATCGAGGTTACACTCAGTCCATACATACATGATCACAGAGATCTAGATCTAAAGCTTTTTTACTGACCCCAGAGGTATTGGTTCCTGAACTAAAGCAAGCATAATAATGTGTATAAGAAGCGATTCACACTTTGGCCTGATTTGATTCATCAAGGCACATGTCCTCCCTGGTCTCACCCAAAAATCTCTAAGCCAAGTGAATCATAGAATCACAGACTGGTTTTGGTTGGGAGGGACATTCAAGGACCACCTAGTTCCAGCCCCCTGCCATAGGCTGGGACACCCTCCACTAGCCCAGGTTGCTCAAAGCCACATCCAACCTGGCATTGAACACTGCCGGGGAGGGGGCAGCCACAGCTTCTCTGGATGACCTGTGACAGGGCCTCACCTCCCTCACAGAGAAGAAACAGTACAATTAAACACACTTTAATGCAGAGATGATTAGATACTTTTCACTTGTATCTTCAGGAGGGAAAAATCAAGGTTTGTGTTTGCTGACTAACTCGCACTGTGCTCATTACAAACAAAACCTCTAACAGATGGGTCATTTTATAGAAGTATAAATAATACCAAACAACAAGGCTGCACTCTTGAGAAAAGGAGCACTGACCTAATGAATCTTTTCTTACACTGTGGAGGTGCAGGATAGACAGGCAATGTGTGAGATCTTTAACCTTTCCTCCTGGAGAATCGCTGAATAAAGGCATCAGGGACCTCAGTTTATAATAAACAACTCCTCCATATTACACTGCATCTAACAATACAACACACACACTGCTGCTGCTGCACTGACATGTCGTTATTGGTTACAAGCCCAAATCCCTCTGTGGGACCTGACCATCTGGTACAGAGAACAGGACACAGTTTAATGCACAATATTATCTATGGACAGAAAGCAAAATCAGTAACAGCAGAATGTGGTGGTGCCTAAAGCACAAAACACCTGTAAAGGAGGGTTCTTTTATTTCATCACCTTGTGACCACAGAGGAGAGATTCTTGCTCAGATCCTTAAAAGGAGCCTGTGTCATCTTTCAGTGTTTGCACCTAAGGGAGTGCATCCATATGTCCAAGTTTTTCATTCCTGGACTACTATCCAAATCCTTTGATTTGCAACTGACAATTTCAGAGGGCAAATCCTCCTCCAGAGCTGCTATAAACCCACAATAAACTGTAATAACTTAAACTATAAACTGAATAATTTTCAAGCAAAATTTTCAACAGCTTCATTTATTTCTTTGGGGGTAGAGTGGGGCAGGAGGTAATGGTACAGCTGAGTTTGCTGAGTTGTTTCTATAACTTTAATTGTGCATTTAAAAAGTTACTTTGGAACATCCATCTTTAACAGACTGGTAGATTTTTTAGAGATAATAGGTGATATTAGAATAATGTTAGAATAATGGCTAATAAAGTTGCTCTCTTGGAAGAATAAATGTGGACTTAAAACCATCTCTTCATATAAGGAACAGGAAAACAGATTTTCTTGAGGAATAAGAAATTGTATTTACTTGACCACTTTTTCAGTTATTACCTCTGTACAGTATTTCCAGCACAGCTAAAGCCAAAATTGCAAAACCAGAGAAGTGTTATCCGGTGCAAAGGCAAGATAATGGTCTGTGGAAATGCATCCAAGTTCTGTGATGATTATGAGCCTGAAAATGTCAAATATGACGAAGTTCAACCATGATTAATTTGCATCATGCAACACTAAGACAAAATACACAGTTGATCTATGTGGAATAAAGAATCATTATCTCCCTCATTTTTGTTTCCTTGGGTTTGAATTAATTCTGCTTTGATATTGGTCCATAGCCAAGCTGAACACTGATTTTAACTGATATGGGGTTTTTGCTTCATTATCTTAATTGGACAGTTGTGCTGGTTTTGGCTGGGGTAGAGTTAATATTCCCCATAATAGCTAGTATGGGGCTGTGTTTTGGATTTGTGCTGGAAACAGTGCTGATAACACACAGAAGTTTTTGTTCCTGCTGAGCAGAGCCAAGGTGTTTTCTGCTCCCCACCCCACCAGTGAGGATATGCTCCTTGAATATCTGACCTTGATTATTTCTGATCACAGAATCACAGAACGAGTTGGAAGTGACCTCGAAAGATCATCTAGTCCAACCCCCTGCCAGTGCAGGATCACCTAGACTAAATTGCACAGGAATGCGTCCAAGCAGGGTCTGAATGTCTCTGGAGGAGGAGACTCCACAACCTCTCTGGGCAGTCTGTGCCAGTGCTCTGTCACCCTCACAGTGAAAAAGTTCCTACTTATATTCACATGGAACTTCCTCTGCTTCAGCTTGCACCCGTTGCCCCTTGTCCTATCACTGGCCATCACTGACAAGAGCCTGTCTCCATCCTCCTGACTCTCACCCTTTATACATTTATAAACATTAATAAGGTCACCCCTCAGTCTCCTCCAATCTAAACAGGCCCAGCTCCCTCAGCCTCTCCTCATAAGGAAGGTGTTCCACTCCCTTCATCATCTTGGTGGCTCTGTGCTGGACTCTTTTGAGGAGTTCTATGTCCTTACTGAACTGAGTGGCCCAGAATTGGACACGATATTCCAGATGTGGTCTCACCAGGAAGTCACAATACTACACCTAACACCAGTACGTATACAAGCCCTCCTACCTTAACAGCTGTTGTCATCCAGGCTATTTTGCCAAGGGCTGACTATAATGGTGTCCCAAAAAGAAGTCCTAACTTCACAAGGTGTATTGTCTTACATATACCCTTCCCAGTGCACTACTAAGGCTAAAATCATTGCTGTCATCCTCTAATACAGTCAGAAGGCATTTTCTGTCACGTGCTCGCCAAAATAAACTCAGCTAGCAGAAAACAATGTCAAAAAACAATTACAGAATCACAGAATTACAAGTTTGGAAAAGACCTTTAAGATCATCAAGTCCAACTGTTCCCTCCCTATGCTATACCGTATCCCTAAGTGCCTCATCTACCCTTTTTTTGAACACATCCAGGGAAGGGGACTCAACCCCCTCCCTGGGCAGCCTGTTCCAGGCCCTGACAACTCTTTCAGTGAAAAAATTTTTCTCAACATCTAATCTGAACCTGCCCTGGCACAGCTTTGTGTCATTTCCCCTTGTCCTATCTCCTGTCACCTGGCTGAAGAGACCATCACCCACCTCTCCACAACCTCCCTTCAGGTAGTTGTAGGTGGTGATAAGGTCTCTCCTCAGCTTCCTCTTCTCCAGACTAAGCACCCACAGCTCCCTCAACCGCTCCTCATATGATTTGCCCTCCAGCCCCTTCACCAGCCTGGTTGTCTTTTTCTGGACTCTCTTGAGGACCTCAATGTCCTTCTTATGGTGAGGGGCCCAGAACTGGACACGGTACTCGGGGTGCAGCCTCACCATTGCCAAGTACAGTACCATGAGATTTAATGCAGCAGATACAATTTTAGGAGTTTATGAATGTTTCTAATGGGAATTACCATTGGAACAACTTAATACCGATGCAGCATCATCCATCTATTCAGAGACAAGCTGCTATCCTTAGAAGATATACTGTAGGGAAAACAGAAATTATTATGCAGGAAAACAATTTTTCTTGACTTTTGTTACAGAAGTCAAAGACAGTAAGTACGATTACCATATGTCTAAATTTCCCAAATATGTGCCATTTTCCACCTAGAATTTATGTAAAATCCTATTTGAAATTATAGAATTTGGGCCATTTTTCTAGAAGGCCCTACTGTACACATGTAGAGGATGTCATGCATGCTCCACTGATGATTTGTGCATGCCATGGAAACCCAAAAGGTTCTATTGAAGTCTGACTACACAGCCCAAGGTCAGCAATGCTTTTTTATACAGCCCTTCCCAGTTGTGTCATGTTCACTGTATATGTCTATGGATGTTATTGAATCTCTATTTCTGCCTAGGAAACCCCAGCCAAAGTTATGGAAACCCTCATCACAACAGCTATTCCCACTTTAGGACAACGGACTTTTTTAAAAATTCAGTCCTACTCTTTAAGGAAAACCTTTCCAAAGACTGCAAAAAGTTCTGCCAGTTGTGAGGAAGGGAATATAAAGTGATAAACCACAATCTGAGTAGAAAGTTGAAAGATAGCATGATGTCCCTTATAATGTATAAACCCAGGAAGTGACACAGCACTTTGCAGATTAAAAAAAAAAAGTAAAAAATCAATGAACCATGTTCCTTTCCAGTCCCTTGCCCAGCTGATAACTTTTCTCTTAATCTCCATCTTTATGAGTCTTTAACCTGGCTTCATTTCCTCCTGGTTGTCACAGACCAAGAGAGAGTGGAGCTCTAAAGACTAGGTGAGGGTGCTCAGACAACTCTGTTTCCAAAGTAAGTAGTTAGCTGTCTGACTAGAGCTTCTTGTTTGCTTTATGTATTTATTGTTTTTAAAAAATATTTCCAAGTTCTTCATTCCAGCTGTGTCTGAAAATGGAGGGGACAGTTTAGTCCCATTTAAGCCAAGTTCATGTGTGGTATCCGCTCCTACTTTCTCTTCTCAAAATGGGAAGGTGGCCAAGGGACGTCCAATCAGTAGGAAAATGATCTTCGGGGATGCTTGAGTGAGGATCCATCAAAGTAAAGAGCCAACACAGCTGGAAAAAATAGGAGAGAGCAAGACCTCACCGAAAGCCAGATGTTCAATGCACATTTTCCTTTCTATTCATTTATTTATATATATTTTTAACAACAGAAAAGTATGCTACTTTTTTTCATAAAATACAGACAGAAAAGGAGACTGTCTGTAAGTTTATGTATTTTATTGTTCTAATTACTTTGAAATAATTTAAGAAACAAAATTTTATTAATTGGAGAAGAAACATATGCTTCTTGGTCCTGCAATGCTCAATACAGACAGTGTAAGGTTTGTTTTCTCTCTGTGTACTTTCACAAGATGCCTGTTGTTTTTGGATTAGTTGATTGTAGAGTTAAATTTATATGAAGGGATTTAGCAGACAAAACAGAGACCCTTTAGAAAAAAAATGTTTTCATGCAGATTTTGATGGAAGAGATATAAAATGAAAGGGAAAGGGTGTAGCTGAAGAATATGAAATCTATAGGGAATGTTTCCCTGCACAACTTAAAAGCTTGGTAAACCCAGCACTGAACTAATGTACAAGGGATTGTGACTGAAGCAATGCCAAAAGGAAGAAGAAGGGAAGATCAAATGCCAAAACCCCACAGTTGTATTGAAGAAGTCAGTCTCGGGGTAGCATGGTAAAAAAACTTGGAAGTAGCGATGCCTCACTCGGACCAGATGTCTCAGTGTCTGTACAGGTGTGACTAATATTTCCCCTGATACACAACAAACTTGAGGAGAAAAAAGCACTCAACAGGAATTCGAGAGTTCAACTTTTGGCTCCATTATTGACCTTTTCTGTGTGTACAGCAAGTCCCGATCCTCCCTCTTTACGTCAGTCTCGGCTGTCAGCTCTCCTAGAATGAGAGTGTCCTGTTGTGTTTGCAGCTACTAGGCTATTGTAATGATGTGATCTGTTTTTGGAAGCATGGCAAAACTGAAAACTTTCCTTAGCAGTTCTATTCAGCAAAAATGGATACATTTTATAGTTTTTCAATCAAGAACCAGGCACATAATGGCAAATGGGAGCTGTTATAAAAGTAGGTGGAGTGTTATAGTATTTTAGAGATGACAAAATGATTATTATACTAGAGAACACAGGGAAAAGTCAAAACATGGAACAGTATCTGTTTATGAGGAAAATGGCTAAGTACAAGTCGTTCTGATTGTCACGCTATGGAGCACAAGGCCAGACTGAGACCGCTGTAGTCATGACTTACTTATAACAGAAACTCTAAAGCTATCTGATACAACGTGACAACATTCTCTTAGTAATGAATTATCTTCCGTGTTCAATTCCATTGGGAGATGGAAAAGGAAAGAAAAAACGTTTAGGCCAGAACAGACGTTTAAAGATCATCTAGTCTACCGCCCCTGCAGTAAGCAGGGACATCTTTACTAGATCAGGTTGCTCAGAGCCCCATCAAGCTTGACATTGAATGTCTCCAGGGATGGGTCCGCCACTAACTCTCTGGGTCACTAGTTTCAGTGATCCACCACCCCAGTTTTGAAGAACTTTTTCCTAATATCCAACCTAAATCTCCCCTTTTCTTGTTTAAAACCATTACCCCTTGTCCTATTGCTATTTAGGAGACTAGAAGTAGCTATCATCCTCTTATTTTAAAAGCAAAAGGAAAGGCAGGTACTTGAGTGATACAGGGAGCATATAGCTTACGTGGCAAATATCAGCTAAAGAGCACAGCCAGTTTGCTCCTGTAAATGAAAGGCCAAATCAACCTTGGGTTAAAAGCTTTTCCTCTCCTTGGGTGAAAAGACCTCATATTTAAAGCAGTTTCAGTTTGAGAAGGGCATATAGACTAGTAGAGAACCATCAGAGGGAAAGTTTTGGTTAGAAATCAAAAGAATTGCAAGTTAGAAGGTGGTTCCCAACAGTTAGAAAAAGAAAGTTACAGCAAGCTAGTAAAAGGATCATAATAAAAATAAAAAATGAAAATGTATAATGTATGTGTTATCTGCTTTTAATATAGGATTCATTGCATTTACCAAATGGAATTGAGGATGGCAGGGACTAGAGAAGAGGACCCAGGGGATCCCATCCTACATTACCTTCCAGCTTACTGCCACAGCTCCTTTTGTGCTCCAGGAAAAGTTCCACTATCATCTTATCATCCAAGTCATGCAACTCTTAAATTATAATTGGCTCCTTTTCAAAATTTTTATAGCCCTTTCTTAAGCTATACAATTATCCTTCTGAGTTGTCCACCTTGAGATCGTCATAGCACTCCTGCTTTGGCTGAACATTTCACATCCCAACCTCTCCACCTCTTAATCCTCTCACCAAAGATAAGGAGCTTTTCAGCCCACCTGGAGGCCTGTATCCTGGTTGAGGTCTTTTTTTTTCCCTCAGCAACTCTCAGACTGAGCTCAGACTTTTCCTGAAGAATCACCCAAATGCTCAGCACCCTTAATCTGTTGATCTAGAACCTCCAAAATGTTTCGATGGGCCAACAGGGGAGAAAGAAGCCTTTTTCAAGGTTTTTGGCCCTGAGGCAAAAAAGGAGAACATTTTTTTTCTACCTATAAACCCCATATTTTTCCCTGGGAATAATATCTTCTTGCCCAAAGACTCTCCCAAAATAAGCAATTTAGGGGCTTCATGTCCTTCCATAACACATTAAGTGGGAATCACTGGTCATGCAGACCTTTACTAAGTTCAGAGAACCAGTATCTTATTACTGCACATAGAACAGTTCATTTCATATTAATGTTTGAGTATAATGCTTACTGGGAAACAGACCTTTTTTTGTTTTAGACTCTGAAAACCAAATACAGTTCTATTTGATGTAGAATAACTTGAATGACAACTGTTTTATCCCTCATTTCCCATTTAACATTTCTGTCAGTTTCTAAGTGGCAATCCTACCGAAAAACATGGTATGGATATATTCAGAGTTTGAGGCTGTAATTATTATCACAAAAATAAAACTAAGTTCAGAAAGCTTTTTCTCTTTTTTTTTTAAATATATACAGTAAATTTCATACAGTATTAAGAGTTGAGAGATTAGTCTGACCCAGGTTCTTTCTCTTAGCCTCCAGAAGTATTGTACATTGTGGGTACGGTGAGATCCTCGGCAAAAGAACAGGAAAAAAAAGGAGTTGTGGAAAAAAACTGAGGAAGAGTAATGGCTCCTCTCCTGCCTCAAGAAATAAAGAGACTCTCCAAGGACTGACATCTAGCATGGATGGAGACTTTGCACAGGTCGTGGTCGCATGCCCCATCTTGTAGATTTTTGTCAGAAGTCCAGCATTCTCTTGCATAGCCCAGCCCTGTAGTCAGACATTTGATGAAATTAGGAGAATTACTGTATTTATAAAGGCTGATTTTGATCTCAGAATCCATGGTTCTGTCCAATCACCCCAAACCTTGTTTCTTGAAAACCTCTCAATGTTGTTAGTGCTACTGCCTTTTCATTACACTTCTGTGGGAAGTGTGGTGAGTTCTGTAGTCACCAGAGTTATGCTTTCATGTAGCACTGTTGTTTCTCTGCACTGTTTTTAAACTCAGTCACAAGCAGCTGCCTTACTCGGTGAAAAGAAAATCCCCTAGAGTAAGAAAGAGGATAGGCAAGAGAAGAAAGAACAAGGTAACAGCATCAGCTCCACACCAGTGAGTAGGACATGACACAGGGCCTCTTTTCTTCATCCCATAGAATCATAGAATGGCATGGGTTGGAAGGGATCCCAAGGATCACAGAGCTCCAACCCCCCTGCCACAGGCAGGGCCACCAACCTCAGGCCTGGATCTACACAAGGTTGCCCAGGGCCCCATACAACCTGGCCTTGAACACTTCCAGGGATGGGGCATCCACTGCTTCTCTGGGCAGCCTGTTCCAGCACCTCACCACTCTTTCTGTATAAAACTTCCCCCTAATATCTAATCTAAACCTTCCTGCCTTTAGTTTTAATCCATTCCCCCTTGTCCTGCCATTGTTCCATGTAGGCTGGGACTTTGGGACAGTCACTTAGTTTCTCTGGAAACCATTGCTCCTAGGCTAGAAAACAAGCATAACTATACCCATAATGATATAATATTTCCATGGCCTTTTTGAGAAAAAGACATGTTGTATGAGAACTTATTGTAAAAATCTGGAAAAATGTTGACACTTTATTGGTACAAGCAATGTCAACTCAGCTGTCCTTACACTACCATGTAAAAATATGGGATACACGAAGGACTTCATCTCTTGCTTATGTAGCTTATAAGGTATAGACTTGCTGTTTAAAGGAGAAAATAAGTCTTCCCCCCAAGGGGACAGGATAGAAAGGGGATGAGGAAGGGAAAGGAATCAGTGGAGCCTATAGCTAAAGTGACAGCTTTGCTAGAAACAGGTAAAGTCTGTTAAGGAGAGAAAAATAAGGGATTTGCCCCACCCTGCATAATTTTTGCTAGAGTACCTGCAATATCTCTGTCCTGGAATATATAAGCAATAGGATAAATCTCTGATGAGAATGTCTGGCTTCCAACCCCTTGAGGGCTTTGAAATTTTCAGTGTTAACTTCCACTGGACATCACTTAGAATTCATGGACTAGTCTTAAATGTGTAGCTCATGGGGATTATTGTCAAAGATCAGATCAAAGAAATTCCCATGAAGGTACCAAAATCTCACAGACAGGCCCGTTGGCAAACTGGATTTGATCCTATGAGGACTGCTACAGTCCTAAACTGCAGTAGGAAACAAGATAAGTTTAAACCAGTGAATAATATTTTCAAAAGCATGCAGGACCGGATGGTGATAAGCAGAAGTAGATGGCTTTTCCAGGCTGCTGACCATATTTTTGAGAGAATGTAGCACAAGATACTGTATATCATATCATGATATATCTATTTAGGTATGCCTCTGGTTTGGTTGTTTCAAATTAAAATGTTATTAATTTTATTAGCAAAGACAGAGGGTGAAAATACAATATAATAAATTAATATAATAAAAATAGAATAAAGTAAAATAACTCTATGCAACCAATTGACACACCTGACTTCATGTATATTATTATTTCTAACAAGCAGGGCAACCCTAACACCTCCAACTACCCTGGAATAATTCTGAAACCTCAGACTGGCTTTTCCAGAAAGCTGCTACAACTCTGTCATTAGGGCTTTGGTTCTTCCTTTTTTTTCTTAATTAAAAAATATACACAAAGCCCATATCAACAAACAGATTTTTAATATATACTCACAAATCTTGATGCTCAATTGGGTAAGCTCCGTATGATTTCTGAGACGACTGATGGTTTCTCACATTAACAGGTCTTAACTGAACCATTTCTTCAATAATCCAATGTGTTCATACACTAGCATCCCGATAACCATGTCAGCTGGCACTACAGAAAATTGGTCACAAGATAACTCAAAACAGATCTCAAATGATAGAAGGATATTTTACCCAGGAAAAAGGCCAGTGGTATCACTAAAATGACAAAACATTTAAGTGTAGACGAGATAAATGTTTTCATCCTTCCAAGGCTAGTTTTAGTACAATGTACCATATGTGGATACTGCAATATTTCCAGAATGTGAAGTCCTGAGTCACTGAACGGAGCACATCCCAGCAGACTGGCTCACCCATCCTGCTGGATTCTCCTTTCCAGCACTGAAAGCTGTCACTAGCCATACAGATTTGGCTCTCTTCAGTGTGATCACACAAATGTCATCTGAATCATCACTTGAATGCCTGGAATCTCTGGCAAGAAGAGCTGCTGTTGGATCCCTTAGAAACATCTCCTGGGAAGGATAAGTGACCGCAAATGATGAGTGAGGGGAAAGATGGATTTTTCTTTGAAAACTGGTGCTTCCTGGTGCATATTTGAGGACGTACTAGTATACTGCAAACAGAGCCTGCACTGCTCCACTCAAATTGGTGCTTTAGTGGGAAAAAAATCTGCTCAGGCCAACAGCAAACTCAATATTTGAATATCAGCTTGTTCCATATTGTAAGATCAGCAGTTCAACCAATCTGTATGAGATCCGAGGTACTTTGTTGTCCATAGTGGGGCTGAGACACAACTGAACTGAGAGGAATAATCCACAAAAGTCCTGTCTGAGATCTGGGACCTTAAACCTTCCTAGGGAAGCTTTTTGGTGGTAAAAGATACACTGGAGCACATTCCCAGAGATCCCATCCTCTTGGTGAATAGCTTCTGTCCAGGAAGACTTGGGTTACAGAAGCCCATCAGACTCCCAATTCCCTGCATTTTTCAGACTCTGTCCTGCCCGCCATGGAGCTCACCTTTGCACCCAAGGGGTGTCAGGAAGTCCTATGCAATGTTTTACCATGCTGCCACAGAGACTTTTTTCTGTTCTTGTGGGACAGCACCAGTTCTTTAAGCATAAGAGTGTGAAAAGTAACAGTTGTTACTGGCTGAAAGTGTCCATACTAACAAGGAAACTGGTAATTAGCTTTAACTGCCAGGAGCAGCTCAGCTGGGGGGTAGGGGGTTGGTGTCAGAAAATTCACATGAGGACTTAGTCATTATAGCTGGTTTTTGCCCTCTGCTACTCTAGAGGAACCAAGGTCTTTCAGCAATTAGGGCTAACCTGAGCTGTTGGGGGTTTTTTTTAATTTAAACCTGTGGGTGGAGGGGAAATTGTATGAAGACACGTGAGCCAAAAGAGGGCAACACTTTCCAAAGCTGGGAAATCACCATTCCAAAGAATTTATGCCTTTAGTGTGGGATTGTAAATTCCATCACCAAAGTGATGCTGATGTAGCAGTGGTAAGATTATTATGTCCAAATCCCTTTATGAATCTGGATTTATGTGCCTAAAATTTGTCAGAAACAGTAAAGCAGGATATTCCTCATTAAAAGGGAAAAAAGTCTGAGATTTCAAGTTATTTTGTGCAAAGGACCCTCTAGTCCTCTGAAAAAGGGCAACTCTTTCAGGCAATCTGGTGTTAATGACCAATATGTTTCACCATCCAACAAGAAAAACCGTAAGTGGATCATAATTAAGTAAAACCAGTCATTTTCTACATCAGATCCATTCAGAGGTTATGATTTATCACTTTAAACTACAATTATCAATTTATAGTGGCAAGTCAAATATGTTTAAGTTACCACATGGGAGTATCTCTTTCACAGAGGACACATTTTTATAATTATTTTATTATGTGATAATAAAACATGACTATAGTAAAAGATTCACAGAATAGAATGTATATACATAGCACTTTACAAATGGTAATTTAAACTCCATAATTTTCCTTGTTCTTAATGATCCTTGCATCATACTCCGGGTGAAATTTTGAATAAAATTACTAATGAGGGACGAAAGTTGTGCTGAGGGCTACTTTTGTCTAGTGTTTAAAGACAGACACCAGGATATGTTCATCCTGGTTTTCCAAGTAGAGTTTTAGTGGGTCATAACAATGAGTTTTATTACTGCAGGATTCATTTGTGCACAGGGGGTCTCAGATACCCCAACTACTGCTGGGTTCCTAATTGGTGCACAAAACAAAAGCCAGAAAGCTCCAAGTACAAAAAGGGGGATTTCCTTTGCCTTTTATATTTCTTTCCCCTACAACCTGCTCAGCCTTTCCACCCTCCAGGCTTGTTCACTCACCTCTCTTGGCCCAGACTCACTTCAACTCCCTGCTTGTCTTTGCTTTCAAATTTAAAAGGTGCAGGTATTATTTTCAGTTGCATTGAATATCACTATCCTTTACCCTTGTCTATAAAAGATTTTATATTTTCTGAGTCTGACCTCTACATTTCCTCTTGGGAAAGTTTCTGTCCCAACAGGACTGCTGGTGCAGAAATAACCTAAGATGATTAACATTGGCATTCAGCTCAGTGTGGTTATTTCCATCAGTATGAAATCACATCAGGAAAGCCCCTTAACAGTAATGAAGACTTCTTGTAAATTCAGTAGCCCATGATATAATTGCTAAAAATAAATAGTATGAAATCTGTTACTTGTACCTAAAGCTAAACTAGAAAGCCAGAAAACATACTAAATGAACACATCTTCTCTTTCAGATCTGGGGAGGCAGGTTTTATTGGGTACTCATTAGATTTTTGTTAGATGTTTTTCCTGTACTTGGAGCCTAATTGTAGGTTCTTCTGATTTATATATTTTTTTCTTTTTTTTTTCTGGAATCCTGTACAATTAGCCAGTCTTGACATAACGTGAAGCAGTGAACTACACTGTGCTACAAAATTTGCCAATGATAATTGTACTCCATTTCAGTGTTCCTAAACCAAAATTCCTTTTTCAAACAGGTTTCCTTTAAAAAAGCAACCAAACAAAACCCAGTGAAGTCTCAGTTGAAAAAGGGATACAAACACCAGTGTTCACTTGAGTTTCTTTCTTATCCCAAGCAATTTCCCCAGAGGCAATTTCACAAAAGAGTCAGCAGACATTATAAATCCTGAATGTGCAATCACAGAACCGCAACTCCCTGTATCACAGCTTTGAGAGCATTAATCTCTCTGAGCCAGAGTCAAGCAGTCCTGGAGGAGCACCAAGAACACAACCTTTAATCATGACCTAAGATCACTTTTCCCCTTTTTCCTTGATTTTTCTTCTTTCAATGAAAAATGCTGCAAAGCTCCACGCTTAGGAAAAATTTTGGGAAAAGCTGCTGTTAACTTTTTTGTTTTGTTACTGGTGTTTATTCTTCCGCTATTAAAGGTCATTCAAAACACAGAAATAGTTCTCACCATCAAGCAGAACATACTTGTTACCTAGGCTTAAGAAAGGAATTTTTGTCCTATTATTTTGCAACACATACAAAAAATCAATTAAGTTTTCTGCTGTTTGTACAGCATTTTGTTCTGGTTTTCTAGGGATTTTTGCTTAGTTTAGGAACAGGCAGTCTTATTACCATATTGTTTCTTCACATGAAGCAGATGATCTTGAAAAGCATCAGAAGTGCATTGTGCAGCAACAATCCACCTGATGGAAATTCAACACTGAACAAAATTATTATCAAAAGAAGACAGTCATGCAAAACAATGTGATGTAGGAGACCAAGAAGACTCAGAGAGGCAGAGTTGATAGATGAAGGGAAATCTACTAGACCAACCACCATAGCTATTTTTGATGAATGGACCTCCAGGTCTGAATGGAAGAAGCAATTTTCCAGTTAGGAAGCAATTTCTCTGAGATTAATAAAGCCTATATCAATCAGTTGGCATCTGTGGAGCAGAAGAAAGTATTAGCATAGCAAACGTAGATGAATCATAGCTGTCTGTGCAACAGGGAGAGTTACAATTTGATAGGAAGAATACGATGTAATAGAGCCTGTACCTTGCTCAGTTTATCATTTTGAGGATTTTTATTAAGCTATGAAAGCTAATGTAGAGATTCATCTTTCAGTCTGTTCTACAGGATGTCCTGAGAAGATAAGGATTCATGCCCACACTTTTATGGGGGCATTTTTAACCTTTTTTGATTGTCTGCATGACATCATTCTGGGCTATTGTGGTTGCTGAGTTCTAGCCATGTGGTTCCAAGAAGTCATTGGATGGCCTGGACAAAATATAACACATTCAAAAAAGTGCAAATAGAGTATGCACAGATCCTGGCAGCTCTTTTGTCTTGGGTGATCATTGTGATGGCTGGGGGGGTGTCTTGGAAACACATATATTATTGTCTACATCTATTTGGTGTAGACATTTAATCTGTGGCTCTCAGGTTCTGATGCTCAGTCTACCTGATTACACAGCTGTGTTTCTTGCAGTTCCCTATTACAGAACTCATATTGCTATGATACCTCTTCAGGAAATATCTGTTAATTAAAGTAGGGTACTATTATTATTTTTTAAAATCTGACGTGTTGCCATGTACCATGGTAGGGTATGTTCGTGTCATTGTTACAGGACTAATAAAAAACAATAACATACAACATAGCTGTATGTGCTTGCAAACATACACTTTCCAGCTTAGGGACTTCCTTCTTGTTATTACTGCTCTTTGCAAAAGTTAAATACTTTGCAGTCTTTGCAATAGAGATCATTAGTAACACTTCAAATGGCTGGTGGTAGAACTGGCAATGTGTGGTTCCCCCGAGCACCTTTGGTGGGTTTGGAGTCATGTTACTAAGATTAATTTATCTCAAGTAATTTGGACCCTTATTGCTGAGCTGTTGTGTTAAAAAGCTATAGGGAAAGCATGTAATGTTTCTGATTAAACTCATGTACATAATATAGAAGGAAATTTTAAAATTTGTGCACTTTCTGAAAATTGTACTTTTGTCAACCAGCCAACACTCAAATAGTGGAAGATTAAGGGGTAGTAAAAATGAATGTGTCTATAGTAACTGGAATGTGTTATTAGTCTTTTTCCTTTTAAGTGATTAGTCAAGGGCCAGTTCATTACATGTAATTTAGTCCTAGTCATAATTATGGTTGACCATAGCAGCTAAAATATTTTCCTTTGAATACATTGAACCAAACACATTATATTCTATGCTCCTACCTTATTAAGATAGCTTTTTGCAGAAAATTGAGCATGCATGTGAATAAAGAACGAAAGGAGTAATGGCTTTACACTGGAAGAGGGTAGATTTAAATTAGATATAAGGCAGCAATTTTTCACTGTGAGGGTGGTGAGGGCCTGGCACAGGTTGCCCAGAGAAGCTGTGGCTGCTCCCTCCCTGTCAGTGTTCAAGACCAGGTTGAATGAGGCTTTGGGCAACCTGGGCTAGTAGAGGGTGTGCAATAAAAAGAGCGGTTGGAACAAGGTGATTTCTAAGGTCTTTTCCAACCCAAACCATTCTGCGGTTCTGTGATTCTATCCTGAGTTAACATGGGACAGTTTGGGAAATCATCACAGCCAAAGGAAAAAATTCTTCAATATGAGGGTGGTGGATCACTGGAACAGGTTACCCAGATATGTAGTGGAGAGCCCACCCCTGGAGATATTCAAGATCAGTCTTGATTGGGCTCTGAGCAACCTGATCTAGTGAAGATGTCCCTGCTTACTGTAAGAGGGTTGGACTAGACCTCTAAAGACCTCTAAAGGTTCTTTCCAACCCAATACATTCTGTGATATTGCGATTCCATGACTTAAAGGAAAAACTACATCATGAAGAACATAAAGAGGAATTGGGACCCCTACCTAGAAGCACAGTCCACAAAAGGCTCACTTATATTCTAGGTAATTCAAAAGCAAGAAGCATCTAAAATTTTGTCTCCAAAATTGCATATTTGCCATGAAGACAGTTTTTTCTCACCTTTTACAGCTAGCACCATGACATCCCAGCAATATGTTCTTTTGAGATTCAGAAATTAATTCTTTACTCTCTGAAAAAAATTGTTAACCGATGGGCTGAAGGCAAGCCTAGGGAAAACCAGGTCCCATCCTCTCTTTTGAAGCTGTGCCTGTGCAAAGATGGGACTAGGTCCTTTGCCCAGGAACATGATTCTTTCATAGTTGTTCAAAACATGCATTCCACTGAAAGACAGGAGATTTAGATTGGAATAGGCTCTTCCTCATAAAGTCACAGATATTAAACATTATTCAACAGACTCTGGAATAATGACAGTGGGTATTGGGATGAATTATGGAGATTACAGTGAGTTTCCTGTATCCTCTCTGTGCTCACAATTCTTGGTGCAAATACCTTGGAAAAACTCCCAATGAGTTACACTGATGCTCATGGATCTTGTCAGAGAAGGGATTTTAGCCAGACAGATCCATTACCTGCCATTTGGCCTTTGATATATTTTCCCATCTGCCTAAGGCACTTCCAAATATGTGTGATCTTTTAGGCAGTCGGTAAAGATACACCAGGCACAGAAGAAACCATATCTCGGGGCCATGAGCACTCATTTGTGGAGCACTATAACAGAAGAGGAAGTGGGACAAATGCTTTGAGAAGGCTCTACCATCTAAAGTAGTTGAATAAATAGGACAGAGATCATATCTGTCATAAACAGGGCTAAAGGCCAATTAAGCTAAAATTATCATTGATTCAAGCTGGTCTTCTTGACATGAAGGCTGGTCTGAACCAAGAGGCAGTAAAGTTCTGCCTGCTGTCATCACAGCTGCATCTGTTCACAAAGCATGATGAGCAAGTTCTGCCTTTGTACACAATTCACAGATTGCTGTGTCTGAAAAAAACCCACAACAAACCTATCTTAGGATTTTATCATTTCTCCACCTAACAGAGAGGTTGATCTCATAACAAATTGGCAAGTGATTCAGATTGTAGCCAGGGGAATAATCCTTAGTCAACAGAACATTTCCAATGCTGGATGTGGGAAATACTGGGGTTCAGCACTTCCTGACTGTATTGGGAATGAAGAACTGATGAACAAGGTGGAGGGATGAAATTCTGAATCTGAAGAGATCCCCAAACACAACCCTTAGAAGAAAACATGGGATTCAAGGTGATATCATCTTCTGGGAAAAGAAAGATGAAGGAGTTATTCAAGACGTAGCTCCTCAGCTAAAAAGCAGGAAAACATCTTAAAGACTTTTCAGCTGGATAACACAGAAAGAGACTTCTAAGATAATCTAAGTGTTTGGGCAAATAGGACACATAGGTTTTTTTTTTTCATCTACTTTTATGTCTCCCAAGGTATTTTCAACATTTCAATTTGAATTGGTAAATAAATTCCCCATTTTATTTTACTCCAGACTGCTCTGGATTAAGGGTGATTTTTATGGCAATAGGAAAATTGGGATAATGTCACAGCTAGACAGGAAAAATCCCTGTGGGCAGTAGGTACGGGACAACACATATTAAACAAAAACGGTCAAAACAGATAAAAAAGAAATGGCAAGGTGGAACTGATGAAATCTAAGGATGAATTAGGATTTCTGCAGATAAATAGACAAATTCAATTAATCTGTTTCTAACAGAAATGAGATGAAAGGAAGAATATTGTTAAATGCAATTAAAGAATTAATTAAAATTAATTACCAGAGTAATTAATAATAAAGATAAAAGATAAAATCAATTAGAAGTTTTCGCATCGTCTCTGTGGTTTTTTTGCTTGTAGGTGACTCTTTTCTGCACAGATTTCTTTTCCTACTTGTGTGTTTATGTCATTTATGACTGAAAAGGCTTTGGGAGAGAAGCCATCTTCTCAATACTGACTGAACCCCCTGGGGTATGTTAGAGGAATGTAAAATGAATAATCCCAGAGAATTTAATAAAAAAGGCTGCTCTGTCTGTAGAAACAACATTAAAAAGGGTATTTCAATTATAAAAGAGAAGGAATTATTTTGTACTGATTCCATAAGTGTCAAGATAAAAATTGTCTTTTCTTTCAATAAAGCCAGAATTTCACTTCATTCACTTGAGAAGTAACTAGCTCTGGATACACCCTAAGGATGGCCTTTTCATAAAAGACTCCACCTGGGAAGCCTAGAAATAAGATCACAAATTTCCTGTGCTTGTGTTTTCTGTCTAAGAGACAGAAAGGCTGGATGAGGTTGCAGTGGACCCCATACCATATACTTCCAGAAATGCAAAAGGCTTTGGAGCAAGCAGAGAGGCTTACTGACCCATTCAGTATTGGAGGCTTGCATCTACCTTCAGGCTTCCACATGGGAGTGAACTGGCCAGGAAGTTTTGTAAGGGAGGGAATAGAAGTAGGATAATTTGGCCAACGTAACTGTGATCTTTCTGTAATTGCCTTCTAAATTACAATTTTATATGCATGAAAAGACATAAATACTGCTGCATTACATCAGCTGGGTAACTTTTCAACCCAGTGTTAGCCATTCAAAATAAAATAAAAAAAGTTTAAAATTTTGAAAAAAACACTTTAATAAAAAAAAGAAAAAAAGACTTTTCCAAATCCTAGACAACAATAAAGACCAAAACATTTATGGTAACAAATCCTAACATTAGCTCCTCCATCTTCTCACTCTCTGATACATTGGCCATCACCAATGCATTAGAAGCTGGGTGCAGAATGGTGGCTTTCCAGCTAACTGAACACACTTCATTGGACATGACCAGAAACTGTGAGCCATCAACTCAACAAAAAAAACCCAACCAAGCAAACAAACAAATAAAAAAATCAGGTTACTTTCTCCTGATGAGTTAGTGACAGATTTCACCCTTGTCTTCAGTGCTTGGCCAGTTTCCAGATCTATAAAACAAAAGGACATCAGCAGCAAGTTTCCAAGTTTACCTGAAACTTCACTGTGGAAGGGATCCCAAGTGGCCATCTAGTCCATTCTCCCTGTAAAAATTACATCAGTTATTTCTTTGGCTTTCCTGACATGTCTGTCTAAGCAAACTTAAAACCCCTTCATGATGGAAACTCCACTATCTCTTTAGGCAAGTTATCTTAGTGTTTTATTATCTTTATCTCAGAAGTCTGAATTTTCCTTTCCTTGCATGCTTGAAAATGTTTGGATGCTCCCCCACAGTCTTCAGCCTTAGCAATATGGGTTTTTTTCTATTTCCCTCATAAATTATGTTCTTTAGACCTTTAATGACTCTGGATTGCACCAATTATTAATGTGAAAAGCCTCAAACTAAGCCAAAAACTACTCAGTCAAGGCCTCACCAATGCTGAGTCCAGCAGAAGGATTACTTCATGTGTCTACACACTGTTTATGCTGTTTGTATAGCCCAGTGCAGTGTTTGAAGGGCTTTGCAGTAACATTTTTTTTTAATTATAGGAGGTATGTGATTTTCTATAACCTCTAATCCTTTTCAAAGAACCACCAGTTAACTAATTGTTCCCATCAACTTTCAATGCAATTGATCTTTTCACCTTAAATAGACTGTGTGGAAAACATCCCTCTTTCTGTTTTTCTTTGTTTTCTTCCATCATTTTATCCTCATGTCATCTGGTTGTTCATTAAGATTAATCTCTATCCTGACATTTATGTCGTTAATGAAAATATTGAACAGAAATAGACTCAGGACAGACTCCTGCAAATTTGTAATTTTTTCTGTGGTGCAATTTTATAACCACCATCAAGTAGTTAAGCATCTAGTGCCCCTTGCCCTTTGAAAGAATGATTTCAAGATACAGAGATGCATGCTGCTGCTATCTGGCATTAATGTGGAACACCCTACAAACCATCAAAGGCAGGCTCATACCTCAACAATATTTTCAGATGTTTACAGGGTCTAAATCAGGGACATTGTAACAGGCTTGCTAATAGTTTGGTTTCTGATGACCCAGTGGCACTAGCTATGTGCAGTCACCCACAGCCTTCCAGGCTGGACACAGCCCAGAAACCTTTGGATGATGCATGTAGGGGAAGAACCAAACCACAGCAATTATTTGGCTGAAACAACCCAAAATTGCTATCACCCTTTTCCTTAGGGAGCTGCTGAACTGCTCAGGAATAAGGGCGTTGTCATGCTGTCTTAAAGGATAGATACAGAGTTGTCTTCTTGTGGCAAGGTGACTCTTGAAACTGGTGCAGAAGTGGGTGAAAGATCAAGACATAGAAAGTATGGAGAAAAACATGTCAAATAGATCGGGATATAAAATTATGTTAGGAAATTCTGTGAGTCACCAACACACTATGAAAGCAAAAATCTTCAGGGATTATTATAAATTTATAGGTGTATTTCTCGCGGTAGAAGATAAATTGGTTTTGTTAATACTCTAAGTATAGGAATAAATATGGTAATTTGAAAGTTTTCTTATTTGTGATAAAAACAGTGGACTTGAGAGTATTTCAGTTGGACTCAGGAAAAAAAATAGGACCCTTGCGTCCCTAAGAAAGGGCACCAAGTACATAAAATGTCCAACCTCCCTCTTTTATATGCTTCAAAAATTTTTAAACAGTGGAAAAATTCTCATAATCTTCAGCCGCCTGTTTCAGGCCTCTCCCACAGACAAATATCATTGCTATCATCACTGCACATGAGCTCACTGATAGCGGTTAATCGCTGGTCAAGACATAGGAACAATATATTTTAGGGGAAACTCTCAGCTTTTAAATAATACCTTGATTCAGATAACTTCCTTAAGATGAAAAATTAAAGGGATATGTTTTTGAAACTGTTGAGGGAGCCAGACTAAATCCTACCTAAGCATGCTTCAAAAACCCTATCTTTGTGTAGCTCAAATTGTTTAAATTTCCAACAAGAACTACTGTTCTACAACCTCCAACACGTGCATGTTTTACAGAGCTGGCAGGCAGGTAACACACACTTGTAACACTAAAAATATTGTAAGTAGGGTATCCCTGCTTTGAGATGACATACCTTTCTAGACTGAATGTACTTTTTTTTCAGCACTCCTGCAGTGCATTGTTACCAGCAATGTTGTAGAACCACCTTTCCTGAATAAGGAAGTCTTCTCTGGTCAAGTGCTGGTAAATTGTCTCTTCCTTTACTTAAGTGTTACTTACAAGGCAAGCTGTGAAACCACAAAATTTCAGTTAGGTTTTTATTGCCATCTTCAGCATTTCTAAGTGTCTTAAACAAGGCACAGCCTGATCATACTCGCCCATTAATACTCTGTATGACGAACATTTAAAAAAAAGCCAACAACTGTTAGAGTGTACCTTGCTTACAATCAGCACAGAAAGCAATTAAATATGAAATTTTACATAGTTCCTCCTATTTCTATCCGTCAAGCTATTCTGCTATATTTCCCCACAATGGCTTTCAATAAGACAGTTAAAATAGTGACTTTTCTCTTTCCTTTTACCCAGCAGTTAATCAAAAGCCACTTCTCAGCCAGAAAAAAAGCAGCATTTGCACAGTTAAGCTACAGCTGTTTCTCATGTTACAAGGGATTCAAACCGTGGGAGGAGTCAGGCACAGAAGGAGAGAGCTCTGACTCAAGTTATTTCCTGCCTTCCTAGTTATTAGAAAATCCTATAAAAAATTATAAGAAACTTTTCATTAAAGTTTCTTTATGTTGTTTTTTATTTGCTTCCTCATGGTTACTTTTTTTAATTCAAGAATTTTAAATACATGCTATTTTTGGTGATTTTTAAAAAGAGAACAGAAAATGACACACAAGTATCTTAACACATAATCTTGTTCACCATATAAATGATATGTACTTTATAAAATAAGAGACTTTTCAAACAATATGCAGCTATTTCCAGCTGTCTACAATAGAACAAGTACTAGGAAAAAACCAAATTAGATGGCCTCTCCCTATTTCAATTGGTTTTACTGTTCCTAAGTACATATTTCAAAGACAAAAAATCTGATACTACCACAGTCCCCATCTGTCTCTCCTGAATTTTGAATCCACTTCCAATTAAAAAAAATAAATAAGAGAAAGCGAGTGGCTTCAAAGGAAACTAAGTTCCCCCAGAATGAATTGAAGATACAGTGAAAGAAACTGCAAAATACGTATAAAATTTGTGATGAGCTTTACCGTTATTAGGTTCTATTTTTCAGTTCATTGAACATGGGGAGGAAAGCTGCAAATCTCTGCTCAGAGGAGTAAAAGATTAGCCAGAAGTGTTCCCTGGGTTACAAGCAAGAAGGAAAAGGTATCTAGGCAGAGAGATGGGGTGAGAGTCATCACTCTTGGCTTGTACCTCATTTGCCCACTCCCAGGCAACGTGCCCGGCTTTTGACCTATAGCTGAAAGACATTGTTTGAACTCTAACTTAAAGCAATCAAGTTTAGGACAGAGAAATCACCCCATTAAGAGAACATGACTTACAGTTGTTGGCTCTGAAGCGAAGTTTTAGTGTAAAATAAGCGTCAACATAGAAGCTAATGTCAGAAAAAGACTTTTTTATACCTCTTTCCTGGCCCATCCCAGCCAGCAGAGTTCCTTAATGAACATTTAGCACTGCTTTGCCCATGTGCTTGTAATAGGAGCAGAGAACTGAGCTCCTGGCATTTCCCTTAAGTATACTAATGACCAGTAACACTGTCTGTCATCACAAATTTGACACTATTCACTGTTTTCAACTTTCTTTTCTTACCTCTCTTCCATTTAAGTAAACTAAATGCCTCATTTCCCATAACATCCATATAGCCCAAGGAGTTAATTTCAGAGAAATAAAGGGCAGTAAGTGTTAACAATTTCAGCATCAGCTCTTTTTTTTTTCTTTTTTTTTCTTTTTTTTCTTTTTCTTTTTTTCTTTTTTTTTTCCCCATATACAGCATTTATTACACATGGGAAGGTTCATAGGTGATTGTCTGCCCCTGGAGGTCACTGTTAAGACATCCCAGCATAACTTGAGGCCTATATTTTCTCAGTATTTATTAATGTTAATTGGAGATACCTAAGGTTATGTTTGTGTTTGACACCTACAGCCTTCTTGGCATTTATCTTGCATGTAAGACCCAGTACCACTGGTAGAAGAATCCTTTGACCAGACTCAGAGCAGAGCTAAATCAGATCAGTGCATTCCAGCTGCCTCTAATACTCTGCTCAGCAGTTAATGCACTCATCCAGTATATGGGAGTCAGGAATGCAAAAACCTTCTCCCTGGTCAAAAAAAATTGAAAGTGACATACCATGATGTGAATGGCTGTAGTAGCTTGATGTTGGAATTTCTTCTGCTATTCCATTTAGGCACTTATCAGCTGAGGACTAGTTACGCAGTTGGGAGTAATTATGACATGTCGTGTTACACTTGGTTCATTTTCCAGGTGCTGTGTAAATGATTGTTTGTTTATGGAGCATTACAAGAGGTTAGGAGAAAGTTTCCTGTAAAGGAGTAGGTTGGATAAAAGAAGAACTGAAGGGACATTTCTGCATCTAATGATTAGTTAGGAAACCTGACTCTCAGTTGTCTACATGTTTACAGGAATGGAAACAACCTTAATAAGTCAAGTTGTCTACTTCCAGCTCTGAGTGGAGATAAAATTTTTGATTCTTCTTCTAAATCCTTAGAAGACAGGATTTAGGCACCTAATTTAAGATGATGGTTTATGGCAGGACTTAGCTGCTTGTACTGTATTCCCTTTAAGTGAGAGGCCACAGGACTGGACAGAGAAGACAGTGGAGAGCAAGCAAGGATGAATTCTTGCAAATCGCTGAATATGTTCTATGTTAGCCATTCCAACAATATACTTCCAAAATAAATTAGGCTTCTGTAGTCTCATTTTTGGTCTTGGAAATATCCCCATGCATATGTAGATATCACTGAAACCACCTTTACTGTATATTACCCAACTTAAATGGAATGGGGTACCTAAAATTAAATGTTATTGAACTGCAATGCCCTTTTCAGAATCTAGTCCTATTTCTTTAAAACTTCTGCTACAATTAGTAAAGAAATTTAGCACAAAACTGCACCTCTTATAAGGCAGACTGGCTCTAACTGGGATTTTCCGCCTTATACCAGCATGAAAAGCCCACAGGGAGAAGGTTTTTTTGTCAGCTATTTCAGAGGTCTGAACAAAGAGCAACACATAATAGCAAGGGTGTGGGGGGAAGAAAAAACAGAATTTAGATACTCCTTAAGACAGTGAGAGACAAGGGGGAGAAAAATTGATATTCTGAGGGAAAGGAATACATGATAGGAGCAAAGGGCCAAGGAAGAGTGTCTTTGGAAGGACAAAAGGTTGCAGGATGCAAAGTGGCAGGGTGCCAGAGTGCTGGGAAATTGCCATTGCTCCTGACAACAGGAGAAAGCATCTTTATAGGAGAAAACTAAGATGGGAACAACAAGAGTGTAGGATTAAAAATGCTCCAGGATCACTAAATTTCCAAGCCATTTTCGTTAAGTTTGCTGCTGCCACACTCTCCCAGAGAGAGTTTCCACCTCAGGTACTCCTCTGGGCTTGTGCCAGCACATGCAGGACAGACCCTTCAACACAGCAGATTTGCTTCCCAGCCAACACCACAGCTGTTTGCTGGTTAACAGCTGTCTGTGCAACAATACAGTTATTATTAATAAATTACAAATTCAGTAGGTGACTTCCACACAGAGTACAAGAGTCTGTGAAAACACTGAATAGTCCCAGACCCAGGATAGACAAGTTTGAAGCCTCACTGAATGCACACCCTCAGCAGGCTACTGCCAATCACTTTCTGAATACAGATTTTATCCAAAGACCTACTGTTGGTTTTGCACAGACCACATTTCTCCAGCTTGTTTGGTGCTATGCAATACAGGAGACCTTTGTTAAAAAAGCAAAATGTTTAATAATCACTGCTTATTTTTTCCCATAAAACCTGTTATTAAACCAATCTCACTTTGTTTAGGACAGTTTGACAAATCCATACTGAAAGTAACCCTTCCTTTCTTCTTTCTGGCAAGTGCCATGTTTACTTATTTCAGTTAGCTTGAACCAGACATGTACATAGTACTCAGAAAGATCTGCATTACTGTCCAGTGCTGAACACACTTTGGTTTAGGTTCTAATGGGGCTGTTTTGTGACAAGTGCATTACACCCACCTGCTTCCTGACAAAGGCTTAACCCTTTGATGTAAAGGAGCCTGTTTGGAACAGGCATCACCTTTGCACTTGAGATAAATTTTTAACCCAGCCCAATGAATACAAGTGATGACAAATTCCCCCTTGCCCACCCCAAAAAACCCCCCAAAAAATTGGAACGCAGGGAACCACAGAGCAGAAGTGCAGGAAGATCTGAATTGGGTAAAACTCAGGTTCACTTCTAGCAATAGGAAAAGAAAAGCACCCCTCCCAACTTTCTAAACCTTCCTGCTGCCATTGAAGGGGCTTTGCCAGGGATGTGTTAGGCATCACCATGCTCAGGTATTGGCTATGAAGAATGCTTGGGAGTTATTCAGCCCTTCAGACAGGCACAAAGTCAAATAAGTAGCTGGAGACAGTCAGGTTATGCCCCTTGTCAATACTGTGCAGGTATCTCTAGTGAAAGAACACATATACAACTTGCAGTGATTAAAACTTCCCAGTGAAAAATAAAACCAGTTTGGCTTGCATTGAGCCAGGTGGAGGAAGAAATCAAAAGGCATCCACTTGCCTGATTTCTAAAACGCTTTGGGGCCATTCAGTGAATTTTCGATTTTAAAAGTGTTTAAATGCATCTGGACGCTTTCCTCAAGTATCTGCTACTCACGTCCCCTTATAGCATTCTCCATATGTGAATGCACCTGCAGGTCAGAAATAAACATGTGTTTTAGAGTATACTTCAAAGTTGAAAGGTCAGTCTACGTACCAGCAAACCCATCTATTCCTTTCATTAGGTGTTACTGCCCCTGGGGTTCCCACCTTTGAAAGCTGGGGATTTTGGCTGGTAGGGTTAAAAACCCTGTGTGATTACCCTTTTGCATACAACATAGAGTGTAAGAGTCTTTAAATTATCTTAGGCTTTTTTCTCCTGGGACAAGCAGGGGCTGTAGAAGATGTGACATTTATCTGCTTTAGCCTCCAGACACAGAGAGGAATAGTCAAAGAAGGCTTTGCCAGTTGTCACCATTTTGCACTTCCTTGCAGCTGCAGTGTGGAGCAGCCTGCTCGCTCTACAGCAGTGTGAGCTTCTGCTGCATCCCCTGAGAGAAAAAGTGCTATACTTAGGAAAACACGTTCCAGACTGGGGAAGGTAGAGACGCCACAACTTCTGACTTAATTCACGACGAGTTACTACTTGGGTTTACGAAACAGTTTTTTTGGCAGGAACTTCGTAAGGGAACAGGTGGGAGGATGTATGGGGCCAAATGTGATCATTAGAAACCTCTCTCCTTAAAGCAAAAAAAAAAAAAAGGAGAAAAAAAAGGAAGAAGAAAATTAACAGGAAATAGAAAAAATTCCTCTTCTTGAGGTAGTTTAATTTAGTCCTTCTGAAAAATGAGGGGCAGGCTGGGGAGAAAAAGAAAGAGCCTAGAGCAAATAATCTACCATAGACTTAAAGTAACAGCAAATAACTTCCATACAGATATAATGTCACATAATTTCTGGGGCAACAATTAATAGTTCTTTATACAATACTTCAAATTTATTTTTTAATTAAAAGCATTTTTTGGTGCAAGTTATTTTGCTTTTCCCTTTCAAATCACTTGGCTTTTCTGTCACCTTTAGTGATAGCTAGTTTTCATCTGGCAACAAAGAGGAGATGCAAAAATGAAAGCTCTCCTTCTGTAAGAAAATGGGAGCTTGCTCCTGGATAAGTGTTAACACAGAGAAGTGATCCAAATGCTTAAAAAACCAAAATACAGCAAAGTTTGCCAGTGATTCCAATGGGGTTAAACCTATCAGCACTCTAATGCTGGTGAATTCTGCACATCGGGGGCTTGGCACTCCTACCTGAACCCCAGCAAAGGCTTCATTCATGTGTGATGAAGGTGTGAAATCCCCAAAACTCTCTTCCACTGCTCTCTCATATCTGGAACATGTTTCTGCCCCTCGTAGCGTGCAAGCCTGCCTTCAGAAGCCGTAACAGTTTGACTTGTAATCAGATATTTACCAGCACCAGGTATGAAGCCTTCCAAGACCCACTGATGTGGGGAGAGCTGTGTGCTAGGAAACATGTGGCTAGGGAGAAACAGAAGGTTATATGCTGTCCCACGCCATCTCGTCTATGCTTTGCCCTGTCCAAGAATGGTATATTCACAGTGAGAATAGGCATGAAGTAAAACCACTTTTGGCTGGTCAGGACAGTGTCCTAAAAGTAGTTAGGAGGTTGGAGCATGAGATGACACAGAGCACACGTCATGGTCACCACCATGTAGTCCTGCCAAATGGATTTGGGCAGGGAGGAATCCACAGTTTAGGACTCCAAAAATTCCAGTTGCAAAAGGAAGAGGATTTCACAGAATCAGTATATCCCAGGTGATCTGAACATTGCAGCACTGGGACAGGTTGCAGAAGGAGTTGCAGACATTTGCTTACATAGGTATCCATGGCCTCCAGTCTAAGCACCAAAATCTTCCTACTGTAAAAGATATCCTGCCCCTTTTCAAGATGTACAGAAAGATGAAGATTATACTCCCCATTGTAAAAAGGACTCAATAAATACAAAATGGTCTTAGCTTGTTCTTACATTGTTTTCCCTTGATTATGCTATGGAGCCATTTCAGTGGTAAAGAGAGTGAGCAGGGTGAGCTGCCAGACCACCACAGACACCAGCAAACTGCCCTTGGCTGTGTCAGGGATCATAGAACATCTGGAACAGCCTGCCAGGTGCTCTGATTTGTTCTTGGGCACAAATAAGACTAGAAAAGCAAGCCCTAGTCTCCTTTGCTGACCCTAGAGACATGCTAAAGGTGGCAAAGAAGATGGCTTTTGATTTTCAGCATAACTTAATAGTATGCAGATATGCACAAGTACAAAGTGATACTGGATTGAAATACAGCACTAAGATGTGTCAGCTGCTTTTCTCATGCATGGTTTACAGAACAGGATACCTTTCATTTAAATTATATTTTAATCACTTTGGATTTGATGGAATTGTGTTCCAAAGACAAATTTGTCTCTAGCATAAGAAAACCACTACTTTTTCCAACTGTGGTGAAAGTATTTCTGGTACTATCCCATGGACTCTATTATCTTTGAAAGTGCTGAAAACACAAAGTTATCATATCAAAAAAAGCATGCATGTTCACAAGGTTAGGGTAATTAAAGCAAGAATTTTAGACATGCCAGGTGTAAAGTCAGACCTGCTCATTTGGGGCATTGGGAGACAGGAGTAGGGAGTTAAGCACTATATATAAATGCAATCCTTTATGTGGATATATTCCAGGTTTATATATTTTTGGAAGAAAATAGAATTGAGATTAAAGAGTGTCTGCAGAAGACTCACACTGAAACTCAGCAGCTTCCTTACAGATTTTGGATCCCAAATACAAAATTGTGTCAAGTGAAATGCTTGGCTGAGGTGTTGGTTGGACAGGATCTGAAGAATCACACACTGTGATGTATGAACAAAGAAATAGATTACAGACTCACAACGCTAATTGCCAAGGCCTCCGGTTACCATTCTCCATGTTTTGATGTATACCGTAGATTTATAATGGCCAAGGGCCTGATTCTCATTTACATCACCCAACAGTATAAAGTGAAATGACAGCAGAATAAAGGGATGTGAGTGCAACTGAGATTCTGGCCAAATACCTATATCTTTTGAAGTTTTGGCTGGCACCCAGAAATAATCTGGAGGCTGAATCTTCCTGGTTATTATCCAGCTGCTGTAACCCAGATGTGCTCATACAAGGGCACAAGCATCCAGCTGGGGGAAGGACTGTCCCCAAAGGGATGTTGAGCCTGGCAGAAATTCATTGATGAAACTGGTGTTTGACTGGTGACCAGAGAGATGGGGCTCAGGACCAGGTGTCAGGATGATCAGAAGCAGCAAGGTACTGTAATCCTTGGACTGGTCTTCATTTCCCTTACAAGAAATTAGAGATGACCTGAAAACCCAATCTAATGTCCACATTTCTCCTCAGGACAGCTAGTCTTCAGAAGATACTGGAATCAAGCTGTATCACATAACAAAAGTATCAAGACAAACTATTATAAAAGCCAATGTATAAGGTGCAGCAAAGCTTTACCCACATTGTGAAATGGTTCCACCAAATTGCTGCGTGCTATCTTATGCAATAGCCTTTACAATACTTGCTTATTCAAAAGTTGCTTTTTCCCCCCATTCTTCCCATAAAAATTTAATCTTTCAATCTCATACATTAATTGCACATACACAGCACTGCCTAGCTCTCTTGGGAAAGCAGATATTTTCTTCAAGCTAAAATTTGTCTGAACTACAACCAGCTTCAAGTTCATAGCTCTCATTGATAAGGCTCACATTACCCTTCTGCACGACCTGACAAATACAGAAGGTTTGAAATCTCTATCTGGATTGCACTTTAGATCTGAAGAAGAGCCCCTGTATACAAAAGCTTATATATTTTTCCAGCTATATCTAATACTGTGATTAAAGATACTAGTTCTCTGTACAAACCTTCATTAGAATCTGTGCCACCACAGCAAGGGAAGATTCTTGTTAGTGTTCTTTTATAATCTGTTTTTCAGGAAGGAGTGCTCCAAGTCTTTCAAAGAAAGCTGCATGACTTCTACTAGGCTGTCTAAAGCACTTCAACTCAGCTTTTTCCTGTTATGCCATGTTTGAGGACCACTTTCTGTTGCCTCCATTGCATTCAGAGAGGCTGCAAGGTGACAAGGTTGTCTTTCCATGGGTACCGTCACAGCACAGAGACAGAAGGTGACCTTTCAAGGGGTGGGCTATGCCTGGCTGTCCTGCTGTCTCTAAGTCAGAGTCCCAGCCCCAATTTGGTACACTGTACACAAGATCAATAGCACTAAACATCAGCCTATGCGTATACACCTTCACTCACCACAAATTAATTTCACACTTAGTCACCAATAAGAAAAGCTGTGGTCATAACTACATTTCAGGGAATTGAGTCTGGCTGATAAAGCATCTGCTTGGTCTCCTTATGTCCATTTCTGTGAGTGTTTATTTCCATCATCAATTGCCATAGTGACACACACTACATTGTGAAGCACTTCACCCTCAGGACTGTTTCAAATTTGTCTATTTGCTTATTTCCAATTTTGTGCCCAGATAGTCTTATTAATGACTAATTAATCTCAGCAGTCCTTGTAGGAGAGCAAGTATATAGTCTACAGAGTAAATCAACCTTAGTCTGCTCAAAAGAACTGTCAGGACCTGGATGCAATGTTAGTGATCATAAAATCTTTTAATCCCATGTTGAAGAACCACATATGGTGACCACAATGCTTAACATTTCTTTGAATTAAAGGAAAAAAATAATACATGTGGTTATGGGTGACCGTAAGAGATTGATGTGAATTCCCAGCACTAGCTGTAGCAACTCACAATATTCTGAAAAACTAAGCTGTAGCTTTTGAGCAGACCTCATCCCTTAAAGCAGTAAGTTTCTGAGCTACTTTTCATTGACTGCACTGAAAAAACACTGTCTTGAAGGAAACAGAGCCCTATTTGGGTTGGACCTGATGATCTCTCGAGGTCCCTTCTAACCCCTACAATTCTGTAATTCTGTGATTCTATTATTAGGTAGCTAGCCTGACACTCAGTAGACCTATGATAATGGAAGATCTGGGAAAACCTGCTTTTGTAGTCCAACAAGAGTAGGTGAGTATCTTGGGTGGAATCTTGTGATTGCTGTTAGAGTCTGAAATGTAATGTCAGACACTTTCTTATGCCCTACAATTGCAGTATAGCTACAGTTTCTTCAAGTGTGCCACAGCACAGTCAGTGCACTGCATGGTATACTAAAGGCCGTGTGATAAAGGAAAAAAAAAACTTTGCACACAAAAAAACCCCAAACACACCATGTTCTTGTGTTTGTAGCAAAAATCTAGAAAGAGAATGCAGATGGTGATTGTATTGACAATCCAGCAATTTATGTCACAATGGTAACTATGCAAACATGAATAAGATAAATATGCATAGATTATATTTTCAAAAACTACTTCTTAATTTACATAATACATTTCTCCTTTGGATAGAAACATATGAAATGTATGAAACATGGAATATAGGAAACATATTTTTTTGAAAAAAACAAGGGTCTGAATGAAAGCTGGGTTTAGCCACGGACAATCTCCTCACTGACTGCTGTGTTTAACAGATTTTATTTTGGGGGTTGTCCTAGCAAGGACTTCTGGTTTGACCAACTGTGCTTTTTATAGATTATTAATTGATTGTGAATAACTGCAGGGTGGTAGAGAAGTGAGTGTGTATTCACAGTTAATTTATCACGAATCAAGAGACCATTTGCAAAATTCAAACATTCATAAATAACAGAAATCCAAATCTTCAGTTTTAGCCATGGCCAATCTCTTGTTTACATGAGGCTCTCACATGCAGAGATCTGAACTCTGCTTTCACATTCTGCTTTCTTTTCTGCTTTCATGGGTGAAAGAGCAGGACCTCTCTATTTTTCTTCAGGATATTCCTAGAAGAGTTATGCATATCCGCTACAAGAGTTCAATGGGTACATAGGGGAAGTTTAGCAACCACTGAAGAAGACCCAGAAGAACATAAATTCTGTGTGTCTGGCAACAATTGATGTCTAATTTAACTTATAGGACACCAAAATTAGCTTACAAGGTGGGAGAACCTATATATTGATTTTCAATACTCCTACATCCATGTGGTTTTGAAGGCAATTGTCTTACACTAACTACTGCAATTCCAGCCCCTCCTGTGCCTGTGTAGTGTGGTTGTATTTTTAGTCTGCATACAGATAACTTGACAAGGGTTATATCTTGATCTTAACTCAAATTAAGGTTGTTAGAAAGTCCCACCCTCGCTAGCTACTGGGATGTCTCCCCAGACTTTGCACCATCAAGAAAGCTGGACATACCCTTGCATGCTGGAGGCAAAGAAACTAATGAAGTCGCTTAAAATAGCTTTACATTCACTCAGCATTCCTCTAAGAAAATCTTTCTCTCCAATTTTTTGAAGTGGTTTAGCAATGAAGAAAAGCAGGCCAAAAACTCTGCATCATAATTAACACAGGATCATAGAGGATGGAAATCTTCTAGTAGTCATACGCCCCAAGGGAGAACCAATTTATGGTACTTACATTGTCATCTCACCAGTTATTAAAACCTCTAATGATGAAGATTCAACACCCTTCCTAGACAAGCCTATACTGTTAGACTTTTCTTACCATTAGAAAATGTCTCCTAAGATATAACTAGAATCCTCTGTGCTGTATTTTAAGCCTTTTATATCATTTTGCATTGTGTACAGTCATGAAAAAAAATCGATCACTTTCTCTTGCAAACAACCTTCCAAGGCTGCTGTTCTTCCTGTTCCTCCTACCCCCAAGCTTCTCCAGCTTGATAAACTTGGTTTTGTTTATTCTTTCTCATGGGTTATTCTATCTGGTCCTTTGATCACTGTTTGTGTTTTCTTCCAGCTGTCCTGCAACCTTCTGGACATACGGTGTCACAACTAGGGACAACAATATCTCATCATCATAAAGTGAAATGGAAAGATCAATTCATCATTCTACTTCTACCTCCATATTTCAGCCATCTTTCTTGGCAGCAGCTTGAAATTCTCAGCTTCTGATGCACATGCAGAATGCAGATCCATCCCCAAATTATACTTTGTCATTGTTTACTTTCCTCTACTAGTACAGGTGAATGGTCCCGCCAAAGAGAAACACCTTGTTATTATTCCTACAAGTTCTGTCCTATCATCTTCCTGATTATTTCTGCAGCTTATCAAGATCACTTTGAAATTCAGCACTGTTCTCCAGTGTACCCATTGTTTCTCCCTAACTTCATATCATCTGCAAGTTAATAACCACACTCAATATTCAATCACAGAGATCAGAATGAAAAAATACTGAACAGAATCAGACCTAGGGGAAAAACCTGCTGAATATTCAATATAAGCCTCTTCTTTTAACAGTCAACCACTAATAATAGGTCTGAGAGGGCATTTTTCAAGCATTTCTACATGTCTCATACAGGTGCCATAAAAATTATATCCTCCTAGTTACTAATGCAAGTGACATTTGAAACAGTCAAAACCCTCCTACTGCTTTTATGGCACTCGCTGCTTTTTCCCCAGTTCACAAAGTCTGTTTCATCTCATAAAAATGTGACTGTTCTGACATGAAGCTTTATTGACAAAGACATGCTGCCTACTAGTCATCTCTGAGCATTTGTCAGTTTTTCAGCTTTTCCAAGGGTTCTCAGTTCGTTTGAATAGAATTTATTAAATTTATTCTCCAATGAATTTTTAGACTGATAACTTCCCTCTTGCTTTTTCTTCTTGTTTTTAAGTTTCTTTTAAAAAAAGTAGATGCATTTTTCCTAGTGTACTGGTTCCTTCTCCAGGTATCACAAGTTCTTGAAGGTGGCCAACAGCAGCACAGAGGCTGCTTCAGACTTATTTTTGAGTACACTGTGTAGCAAGAGCAAAATGCAGTCTGGAGGCTTGTACTATAGACTGACTGTGACTCCACATACTCAATACAAAATGAACAGAAGCCCTCTGAATCTGTGCCATGTGGGACATTTTCTGACTCCTCTCTATTCTGCACATTCACCCCTCCATCTCTGAACTAGAGCAAAAAGCAGTTTACTGTTTTTACTGGTTATTTACTACCCATATCTGTCAGTTTCTTTGACAATGTGGCTGCAAGAGAGCTCTGGTCTGCTCTGATGGCATAGATCAGCAGCTAGAACATTCCTTCTTCAAGCCACTTCCCTCCTTTGCCTAAAAGAAGGTCACCCAGTGTCCCCCAGTCTGCCACAAAACCCCATCCACTCGACTCAAACTCTTCCCGAGCAGGTCTGGAGGGTGTGAGTCTTCCTTGGGAATCTCTCACCTTCATATAAAGAAGTTGGTTTACCCAGCCAGAAGGAAAACAAAGACTAATTTAGTCGGTGCTAGTGATTTAGGACTTTCCTTCACTAAAACTTGGGAAATCCTTTCTTTAAGGCCTGCTCTGTATTTTAATTCAAAGTTTGCCTCATGCAAAGTATGCAAACAGCTTTGTAATGAGGTAAGACTCTGAGAATATTTGTCTTATACCTGACACAGTTGTGCATACAATCACAGCAGACTGGATAATCCCCTTGGTCTCCAGCTTAGCCTTGCCAGGAGGAGGGAAATGCTAGTCTTGGCTGAAGGAAGGACTGAAAAAAGGTCTCCCCACATCACGAATGAACATCCCAACCATTGAATGTCAGCACCCTTTTTCTTTAATCTTTCATTAAAACAAGGTCTCTCCATCTCTCCACGTAAAAAGCCATGAGCTGGGGTTTACAACTGGAGAGAGACATGAACTGTTCGGACACCTTCAAATTCAGCGAGGAGGAAGAAATGAATCCTTGCTTGGGCCTTTCTATAGCCAGTAGATCTTTCAACTGGCTGCACTGTGTTTTGTGTGACACTCTGAGCCCCCCAATCATTCCCCCACACAGCTCAGACACAGTTCCAGATTTTCCCACTGCAACTAGAAGGCTAAAAATTAGTGTAATTGGACTTGGAGCAGAAGCGTGTTCAAACACAGCAATAAAAAATATTTTCAGCCTGGAGGACAGACTTTTGCATTCTCCTTTTTGTTTTTGACTTGACTTGTTTCCCTCTGTCTGTGGCAGACAGCTTTTAGTTATGCTTAATCTGGCTCCTGGTTCTGCTGCAGCTTCCATTAGTTTTTCTCCACAATAAAAATAAAAAGTTATGTTTAGATTGTTTACCCAGTGTTTATTAGCAAACCTCCCAATCCTATCTTTGACTCACACCCCAGATACAGAAGTTTTTCCTATCAGACGTGCCCCCCACACACATTGCTCTCCTATTATTCCCAACAGGTTTCTCTTTTTTTGCCCGTTATGAATGTCACATCATCCCTGCACTCATTTCCTTCGTCTGGGGGCAGGGGCCAAGGCTGGCTCAGGTGCAGCTCTCTCACAGGGTTTGCCCATCCTCCTCCTCCCGCCTGATTCATTCAGAAGTCATAATCCAATGTTTATAAAACCCTCGTTTGCAATCACCATGGCAGTGAGTCAAACGTCACTGGTGCTGCATCATCGAGTGAATCAGTCAGGAGAAGGATATAAAAAGGGAGAGCTACTATTTATACACGGACATTACAATAATCAGCAAAGATGAGAACACATGTGGAAGGCAGTCACTAGACATCATATCCATCACCTTGGGGTAATCCCCGATGGTACCAGGAGCAGCAGGAGTGCCCCCTTCCCACTCATCAGACTCCCCACGCAGCATTTTTTTTAGGGAGTTTGTGGGAGGGAGGGAGGCCTCGCATGCTGGGAGAACAGTGAAAAAGCAGCTGAGTTGAATAACCCCGAAAGCTGCCGAGCAGGGAGTTGCCTCAGCTGGAGGCAGGTTGTGGGAGCACGAGGGAAGTGTCCTGCTGAACTCGTGGCTGTCTTATTTCATGATATCTGGCTCTGAGTGGTTTGTTTCAATTTGGAGCACTCCCTGATCGTGATTGAGGGAGTTTTCTCTCTTGTGTCGTCATCTTTAATGGTTAAAACATGTAAGTCTGCAGAGAAGAGGGAAGAAAATTTTTCTTTTCAATATCTGCCCCTCTCACACAAACTGTTCTCTTATTGGACCAACTCCACCTGACTCCACAAAGTTATTACTGATTTAGACCAGAACAAGTCAGAGACAGGCCAGCTGCCAACCAAAAGTGCTGTTTCAAACCTTTTCTGAAGTTTCCTGTTCCTCCTACAGATTTCATCTCTCACCTGTGGCACATGACATGTTTATCTTGGTGTTCATGTGACACAAGAGCTGCAGTGGCCTGGACATGACAGCCCAGAGGGCCATCCCAGTCCCAGGTCTCTGCTGGGATTCAAAAGAAAAGAGTACTGTCAAAAGAAAGGAGAAGACTAAAGAGAAAAAACAACAGTCCCTTCATACATAGCCAGTCTCATGGGCTTCTCTTGCAAACATCTTTAAGCTCAGAGTGGTGTTCCCTCCAAAACAATTGCAGTTTGACCAGGCTGATAAGTAAATCCTGTCAAACAAGGTCTGCTATTCAAAATAGCAACTACAATAAGTAAAAGTTTTGTGGGTTTTTTTTTCTTCTTCTAATTCAGAAAGAAAGACTGTCTTTTTAATGAGTTTTCCTGATGCAGACACTAAAAGAACCTGATGGAAATTAAAAGTTCATTCAGCGATAGCCCATATCACAAAAGATTATGGGATATCACTATTCTCTGATTTTAACAACACACATAAGAACACATAGAACCCAGGAGAGTTTCCAGCTTGAAAAGAAATAAAATTTTGACTCTGATATGTGCCAGTGAGCATAGGAGTGGTCTGTTCTGAATTCAGATCTTGTATTTATTAAAAAAAAATCTTGGATTACTAATAGAACGTTCATGTGTTTAGGCAAACAACTCCTGTTCCGAATTCCAGGCAGAGGAGCTCATTCAGATGCAACTCAAGCTGGCATTGACTTGAATGGAGTTTTAATTGTTTACAATAGGACTACAACCCCTGTCCCACCAGATTATATTAAATTCTTTTATGAAGAAATAAATCAATTGGGATAAAACATCTTTCAGCATCAAGGATAATAGAATCAAACCTCTTATCTCTAACATCATTGGTTTCCCCCTTGCACTCTTCCAGTCCCAACTATAACAAACATATCTTTCATGTTGCTTATCCCAGAGTGATACAGCCGGATGGATGCCAAATGGAGGGAAATCTGCCAGCAAGCAGTTAAGTGTTTCTGTTGTGGATGAGATGTTAATGTGCCATAGATAGTTACAAATTCCCAGCTATACCTCCTGCTGTGAACAGAGCAGAAACAAAACCATGTTAGATAACTTTGAAGGTGCAGCACTTGAAAAGCCACTGGGCATTGACCCAACCATCTCTGGCACCTCTGCAGAGGGCTGACAATGTTGGGGCATTCCCCGTCTTCGCTCCCAATGCATCTCAGGCTGCGAAGGTGGAGGTTGGAGCTGATCATAAGGAGCAACATGGGTGTCCGTACACAGTGTCTGCAATTTCAGCTTCCCAACTACATGGTGGAGCTGCAAAGGTTCTTGCCAACGTGTGCTCTGCCAGAGGGCATGAAAGCAGACTTCTTGCTAGCCTTAATCGTAATATCTGTCTTTTGTAAGGTAGTTTGATGCTTCTTTAAGCAAGTTTATCTACATGGTAATTTACTTTGCCTTTGCACCCAGATAGGTAAGTGTGAGCTCTGAAGTTGGAGCCATGAGGCACAGCAGCGAGCCAGGTCAGTTAGCCTTGCTAGTGCTGGATCACTGCTGTTTCAGTGCTGTTAGGAAAGCTGCTACAATGTGGCAGAACATGTAAACTCAGCTGCACCATTGGACCTTTGTGGGAATGCTTTTCTAATTCTTTGGCTTTTTTCCCCTCTTACCTGAAACCATCCAGATGTGGTTGAGCACCTTGATACAGTGAGTCCTTTTACCCAAGTTCATCCATTGCGTCTCTGACTCAGAAGTACATCACTCAGGCCTCTGACCCAAAAAGGGATATCAGGGGACTTTACATTCTCTCTTCCTAACACTGTGGCCTGTGAGCATGTTTCCATATATACACGAGAGCTTTCCTGTTTGCTGCGGAACATAAGGAATGCATCTGGTGGAGACATCCTTCCTGGGAACACTTCAGCCAAGGACATCCTACTTGACCGATGAGATGAGGAGGGGTGTAAACACTGGCAGATGGAGATATCTTGATCAAGGACCTTGAAAGGTCAGTTCCAGAGAAGGAAGCGAAGGAACCCTTGAGCACTCAGGAGATAAGGGACTTCAGAGCACTCAAAAAAAGTGAAAAGTGCACTCCAACAACTGTAAGTGTATATGGAAATTTAGATACACACAGTGCTTATTCAATGTTTATCTTTTATTAACAAGGAAATTCCTAAAAATATCAAACAACTTGGAACAACAAGTTTTATCAGTGAAATGAAAATCTCTATTTAAAACATTTGTATGGGGTTTTCAACTTTGTACAATAAAACATTAAATGTTCCAGTAGGAAGTGAGTCCCCCTTAGAATCTGACAACAAAATGTAAATATTTTTCTCAATTTCTGTGACTCGGTCACATCTGCAGAGTATCTTCAGCAATGTCTCTGTCTTTCTATAAATCATCTTCCTCCTCAAATAGAAACAATCTGTCTTTTAGATCTCTTAAGTAGATAAAAAGGATTACACTGAGACTCATAAGACTATTTTACCTGGGTGTTGTCACCAGTATAGATCTTCTCACCTTTTCAGGATTATTTTTTTCCTCCAGCAAATTCTATTCTGTTCAGTTACATCAGTTGAATCACTACCACTTGCTCCAATGCTGGCTTAGCACTTTTCAGCAGCCAGACAGAGGGTGCCCTCTGGTAACTGATGTTTTTCACTATGTGTTTGTACTCCACTAGATCTGAAGCTGGAACCACGTACTGAACCCAGAATCCCAATTTATTACAGACTTGCAGAATGGCACAACAATTTCAGCTTTTTTTTCTGTCCATTCTTACATGACTTTTGAAGTCTATTTGCTTTTATAATTGCTTATGCTTTCAGAAGTTGACAACAATGCCTTTTCAACCTCTTTGCAAATATTAGATGATACTACTTTTGAATGTCAGTGTATTTTGCTAAATGTGAGTTATTTTGCTTTGACATTCCCTCTGCTTACAGACACAACTGTAAGGCCATTCTGAAACTTTTTACACTTAGCTTTAGAGTTGAATGTCCAACCTACTTCCTAAAACTTCTGTGTAATCATAATACTGGAAATTAATGGAAAGAGCTGCCACATGGTTTGAGACAAGCAGGACTTGTCATTCAGAGAGAATGGAGCACAAATGAGATATAGAAGCAACTTATAAATCAGGACTTTAACTCAAATTGCTGCATAATAGCTATTAATTAATTCTATTGTGCTATACTTGATGTTTTGTCATTTGCTTATTTTATATAATTGTTTTTTCTTCCTTATTCAGTTAATTATTTTGGCCACTTTTTGTTCTATTTATTGATGTCCAGGTGTTATGTTATTATGAATGCAATTTTTTGTTAATTATTTCTTGGTAACTCTTCCTCAGGACTAATAGCATAAACAAAAAATAGCAATACATTTTACATCCCAGAAGGTAAAATAAAAATGCTATATTGTCCTCATATGTAACAGATCATAACTTTACCCATATAGACTGACTTTCCAGTCAGATGATGTTAATGCACATGGAGCATTATATTATCCTGAGAGTATTTTCATATAAACAATTCAGCGGATATTCAATGCCAAATTACACACAGATAAGTACAGTTTGTTAAATATTGGCCCATTATTTTGGTAATCAGCTAGGGCCAGAATTTCTCCTACTGTGAAGTTTGGAAAAGCAACTGCTGGAAGATCACAGAACATCCCTGCTTATAATAAAGCATCAGAAGTTCTCTTGAAGTTTGCATATATGCACATTTTTTTCTTTCTAAGGAACAGATGACATGAGCTAACTATGGGGCATCTTCCATCCATGACCATGAAGTACATCTTTGTCTCCCCAGGACTGTAACTCCAACTGATTATATTGATATAGAAAGTCTTTCTGAGAACTGCAGGTTCAGAGTCAATTTGAGCTGCTGATACAATCTTTTATGCTTAGCTTCTGCAAGATTGGAGAGACTTTCTGGTCTACCCACTCTTTCTGTAATGGTTTACCATGCCACTTCACCCTTCAGAGGGACATTGCTAAAGCATGTAGGAGAGGCTCAGCTTTTTGTTCCATGCAGATCTGCACAGAAATGGTATCCAAGCAAGCTCAGGGAGGATTATCCAGCACACAGAATTTGCTTCACAATGAACATGGACTGGCATGCACTTTCCTTGAACCCCACTTGGAGAAAGGAAGAATTTCAAACCTCAGTTAGCAACTCAGAGGAGGTGATGTAATTTGTTTGGTGATATTTCTCAGTTACCACCTATTTAAGGCTGGCAGTTTTAAATGATTTGTAGTGAACAAATGGACTTTAATCAAACTTCCTTTTTAAAAAATAACAAGCAGGTACAGCAAGTTGACAAGGAAAATATATAAGTCTAATTGGGGAAAATACTCCTTGTATAATGATGGCTGGAATACTTATTCACTTCATAACAAAAGACTATAATTTGTGCACAATTGTTCAGTACAATGAAAAGCTGCCAGAAAAAGCATTTTTTAAATTGTTTTTGTCTTTTTGAAAAAAAAAACAACCCTGATTTTTGGAAATGTTCACTTAGGAAAAAAAAAGAAGTTATAAACATATGTGCCCAAATCATTCAGTATTTACAAAACAAGTTTCTAAAAAGTTCAGAACCTACAAACTGTTGGAGTCAGAATCTCAACTGTGCCTTCTTCATAAGTGGAACTAAGATAAGCTTGTGAGGGAGGTGTTCAGCCCCCCAAAAAACTAACAGCCGAAGTCAATCCAGTTGTTGAACCAGCTGCTAGAAAGCTCTCTGTCCTTTCTCCAAGGAACCCATTTCTGGGTTCAGCTCAGAGGAAGGCTCCTCTTCCTCTCCCACCCCAGTGTTGCTCCTAGCTGGTCATTATTCTCCTTCTTGCCCCGGGTCCCACAGCATTGCAAACCCCCACCACGTCCTTGCCCCCACACTGTCCCTAACCATGTCTCCCACTCTTTGACCCCTTCTTGGGACAGATTCATGGTCTTTTGGCAAGACACATCTGACAACAGGAGAGGAACATTTTCCAACTGAAGAACTGATGAGCTACTCAGATCTTTTCAAGTCTCTGAAGAGGCAAATTCACAAGAAGATCTCTATGTCCTATTACTTAACAGACTGTTGCACAAAATTTAGATCCTCAGCCTCCCACTCCCCTTCCTCATCAACTGCCCAATTCTGCAAATGCCTGATATTTCAGATGATTCTCCTACTAAAATTCCCCAGATACTAAACTGCCTATTGCTAGTCACACCCAGAATTGCTCAATTCTTGACAGTGCTGAGAAGTCAGGCACTGAATTCAACACTGAATTTTGTCAGAATTTATAATCTAAGTTTTTTCCCCCATGTCTAGCAGCACAGCACTGGGATTTCTGAGTGCACATTGCCAGACAGTGCTTCACACAAAGCAGAGAGATAAGAAGGTGCTACGCCCCTTCTTCTGGTTGACCCCACTAGTCAGGTCACTCAGCTAAGACTTGAGAAGATATCAGCAGGACTGAAGTGATTGTAATTTTTCCTACTCTACAAAGAAATCCCGGTAGTGTTAGTACCACCCAGTACAGCATTCCAGCATACTTGCTTCTGTAATATGTGACGCTGTTAATCACCGAACAGCCACCCCCATTCACGTAGTTCACATCTGACTGAATGGTGCAATGTGAATCCTTAATCCTGTACAACTCTCAAACTTTCCAAGTAACTGCAGGGCATCAGAGCATAGAAATGTCCTCATGGCTGAATTCAGCCTCTTCTGTCAAGGCACTGGCACAGATCCCTGCTCTAGGGACCATCACACCAAAAAGCCATGAAGTTCTAGGCCACTTCTCCCACTCGTGTTCCTTCTCTGGCCCAATCTGTGCAGCCTTAAGCTAGGACTTTGACTTCATCTGGGTAGGTGTATTGGAACTGGAACTGGAGTGAGCAGTTTGTCTCAAACAATGAGGCAGGGTAGCATTCTGTGGACTGGCTCTCACCTCACAAAGGGGCTCAATGCTGCAAGCATCTCCAGGGAGGTGGACTAGGGCCCCCTTCCACCAAAGGCTGTCTTGATCTCAAAGCAGCCACTCTGACAAACTGGTCATTATGCTCAGGTGGGTTCCTCATCTGATAAGCCATCTGGGCACCTGTTGTGTTTTTGCATGGCTGGGTCCTGGTAGAGGAGGGGGCTGCAGGGGTGGCTTCTGCAAGAAGCAGCCAGAAGCTCTCTGCAGGCCTGACAGAGCAATCGCTAGACAGCTTAAGGCCAGAGTCGTTGCTGACCAAGGCCGAGCCCATCAGCGATGGTCACAGCACCTCTGGGAATCACATTTAAGAGGAAAAAAACCCAACAAGCAGCCATTTTTTGCCACCAGAGAAGGGAGTGAGAAGATGTAAGAAAATGTGCAGGCACCAAGGGCAGGGAAGGGAGTGCCCCAGATGCTGGAGAAAAAGATGTCCCTGCAGCCCCTGGAGAAACCCATGGTGGAGCGGGTGTCTCCCCGCAGCCCATGGAAGATGATGGTGAGCAGAGACCCCACCTGCAGTCCATGGAGAGGCCTCACACTGAAGCAGGTGGAGACATACAGAAGATGCTGTGACCTGTGTTGGAGCAAGCTCCTGGCAGGACCTGCATCCTGTGGAGAGAGACAGAGACACAGAGAGAGAGAGAAGCCTACTCTGGACCAGATTTTCTGGGGGAACTTGTGACCCTGTGGGGGACCAGGATGGAGCAGTCTGGGCCTGAAAGACTAAGAGACATTCTATGATTTATGACTGCACCCCATAGAAGTGACCCACGCTGGGGCAGCTGGGGAAGAGCTGAAGCCCTATGGGAAAGGACTCACGCTGGAAAAGTTCATGGAGGACTGTCTCCTGTGGGTGGGACCATAAGGTGCAGCAGGAGAAGGGTGTGAGGAATGGCCCCCCCTTCCCCCAGCTAAGAGGGAAAAGAACTCTTAAGGAACTGACCAAAACCCCCATTCCCTGCCCCTCACCATGCCACAATGGAGAGGAAAGAAGGGAGCGAAATCATGACTGAAGTGAAGTCTGCTAAGGAGGGAGGGGTGGGGGAGGTGCTTTAAGATCTGGTCTCACTTCTCATTGTCCAACTCTGGTGTCACTGTGTCTGGTGTAAAAAATTCAAGAGTTTTCTTTCCTTTATTCCGTGTTGAGTCTATTTTGCCTGTGATGCTGATTGCGGAATGATCTCTCTCTGTCCTTATCTTAACTCCTAAGCCTCTCTATATATTTTCTCCCCTTTCCAGCTGAAAAGGGGAGAGATAGAGCAGCTTTGGTGGGTGTCTGGCCTCCAGTCAGGGTCAAACCACCTCAACACCATTGCTGCAAGGGCAGCCCCTTGTTCAGTAGGCACCCTGATAAAGAGGGTACTGCCCTTATCTGAAGGAACAGTGACAGGCAAGTGGGGCTCTGCAGAGGCAGAGCACCTTCTTGATAAAGTCCTGTGTCAGGTCACTGAATGGGGTCATTGCTCCATTAGCCCAGTTGGGAGGGCCAAATGACCACTTGGAACCCCATTCCCAACCACCTCATTTCCAGAACACTCTACAACTGAACACTGAGTCTGTGCACAACATGCTCTGCTTCCCCAGAAGGGTGGAACCAGGGAGCATAGAAAATGCAGATTTGGGACATCTGGTGCATGCCTTTATCCAAGGACCACATCTTTATGATGAACTACACTGGACCCCTGGGTGATAATATCTTACTTTCTGTCTCCATCTCTCTTTTAACTTCTAACCTTATTCTTGGCACATAAGAGTAACAGTGTTTCTAATTTTACTACATTCTACTAATTGTAATCCATTGCTCTGAATATATAGTGTGGTGTGGTTTTGTTTGTAAGCTTTATAATTGTACTGGCTTTCAAGTGAAGTTGTGTTTTGCTTGGACCTCCGTGGTAATTGTTACTCCTGAGTACCTCGCAGAGAATTATAGAAGCTCATCTTGTCAATGGGGTTGTTAAAAGAGATTGGGTAAGAGAAGGTTAACCTAGTCTGTGGGACAGGTAGCAAATGTTAGCTCTACATATACCCATCTGCTGGGATGGGACAGACAGGTGCGAGAGAAGAGTTGGATCCAGCCGCACCTAGACTTCTCTTTGAGAAGGAGTTTAGAAGGCAAGGAGGTCCAATCTGAATCTCTCTGGCTTGCCTACCTGGTGGGATGTGACACTAGGAAGTGCCTGGAAGCTAGATTCTCCAAAGTCTGTACCATTTCCTGGATCTAGACCTCCATTCCAGTGCATTTTTGAAAATGATGTTTTGATCTTAATACATAATTTCCTTTGCTGCTTTTAGAAACCTGACTAGCCAGTCATCTGCATCTTCACTTTGCATTTTCATTTGTATCGTTTGCATTTTCACTCAGATCTTTCAGGATTTGGCTGTGGGACATTTTTGAACATGTTATCCACGAACCTTTTCACTGTGTAGACCAGTCCCCAAGAATGGTGTGCCAGGACAAAGGTGTCAAGTTCACCTGAGTGACTTAAAGTGCATGAAGATTGCTGTGCCAGCCTGGCTTCAGCAAGAAACCTTTGCTTTCTGCCTCCATTATCTTACCACATGCTATTTGACAGGGATCTTTGCCATCAGTGCAGTTTCCTGCCTATTTCAGACAGAGATGAGATTAGGAGATTAGGCCTCAAAGGGAGTAAGCCTTTCACTCCATTATGCAGATTTATGTGAAGACAAATGTACTGAATGCCAAATTAACACACTGAGTTTCTTACAAAAAAGCGTGAAAATGAATAGAGATATTCTACCTTTCACTTCCAGATCTGCTGTTCAAGCCAGCATGGGGACCCCAATGAAAGAAATGTTTGCTACAATGATATGATGTTCTTAATTAACTTTGACTTATTGGAATCCTTCCTCTTGTTTCATGTAACTTTATCTCCCTCTGCCTTGCATTTTCTCTCCTTTTGCTTGTGTTTCTCAAGATTTCCCTTCAGTAACCAGAAGCTGGATTTGATTGCAGCATGAATGAATTTCTAGTGTTAGCTTTATTTAGCTCTGAACTGCTGTGCATGGGGTCTGTGTGTTTCTTAGTATGTTTTCAGTTAGATCTTATTATCCAGTATTTTGTGATATATAATTACAGGTATCACAGTTAAAATCACAAAATCACAGAAGCATTGTTTGGAAGAGACCTCTGAAGTCTGTGCTCTGACCTTCTACCCACTGAAGGAGTAGTACTTAGTAGATGAGGTCAGTTGTAGCTTTGCCTAACACAGCATTGAAACCCGCCCACCCCTCTCCCACCNGGCACTACCCTCCCAGCAGAAGAGGTGACTAGCTGCCCTTGACAGGATGACCAAGATCCTCCTAATGTATCTCAGTTTGAAGTTTGCTTTGTTTGCAATAAGAGCGCAGCAGTGGCTTGTGTTCAGTATAGCATCCATCACCAGGATCTGTCATTGAGCCAGTCACTTCCCAAAGTACAGCAGACTGGGGGGTTATTCCTCTCAAGGCACTTACTGACCCTCCTGGGTTTTTTGCTGGTGAAGCCAACATTACTGAGATTGCTGAACTGAAGGGTCATGTCAGTTATTTCCCTAGTTCAGTGTCATCACAAATTTGCTGAGGGCGCACACACTGTCTGGGTTGCTGGTGATACTGAACAACGTATGGCTCAGTATCAACCCTGGGAATACTCTCCTGTTACTGATACAAAATTATATGCTGTGAGACTGGGTTGAGAGCAGCCCTGAGGAGAAGGACTTCAGGGTGCTGATCGATGACGAGCTCAACATGAGCTGGCAGTGTGTGCTAGCAGCTCAGAAAGCGAACCATGTCCTGGGCTGCATGAAGAACAGCATGACCAGCAGGTCAAGGGAGGGGATTCTGCCCCTCTGCTCTGCTCTGGTGAGACCCCACCAGCAGTACTGCATCCAGCTCTGGGGTCCCCAGTACAGGAAAGACATGGAGCTGTTGGAGTGAGTCGAGGGACGGTCACAGAGATGATCAAGGGGCTGGAGCACCTCTCCTATAAAGACGGGCTGCAAGAGACGGGCTTTTTCAGTCTGGAGAACAGAAGGCTCTGGGGTGACCTAATTGCAGCATACTGATATTTGAAGGGATCCTACAGGAGCGTGGGAGAGGGACTGTTCACCAGGGAGTGCAGTGATAGAACAAGGGGCAATGGCTTTAATCTGAAAGAGGGTAGGTTTAGGTTAGACATTAGGAAGAAATGCTTTACTCTGAGGGTGGTGAGGCCCTGGCACAGGTTGCCCAGAGAGGCTGTGGAAACCCCATCCCTGGAGGCATTTAAGGGCAGGTTGGATGGGGCTTTGGGCAACCTGGTCTAGTGAGGGTGTCCCTGTCCATGGCAGGGAGGTTGGAACTAGATGATCTGTGAGGTCCCTTCCAACCGAAAGCATTCTGTGATTCTATGGTTCTATGAGACTTTACCACGGTAACCCAAGACAAGATCCACAAGCTACTGAGGCAAATGGGAATATCTTCAGTGATTCTGCCAGTGCTTGGTGTTTGAGGTCCAGGTATGATTAACCTTTGACTTCTTGCTCCAAGCTGCTTGAGCACAGGCAGAAGCAATTTCAAGCAATTATCCTCACTATAGAGCTGCAGACAAGTGTATAACATGTTTGGTCAGAAATTTAACTTCTCTGGGCTAAGGTCCAGGTATTTAGTGACTAGAAGCACCTTGTGCCAAAACACATCTTCACCTACTATGGAAGGTGATAGAATTAATATTACACTAGTGCTTTGCTATTCCTGAGTGAAGTGTGGAATACTGTAAGATTGCATTTTGTTAATTAACAGCTAATGTACCATGTTACAATCACCAGACTCTGTAAAAGATTTGTAAGTCAGTAAAAAAGGAGAGCAAGATCATATCTAAATTAGTAAGGCAAGAACGAATGCATCATATTCCAAAGTGTCTTTTAAAAATTTATCTTTAAGAAAAAAATAGTTTTAATTCTTCATATTTATGGATAAATCTGAGCTGGTATATTCTGCATGAAGTGATAAAATTTCACTATAAGGGGACATCATTTAAACATACCTTCTTTCATTTTCCTGGAAATGCAGTCTTGTCTTTGTATTGAGAAGCCCTAGGGACAGCTTAGAGACTAAGAGTTAGCTGTCTCACTTTGATGTTCTCTACACTTAAGTGCATATGATTTTAAAAGCTGTCCAAGTTTAAAAGAATGAGGCTGGGTTTTTTTGCACATGAATCCATATGTATGTGTTACTCATTTTTTGTTAAAAAGAGCAGGCGGTAGAGTTCAGTGTCTCCACACCAAATTGTACATTTGTGAACCCCATTTTGTGTGGCAATTGCTTCACCATAATAACAACAAGAGTATTTCCTACTTTCCCATGGGGAAACAGAAGATGGGGGACACCTGATAGAGGATCATCAACATGAGTCCTATCAAAGCCACCTCAAATAACTCGGAACGCCCGCCAGTTCTGAGGACAGTGATTTGTTGGGATGGGTCCATCAGGTGGCTGAAATCCAACTGTGTAAAAGTTTGGCAAAAAGATCAGCAAAAGAGAGTTAAATTCAAGAATGAAATCGGACTGACAAAAGAGAGCATCCAGACCACATGCCAGACAACCAACCTGGAGGAAGAAAAAAGAGAAGCAAACCCGCCAAGCCTAGGACACTCTCCAAGGAAAGACTCACAGGAAGAATGAGGTCAGAATTGGAGCAGGGAGTGAGGAGCCTAGAAAAGGGGTCTGTAACTTCTCTACCAGGTTTTTTTCATGTTATTAATAAAAGTGAATGTGTTTGAGAAACTCTTGTGATAGCACTGTCTGCCTGATACATTTGGCACGCAGTTGCTGAAAATGCTGATCAAGAGTAGAGAGATACCCAATTTAGCATGGGCTTTGGGGCTGTAGAGTCCAAAAAGGGCAGAAACTTCCACGTTCCAAAACCACGTTGGAAACCTGGACTAAGCAAAACTGACCTGGCTTTTCCCAGGCCCACTTGGCTCAGGAGCACCTGGGATTCAGCAATGATTCACAGAGCACTGGTATTCATCCAGAGCCAAGCTGTGGCTTCTGCACATCATGTTCCTTGGATGGATACACAATCTACACCAGTCAGTTCACAAACTGAAAGCATCATTCAGCTTGTTGTTACACTGCAGCAAGGCTGGGTGAGGCTTCATGGACCTGTGCCAATTTACAGCCACTGTGTTCTGGCCCCACTGAGATCACCATGGTAAAAGTTTTTTTTTTCTAGTTCTTCAAATCAGCTTAAACTCTTGATTATTTTCTTATTATAAATATTAATTACTTTGGGCTTGAAGCCAGAAACTCTTGAAAAATATAACTAAAATGGAGTATTTCACAGTGCTGCATCAGCATCACAAGCAACCACAACCACATTAATATATATATTCCCTTCTCTATACCATCTTCTCTTACAATATCACTTTGAATTTAAGAGCTTAGCGCTTACCAGTTCCCCATGAACTGCTCCATCAATACTTTGGTCCTTTTTGGTAGTGTGGTTTAAAGGACCTGTTCAACACTGTAATCAATGCCATCACATAAGACTTTTTGTTTTACATTACATTAAGTTTATCCATGCAGGAACGGACATTTCTCAGGAGCTGGTCCATGATTGCAGAATAAGTCCTGGAAGATGCACTGAGGTGCAGGTACTCTGACTCCTATGCTATGGAGCTACTCATGCAATAAAGAAGTTGAAACTAGCTATGAGTTTCCCAAATTAGTTTTATCATAGAAAGAGTGAGGTTGCTCAGAATATTTTTGTTGAGCTTTTGTTCTTAACTTTTTGTTTTGTACATTTCCTTTGGAACATCATCAACAAGGCGACAAAATACTGCTTATGTGCTACACAAGGAAAAATGTGTCCCCTCTCTGCACATGTTTTCCCATGCTTACACAAACAGCTACATTAAACCATGTCTACAGCATCCAGGTGTTTCCTAAAGCAACACACACCTGACAGGTCTCACCTCCCACAGGCTCTCACTTTTATATCTGCAATGGAGAGGAAAGTATTTTCCCTCATCTGAACATAATACTATTTTGCGCAATGCTAAAATCTGTGCCCTGGAGAAGAAACAACTGTGATATAAACACCACACTGGCTGCCAGTTGGCTCTGTTAGCTGAAACAACAAAAGCAAATCCCTTCCAATATAATCTTTACCTCAGGAAGGGTAGAAAAAAAAAAAAAGACAACACAACTAACAGCGAATAGTATGAAGTATCCCTTGGGTGTAGTTTCCAGCTAGCCAGGGAGCAGCATGGTAAAGCTGCTTGTTAGCCTTTAATACAGATTAAATTACAACACTACAAGCATGGAATAGAAATGCTTTTCCATATTCCTTCTCTTACCTCTGAGGACCACAGGAGTAATTGCCCTTTTCATTCAGAAATAACCTGCAGTAGCCACTCCAGACAGGTAGCAAAACCACCTCAGTTGACATGAGCCAGCAGTGTGCTGTCCTGGCCAAGAAGGCCAATGGCATTATAGGGGGCATTAGGAAGAGTGTGGCCAGCAGGTCGAGGGAGATTCTCCTCCCCCTCTACTCTGGGGTACTGTGTCCAATTCTGGGCTCCTTAGTTCAAGAAAGACATGGAACTGCTGGAGAGAATCCAGTGAAGGGCTACAAGGATCATGCAGGGATTGAGGCATCTCTCATATGAGGACAGACTGAGAGAGCTGGGGCTGTTTAGCCTGGAGAAGACTGAGAGGGGATCCCATCAGCACTCTACAAATATCTGACGGGTGAGTATCAAGAGGGTGGGACCAGACTCTTCAGTGGTGCCCAGGGACAGGACAAGGTGCAATGGGCGCAATCTGGAACACAGGAACTTCCATCTGAACATGAGTAAACACTTCTTCCTTTTGAGGGTAACTGAGCACTGGGACAGGCTGCCCAGAGAGGTCATGGAGTCTCCTACTCTGGAGATACCCAAACCCTGCCTGAACATGACCCTGTGGACCAGCTCTAGGTGATCCTGCTTTAGCAGGGGGTTGAACTCTTATCTCCAGAGGTCCCAACTGCAACGGTTCTGTGATTCTGTGTCAGGTAGTTCTGGAAAAGACAGGGGGTGTTCCAAGGAATGATGAGTGGCTGAAAATGAGGACACCAGCGCTGAATATATTTCGTAGATTTTCCTTCTGACCACCTCCATGTTGCCTGTAACAGCTGAAACACACTGGGCCTACTCTCCATTGCATTGTAACCTGAGACCACTCTGTAATGTAATGTAAAGCACAGCTGGGTATGCTGGGACAAGCAGGAGATACCCTTCACACCTGTACTCCTGACTCAAAGTAGTGTGCAGACACTGACCTACTGCTGGTGGGGGTGTCAGATGCCCCGGCCTCTGCTATGGCATTCAACACCCCTGCTGTTACCAGCTACCCTTGCTGGTAGGGGTGTTGAATGCCATAGCAGAGGCTGGGGCATACAACACCCCCATCTTCAGCACTGGCTGCGCTGGGATGAAGCTAGAAACTGGCCGCAAGCTGTTACCCATGAAATACAGCACAGAAATATGCTTGCATGAGCATGAATTTGCAATAAAATTTGTCGTGATGTTTATCTGTTGCAGCTCAGTGAAAAAGTCTAGAAAAGAAAGCTTTTTTCCCTCCTTTGTAACTTTTGCTTTCTCTGCTTTGTTTTCTTCAAATTTGTCATAGCAACAAAATTAACTATGCTGACTTAACAAAGAAAAGAACTTCTTTTTTGAATAAATAACTGTGAAATAAAATTTTGACAGATAACTAGGTCTTCTTCTTCTGAAAGAGTTGTTGGGGCCTGGAACAGGCTGTCCAGGGAGGTGTGCTCTTCTTATCCACCAGCAATGTGCTGGAGTACCTTCTACTGTGGTGTTGTGCACTGAGGTAGAGCTGTGGTGTCACATACTGTCATACTCAGAGAAGTCCGCTGCTGGCTCCTGAGTAAACCACATGGACAGAAAATGGGTGAGTCAAGTAGACAAAATGATGCTTACAGCTGCTCTAGAGTCATCATCTTCTGTGTAGATGATGGTTAATTGCCATAACGTTGTGTTCCACGAGCACAGGAGAAAATATTTCTGAAACTTTCTAGCATGATGCGTACTAATATGCACAGCAATGAACAGACAGGATCTTTTCTTTCCAGTAACATCTGAGAGTCTTTCATATTAAATCAGCAGTAATTTCAAAGTTCCTGGTAGACTTCACATAGTCAGCAGAATGTTTGGACTAGCTAAGGTATTAAAAACTTTCCATCTGTACAGACTTGATGCTCACTATCTTTCACTAGTGGAATACACTTAGGAATTTCAAGATGTGTGGTGTGATTTATCTTCTGCAAGAGTTGTGGAGGTATTCACTAGTCAACAACAATTTATTGTACTCCCATATGGAAGAATAGAATTTGGAAAGAGATAAGAGAAGGATGATCTCAGAATGGGGCCAATTAGAAGATAAGGATCATGATTCCCTGTCCTCCTCCTAGGAGATTTTATTCAGGCCTACATTTAGGATATAACTCACAGAATATGCCTAAAATTAGGGCCAGCCCTGTTGAAGGAGAGGAAGAGGGAACTGGAGTTATATCCCTGGAGTAAAATTGAATCGCTTTGGACTTGTATAGCTCCATTGTACGTGGCAGCCCCAGCCATCCTTTATCCCAGCAGGAAGGAGAGGATGAGTATTTCAGAGGAAAAAGGGGAAAGAAATCAAATCCAGATAGAACAAGATCACACATTTCAATTTGCATCTGTATCATCTTTGAAGCTGTTGTTTGAATTACTGAACGGAGATGACTGGAAATGTCTTTCATACCAAAATGACTTGGTTGCACCGAGTTTCTCTTTTAGCATGTCAAATCAATTAGCTGGTGTTTGGACAATGCTTTGAAAAGAGGAAGCAAGATATTACACACACACACACATGCACATGTGTGTCTCCACAACCTTCTGTGCAATTAGTATCTGTAAGAAATAGAAATTGATGTTTTAACCAGCAGAAGAAACATACAAAGCAGATATTCAAGGCTAAAGTTATTTTGTAAATTTTATTAAACTTTCTTAGCAGAACAAAGAAACTAACTTACTTAAAAAAAATAAGAATGAAAGCATCATGCTGAAAAATAAAGGATATTTTACAACGCAAGTTTAAAACTATACAGATACCAAGCTAAATCTGCAGCTCGCTACAGTCTTATAGACATTGGGAAGTAATTCTTGTGTATCTTCTTGCGTCCTTCCAAAGTGTTATATTAAGTCTGGTGGTACCAAGGCAAGTGGTGTATTTTTTCTTTACTTATCATGTAACAGTCAAACAAAAATGGTAGCATGGCTAATTATTAATCCATCTGTCATCACAAGTGAAATGATGAAATAAGAACTATGTAACAGTTCTTGATGACACCTGCAAAGATATCTTTCTTATTCCTCTGTTTTCTCTAGTTTCATCACTATTCACCGCTGGCTCTTTAAGTGACAGAATTTAGCTACATGGTAAGTACGGTGACATTTTATAAGAGTAAGATATTGCAGTTCTGGATTGTGACAAACTACCCTATGATCCAAGGATCCCCAGGACTGGGGAGATCTTTAAAATCTGTTTGCTCTTTGCTGCCACGCATTAGTGTCTTCTGCTGTAGCTTCAAACTGAACCTCCAGCTCGAGTGCTATTTTTTTAATAATGCTTCATACCCTGGGTTCCATAAAGCTATTCCTGTCAGTGCAAACACTGGAAGGAAGGAAATAAGTTGAGGAAATAATTTTGAGGGCAAAGCCTATGAGGAACAGCTAAGGGAGCTGGGGCTGTTTAGCTTGGAGAAGAGGAGGCTGAGGGGAGACCTTATCACCACCTACAATTAACTGAAGGGAGGTTGTGGAGAGGTGGGGGTTGGTTTCTTCAGCCAGGTGACAGGAGATAGGACAAGGGGAAATGGCACAAAGCTGTGCCAGGGCAGGTTTAGATTAGACATTAGAAAAAAATTTTTTTACTGAAGAGTTGTCAGGCCCTGGAACAGGCTGCCCAGGGAGGTGGTTGAGTCACCTTCCCTGGATGTGTTCAAAAAAAGGGTAGATGAGATACTTAGGGATACGGTTTAGCTTAGGATGGGATTGGTTGGACTTGATGATCTTCAGAGGTCTTTTCCAACCCTGTGATTCTGTGATTCTATGATTCTGTCTTTTCTGACAAATCACTCTAGGCTGATGAACATACATCTGTAATCAGGATCTCAATCAGAAAAAAAACCCAAGCAAAAAACCTTGGATTAATATTTATGTATTTTGGTAATTTGATGTCATAATTAGAAACTGACATGCAGACAACATGACATGCCCATGGACTAGGCTAGAGCTAGCTGGAAACAACCCCCTAGCACAATGTACACACCTCATACAACGGATACTCATCACCATTTCTCTGCTTATCAGCTCCTGCTGGGCATCACTGGTGGCTAACGTAGAGACCCCCAAGGTATTACTTTAGTTCCTCTCCATTTCCCATCCCTCTGCATGATACTGTTTTTATTAATTCATATTTCATTAATTTATATTTTCAAAGAGCCTAGGATCCCCAGTAGGGTCCCAGGGCTTAACTGCATTAGCTGCCAACACAAAACAAGAGCTTCTCCCTGGAGAGCTCCTAAAAAGCTAAATAGGAGACATGGGATTAGATGGAGATAGATAGACCACTGACTGTGAAGTGACAGTGCAACGACATGACTCAAACTGGGCTGATCAGAGGCAGAATTCACCTTCTCAGTACTCGACTACAGATAGGTTGGGAGATTGGGCCGAGAAAATCTTTGAGAACAAAGACAAGATTGTGTTTGCTGTGCCAAACAAGTAGCAAAGGAGAGGACAGAAAGAGGGGTTGAAGCTGTGGTTTAGGAAAATGTTTTTCGCAGCAATAGTCCAGATGGATATGAAAAGCTAAAAGACCCCCACCCAAGACTGTACCCAAAATGCTGGCCTGGTTCTGTGCGACCTGAACTAGGGGTGAGGCTGCAACCTTCATCATGTGTTAACAATTCATTCCTCTATTCAGAATCACTTCAGAGATGCAAACATCCCCTTTAACACTTCCATTAGCACACATATTCTGCGTCAACAGCGGAAGCATAATCTTAAAATAAAAATAGAAATGTCCCTTTTCACTGGAAATAGATGGACAGTGGTGCTTTCAGCTGGGTAAGTCATGCGACAAAAAGGGACCTATGAGTACTGAAACAAAAAACACTATGCAGCAGATAAGTGAAAGAGGATATTGATAGGGCTGTTATCACCACAGTGATTTAGAAGGCATGAATTTAATATACCAGCTGTTACATTTACTTCTCCTGCTTTCAACACAGCATACATAAGTGAGGACACTGGAGAGCTGTCTTCTCTTGCCCAGAATGGGAACACGTCCTGTTCCATGAGCAAGGGAAAATAAGAACTCTGATGACACTGAGCTAGCTTGGGTTTCTACTGGTGACTGAGTCTCCTTAAACTCACAGCTCTTCACCCTGACATAGAGATCTTCAGCAAAATGAGCACTTGCTCTGAGTGCTCAGAATATTTTCTAGCTCACACAAAAGAGCCTCAGTGCTGACAGGAATCAGGACTGTAAGTGCAAAGCACTTTGCTTGGTAGAGAATTTCTAATTTTCAGTGCACACTGATGAAGAACCATATTATCCTGTGCACATTCAGCACAGGAAACATGTTTCAAACATCCAGAGAGCTGCCAAAAGGAAATAGCATAATTCCCATTTTTAAATCCAGGCAATATATACTGTCCATCTTTTACATCTGTGGGAGAAGATCATCAACCCTATCAAATCAGGTTTACAATTTTGGTTTTTTTTGCACTTTGTGTGTCCCCAAAATTTCATCAGGCATTTCCTGCTGTGCCAAGACCAATTGCCAGGCACTACTTGTGTGCTCCAACACGTTAGCATCTAGGATGGAGAATCTGGCCATACTGGGAGCTCCTTGAGGCAGCTCCTACCAAAGATTTAACCAAAGCATACATAGATATGTGTAAACAGTCAACAGTAACCGTTTCTGTAGATGCAGAAAGGGCAATGTAAACCAGTCTTTTCTACACAGCCAAGACCACATTTGTACTTTGCGATAACATATGGTGCTTGATCATGTCTGCAATGGAGTGGTCATGCAGGACCACAACCCAGCAGGACCACAACTCAGCAGGATCACATGAGCTGAGCAGAAGAGTAGTTCAGGGAATCTCACTCTATCCAGCTGGAGATGACATTGCAAGGACCATCACAGCAGTGTCACTTCTAGCCAGTGACTGACCATCCTGTCCAATAGATTTGATTTCTCAGGTGAGTGTGATCTGAGTTCATCAAATGCTTCACCCATGAGTGGTTGTGTAACATCTTGCAGTCATTCTGTCTGTGTCCACTCTCCCCCTGGCAGCCTAGCCTCAGTGATTCACAGGGAGGACTGATTGCCCTGGATGCCAACTTTGCACATCTCTGCAACATGGCAAAATAATAATATTTTTTTTAAAAATTAAAAATAAAAAACACCCCAAAATTCCACTAAAATGGAAAAGGTATCAGGTAGATTTCTTTTGCCACATCCTTACATATTTCTACTCTTGCTTCTACAATACTTTATGCAAACAAAGCGTGCCACCCAATCAACTCACTTCCCCTAAACTCAGAAAGATAATCATAGAAAGACATACATATTGTGCAACTCAGCTTTCAGAGCCAGTTCTGTATCTGGTCTGAGGTTTTGACAAAGATGATTATTGCTTATACTGATATTTAATGATGGTATTTATCTACTTTCTGTATTACAGAATCACAGAATCACAGAATGATAGAGGTTGGAAGGTTTGAATGTCTCCAGAGAAGGAGACTCCACAACCTCTCTGGACAGTCTGTGCCAGTGCTCTGTCATCCTCACAGTGAAAAGGTTCCTCCTTATATTCACATGAAACTTCTATGCTAGCATGCATTACCCTTTGTCCTATCACTAGACATCACTGAGTAGAGCCTGGCTCTGTCTTTCTGACATTCACCCTTTACATATTTATAGACATTAATGAGGTTACCCTTCAGTCTCCTTTTCTCCAGGCTAAAGACCCCCAGCTCCCTCAGCCTTTCCTCATAAGGAAGGTGTTCCACTCCCTTAATCATCTTGGTGGACCACATTCTGAATTAAAATGTTCAGTACTACTAAGTCAGTTTCACCCAGTTCCATCAAAACAATTCAATGAAAAGCCCACTACAGAATTTCTTGGCCAAAGTCCAGTTAACATTATGCTGGTTTACATCACTATATTCTTCTATTAAACAAAGGAAAATGCATGAAGTTTAAAAATTAATGAGTAATCCTGAATGTCCAGCTTTATCTGGAACACACTAAAGGTGTTTGTTGTAAACATTAGAATCACTATGGATTGTTAATCAAGTTAGATAGAGATGAAATTAATTGACTATATTGTGTAGGGCACAGCTGCCTAAAGCAGTATTTCAGTTAAACTAATGCAGTAAGGGCCAGTTTGCCTGTGGTATTTGCTTGTAAAAAAACAGGGTAAGAGGAAATTGTGAAATTGACTTTGCATGAGAAAATTAGGTTCACTGCACTAGTCTCTGCAGCAGTATTAAAGGCTCCCTGTTCAAAAATCTGTGCTTCTCCATAGCCCTGGCTAGCACTCAGAGTCTGCAGAACAGAAAGTTTTCCCAGAAATGTCTTTTTGCCAAGACACTTGTTAATCACAGCAGTAGTTTCACAGTTAATAGCTCTATGTCTACTGCCATGACAGTTCACATCAGTAGCTCAGTGGTTCCGGTTACGTGTTACACTGTCCAGCAGAAGAAGCCACCAACCATTTACGCACTTAGTGTCACTAAAAATGAAGAAAATGACTAAATTTCTCTAATGCTAAGCACAAGTACATGACAACACAGCTCATGAATGTGACATAAACAGCTCAGAAATACATAGATGGCTGAATTCCTTCTGAAATGAGGTTCACATAAGCTTTATTCTCCATCTGACATCAAAATGACTGGCTTGATTCTTCTCTTGGCAGCCACTATCTAATTTAAAACATTTCTCATCAGTTCATTTTACATTTTAGAGGGCAGTCTCACAAAAATAAACCTGAATATTGTGAGATTCTACATAACATTTTTCTGGTATCTCCAGCTAGCTTATGTATCTTATCTTCTCGAGCACTGTTCATCTATTATAGGAGATGAAAATTCATATCCACTCAGCAGATCCGCTCCTGTATCAGCATAAAGTCACAGCCATTCAAAAAAAGAAAGTAAAAAGAACTGGGATCTGGTAGATATGAAGCTCCGTCCTATGAAAAAGACAGGAACGACATCAACACAACTGCTGCCACCACCACCACCCACTTACTAAGGGAGTGTACATACTTTTATAACAATACCACTAATCACTGGAACAGCCAGTTGACCAACAATACAGTAATTAATAACAGATGATCACACAAAACAACCATCGCAAGCAAACAAAAACTCCAGGGCACTTAAAAAGAAGATTTAGGGTATGTACAAGCACGCTACAATTTGTTCACCACTGAATTTTTTAACAATTACAAGATACCAAACACTAAGCCAAAAGAAAATCTAAAATAGTCACCATGTTTTTCTTATTTCATCTCTGTAGGAGGTAATTTTCCTACCTTGAAGAACTGCATGAAATTTTAATTAAAAAATTTATGCATTCTGCAAAGTGATAAAAAAAGGATCTTTCACAGTGTTTCATGAAAAAGAAAATATCTGCCCAAAGAGCAGGTTAGAAAGGAATTCACACTGGATTTAAATTAGCAGCAGATTCAAAGCTCTGTTTGAATTCTCATATTTACCCCATGGGTGCTGTCTCCACTGGACCATGCTTTGTTCTATTGTCCTTATGTTACTGGCATCTCTGGTTTGGACCAGAAATTTCATCCTGAAAATAAGCACCTTTTCACCAAAAATCACTTCTTCATATTGGTCTATTCCCACACACAGGAGAAAAAAAGGAACAGAGTACTGACTTTATTGATTTCACATTGCAAAGCAATTTCCTCAGAAAAATCTGACTAGTTCCTAGAATAAGTTCACAGCAAGTGATAAAATAGCATCATCACCATTAACTCAAGGTCTTCCTCTGGGCTTAGCAAGCAGTCTGGAAGAAAGTACTCCCTTTTATAACTAAGCTATAAATCATCAAGACAGGCAGCTCAGTAATTGTTTACAGCTGATCATAGAAACTAGCTATTGCTCTGAAGAAATAGCAATTCAGTATTTCTAGACAAACCAGGAAAAAGGTTTTCCCCCCGTAAATATTAAGACATATGATCTGACTCCCTGTGACTTTACAGCCCCAATGGCAGGAGCTTGGAACTAATGATCTTTGCGGTCCCCTCCAACCCAAACCATTCTAGGATTCTATGATTCATACTGGTGTAACTGTTTATTTCAGCAGGCAGTGACATCAAACCAGTAGAGTCAAATAAAGAATGACCTGATGGAAAAGACACCAGTAAGTATGGGGAAAATTATACATCTGCTAATAATAATAATTTGGTAAGGTAAACTGGGCTGTTCAGCAGGTAAGAGAGCTGAGGCAGGGTCTACCTTCACCTCGCTACTGGTATCTAACCAAAAATCATGTGACTGCTTACTGGAGTCAGATTTTATTATGGATATAGAGGTAGAAGAAGGGAAAGGAGATTCTCTTTCACTTTGCACACTAGAAACAATGTATTCTCATCACCAATGGTCACCTCCAGGCCAGAGTGTGATCGGCATCATTCTGGCCATCATACCAGAGAATGGCAGTGCAGTAATGAACTTGACACACAGACAACCTTGCTTATGGAGCAGTTCAAAGCATCTTGGGCCCCAGTGGCCATATGTCCCTGCATGGTCCTCGTCTTCCTATTTCTCCAGTCAGAGGGTGTGCATCTCCACTTTAAAGGTGCTTTCCACATGTTCATGCTCTACGACTATTTATTGCAAGTGAAGGCTCAGAAGTGTGAGCCAGGAAAGTGCTCTTACTCAGACATGCCTGAAATCCTTGATACAGTTATCACACTCCCTTCTCTGTGTGGAAACAGAAAACTTTGGCCCGAAAGATTGCCCCTTCTCCTGAAGGATTTCCTTTACTCCATCTACGTTAAGACAAATTTGAAATAGCAAATCACACTGCTGCAGGTGGAACCATTCTTCATCAGAACATGGTACCTACAGAGTGGGCTGCAAAACAACACATGAAACAGCTACAGCAGACCTGGTAATATCTTCTTTCTAACAGTACCTTCACGTCATCTGCCTCACTGGTACCTGAAGGACCACTTTCTCTGGGTTCAGTATAAAAATTGAGAAAATTTTGTATTTTGCATGATGATGGGGGGTTAGAAATGCTGCTCATTTGCAATGATTTAGAAGTCACTAGGCACTGATGAACACCACTTAGATGTGCATGTTCAGGCTTGTCAGATACAAATTAATTTGATTAAAGTTTGCATTTTAGGAAAGATAATTACCTAAGAGTTTCATAATAGTCACATAATTTCATAGTAGTGTGTGCTACAGAGATAATTACTACTTTGCAGGTGACCTGTGGTAAATTTTTCAGACCATGGTAACCTGTTCACATGTCTAGGTTTCTAAACAGCATAAGAAGCATGCAAGGGCTTGTAATCCTTGCTGGTACATATGTGAGGAAAAACTACAGAAGTCACCAATACAAACATTTTGAAGGACGTATTGAAATTTCACTCACTCTCCCATTGTTCCCCAAGCAGGAACCTTGCAGTGACTACATCAGGATGAAATTAGGAATTTGGAAATCATACAGTGAATTTCTCAGGGAAAGAATGAGATGACGAGAGAGATGGCTAAGATCCAGTGCTATTAGACAGTAAAATAGGATCTGCAAACATATAGGTCTGTAAAGTAAACATTGAGAGTGTCTGCAAACATATGCAGCCAAATGAGATCCATTGGCTAAGCAGTGGAGGAAGTTTAATACAGATGAATTATTCTTTTACAATTCAGGCTTAAGTAAACAACTAGCTAAAAATCCAGTTACACAAGATAAAAAAATAGAAAAAATACCCACTGCTATTCACTCAGGTGGACTCTGCAGAGCTGAAAAGATGCCCATCTTTCAGGGGGGTTGTAGAGTCTCCTTCTCTGGAGATATTCAAGACCTGTCAGGACACCTACCTCTGCGACCTGTCCTAGGGAGCCTGCTTTGGCAGGGAGGTTGGACTCGATCTCTGGAGGTCCCTTCCAACCCCTACAATTCTGTGATCTTGGAGGCTATCTGAATACTGCGAGTGTAAGCAGTGTGCCATGTCCTAGAAAGGATCCCATTGCTCCTCAGTTCCTGCTGCTTTCCAGATGTTCCCCTGACTGCTCCTTCTGGCATACTCCAAGGCAGCATTTGCTGTGTGCACTTCATCTCCTGTGTAGTGTTGGTGACCACCACCCCAAGCAGTCCCGCTCACTCTGCCTTCCACACAGCTTATCCTGGTGTCCCAGTTAGAGAGGCAGAGGGCTCTAAGCTCGCTTTATCTACAGGAAATATTATGGGCAGGTGGCTTAGATGGAGGCAGCACTGTGTTGGTAAAAAAATATTGCTCCTGATAAAGAAGTTGGTAGGTAGAATCATAGAATGATAGAATCATTTAAGTTAGAAAATACCTTTAGGATCATAAAATCCAATCATAAACTTAATACTGCCAAATTCACCACTAAACCATTTCCCTAAACACCACATCTACACATCTTTTAAAGACCTCCAGAGATGATGAATCAACCACTTCTGATACAAGCCAGGATGCTGTTGGCCTTCTTGGCCACCCGGGCACACTGCTGGCTCATGTTCAGCTGGCTGTTGACCAACACACTCAGTTCCTTTTCTGCCAGGCAGCTTTCCTGCCACTCTTCCCCAAGCCTGTAGCATTGCCTGGGATTGTCCCAGGTGCAGCTCTCAGCACTCAGTCTTGTTGAACCTCATTGTTGGCCTCTGCCGATTGATCCAGCCTGTCCAGATCCCTCTGTACAACCTTCCTTCCCTCATGCACATCAACATTCTGGCACAACTTGCTGTCATCTGACATTTTACTGACATGCACTTGATCCCCTCTTCCAGATGACTGATAAAGATGCTAAAGAGAACTGACCCAAGTACTGAGCTCTGGGGAACACCACTTGGGACCATGTGCCAGCTGGATTTACCTTCATTCACCACAACTCTTTGGGCTCAGTCAGCCTGTCAGTTTTTTACCCAGCAAAGTATATGTCCATCCAAACCATGAGCAGCCAGTTTCTCCAAGAAAATTCTGAGGGGTTGACCCTGGCTGGAGGCCAGGTGTCCACCAGAGTAACTCCATCAATACCCCTCCTCAGATGGACAGGGGAGAGGAGATGTAACAAAAGGTTCATGGGTCTAGATAAGGTCAGGGAGAGATCACTCACCAATTACCATCACTAGAAAAACAGGCTATTTCGAGAAAATTTAGTTTATTGCCAATCAAATCAGAGTAGGATAATGAGAAATCATACCAAATCTTAAAGTATCTCCCCCCACCCCGCTCTTCAGCCCAGGCTCAATTTCACTCTCTATTTCTCTCACAGGGGGACCGGGAATGGGGGTTTGGGCCAGGTCATCACATGTTGGTTCTGTCATTCCTTCCTCTGCAGGGGAAGGACACCTCACACTCTTCCCCTGTTCCAGCATGGGGTCCTTCCACAGGAGACAGTCTTCCTTGGACTTCTCCAATGTGAGTCCTCCCCACAGGTTGCAGTTCTTCACAAACTGCCCCAGTATAGGTCCCTTCCATGGGGCACAGACCTTCAGGACCAGACTGCTCCAGCATGGGTCCTCCAGGTTCTGCCAGGAGCCTGCTCTAGTGTAGGCTTCTCACAGGGTCACAGCCCTCCACAGGCTGCAGGTGCTCCACCATCATCCTCCACGAGCTGCAGAGCAATCTCTGCCTGGAGTGCCTCCTCCCCCTACTCTGCACTGACCTTGGTGTCTGCAGAGCTGTTCCTCTCATATATTCTCACTCCTCTTTCTGGCTGAAATTTCTCCTGGTGTTTTGTCCTCTTCTTTACTATATTATCCCAGAAGCACTACCGCTGTTGCTCATGGGTTTGGCCTTGGCCAGCAGTGTGGCATTGACTCTTCTGGACATGGGGGAAGCTTCTAGCAGCTTGTCAAAGAAGTCACCCCGGTAGCCCCCCTTCCCTGCCACAATGTTACAATGTAAATCAAGTATGAGAATGCTGTAAGAAACAGTGTCAAAGGCTTCACTAAATTAAAGGCAATTCAGAATTTTTTGGGGTAATTATGTGTGACAATACACTGGGGCATGTCACTCAGGTACCAGAGTCCACCTTAGGATGTAGGTCCATCTCTATCTCTAAGGTGTTTTCTCTGTGAACAATACTGAATGAAGGTAGTAATCTCCAAGCAGAGAAGTTGATGTGGAGGTAGGAAAACGTAGCCACTTTCAGGTTGACTCCTTTCTTCATCTCTGAAGCAAAAGTGCAAATATCTACTTATGGCAGGTTGGAAATTACAAACTAATTATCAAATAGCCTGGGCATTTTTAGCAACAAGGACAACTAACACCTGGTGCAATATACCAACTTTAATGGATAATCCTTCCTATGTGGTAACAAAATCTACGGGTTTGTAAGGTGCAGGCAAGAATTCAAAGGAAGATTCAGTCAGAGTGGCCCTGCTACCCTGGCTGGTTCTCCTGAGGCCTCCTGGCCATCAAATCCAGGAAGCTGCTAATGTAGTCATGGCAGAAACTCCAAGGTTCTGTCATGAATGTGGTGTCGGAGGAGTGGAAGCACAGTTTAGAAAAGGCTAACATGAAGTTTTCAAGGCACTTCCAGCAGTCCCTGCTGATAGGTGGAGTGGCTTGCAGAAATATTCCTTTGAACCTCAAATCTCCACGTATAAGATCAACCCTTTAATCCAGTCCTTCCAGCTGCTCAAATCATTCTGGCATTCCAGATATATTTTTTGCTTTTCTAGGGATATCACAAAGTTAGTCTCCTCTCCTCCCTTCCTAGTTTTCTCTCTCTCCCTTATTTAAAGCTCTACTCTGAGATTCTGTTTTCTCCAGGATAAACTACTGCTCCATCTGGCTCCACCACTTGACTAACCTTCAAAATCCAACACATTAGGCTGGAAATGACTTCCAGGCTCTCCAAGAATCAGGTGGCTCCAGTGCGTTTGAGGGAGTCTGGCTAGGACTGAGTCAGCAGAAGCACACACGTTTCTTCCTGGGGGGGAGTGCAGCTGCAAAGCAGAACACAAAAACAAAACCACCAACAATAAGAGCTTCCATGTCAGCCAGCTGAGTAATAGGAACATTTCCACAGCACACAGGACACTCTGCCCCTGTTTAGAGTGTCCAAAAAACGTGATATTCAAGAGATCTCCTTAGCTACCATGTAGTACCTTTGCTGCTCAGTGTTGCTTTAAAGACAAATGAGTAGGTTTTTGCTGTTAGAATTAAAAAGAAGTAGGTATATTACATCTTTTCTTGTGATTCATCAAGGACTCTGAAAGTTAACCTTTGAAAGGAATAAGTAAGTAGCCCCTTTTTTCTCAGTTAAAATCAGATACCTCTATGACTTCAATGAACTTTTCTGTCCTTGTGGGGAATCACATCATGAAGATCAACAAAAATGAACAGAATTTGGTCTTGACACCTTGACCAGATGAAGCTTAGATGAAATTTTGCTTTTCTTATCCCCAAGTACTGCTATGCAGCTTGCCAGCAGAGCTGTTATTGCCAAGAGAGTCAAAGTTGCCCCAGGACAGCTTCTGCCCCAGAGACTTTAAATCAAACCTACAAACCCCTCTGAACTAAATCACTACTGCAGTGTGAATAGCCTGATTTTTTTGAACGAAGTACAAACATTGCTTCCTCATCCCCACTTCTTGGTGGGGGCATCTTTTGGAACCTTTTATTTTCCTGAGGAATTTTTTGGGGGAATGTGCATGCACAGATGCCTATTTCTTTCCAGAAGCAGAGTAACTTCACTAAGGCATCCTCCTATCCTGCCTTCTTCTTGATCTTCACAAAGCTGGCCAGGCAGCCCACCCCCGAGTACAGAGATTCACCTGGGACCACTGTATGGACCAATACTTCATTCTCCAGTGGCAGTAGTCAGTTAATACTCATATAAATCCAATTATTTTTCCTCTAAAGCATCTGAAAGCCCCAGGATCTATTCCCCAGAATAAAATTTCATTTCATTATTTCTCCCATGAGAAAAAAATTACTGTTATGAATGTCATAATTCCTGTAATTCCCAGTGAAGATCATCAGTAAGTCATTTATTCATGAATAAATACATATTAATAAAATCATTGGGCTAACTAGGCTGTTGGCTTGCTTGCTGCAGAGAAAAAAAAGAGGGGTTTGTTTCTATCTCCTCACAAAAGACATTTGGTTTGGTTTACCTGATCTGATATCATAAAGTACAGGGTAAAGTCACTGCAATAATGAGAATAAAAACCAGTAGGACTTGGGACTGCAAGCGTTTTGAGTATCTTGTGTATTGCTAAAAACAAAGCAGTTTCTTAAAACATAAATTCTTCTACTGTGCCCTTAGCAAAACTAATTTTTTTTTATTTTCATAGGGCTATCTGTTATTCTGCATGTTCTCCTTAGTAGAACTGAAAATATTTCAAAAAACTTGTGTCTGGATTAAATTCCTTTGTGATGTTTTTCAGGGAGGATATTGAATTATTTACCGCTCATGCTACATTCTTTGTGTTGTCAGCAGAATAACAACACATATTCAGGCTCCCATGAGTTGTACCTGTCCCTAAAACCCATTGATATCACGGTGTTCCCTTTGGTCACAGCAACAGAACCGTACAATGAATTACTTGGTTGCAGAAACTAAGCAAGTTTGCCTACCACATAAGTTTGAAGTGCATGAGAAAAAACAGGGCTGCACGACAAATGTTTGTTCAGCTCCCATGGTTTTTAAAAACACTGACCTAAAAATGAGGCGTTTGCACTGGAAACGACAGCCAAACCCCACAACAGAACACAGCATACGTAGCGGTCAGGCTGCATATTGCTTCCTTGCGAGGTCATAGCTACAGGCTGAGGGAGCCAACATCTGCAGTGCAAGAGAGATCCCTTCAACCACAAACGGCTGTGAGATGTTCTAGGAAGAGAGAGACATCTCCTGGGCGAAGAGTATAGTTGCTCTTCACTCTTCGGCACACTTACAGAATCACAGACTCACAGAATTGTAGGGGTTGTAAGGGACCTCCAGAGATCAGAGTCCAACCCCCTGCCAAAGCAGGCTCCCTAGGACAGGTTGCACAGGTAGGCACCCAAATGGGTCCTGAATATCTCCAGAGGAGACTCCACACCTCCCTGGGCAGCCTGTCCCAGGGCTCTGCCACCCTCACTGTGAAAAAGTTCTTCCGTATGTTGGTGTGGAACTTCCTGTGCTCCAACTTGCAGCCGTTGCCCCTTGTCCTGTCCCCACAGACCACTGAAAAGAGGCTGGCCATTTCTCCCTGTGTCCCATGCTTCAGATATTTTTAAACATTGATCAGATCCCCTCTCAGTCTTCTTTTCTCAAGGCTGAACTGCCCAAGTTCATTCAGCCTTTCCTCATATGGTAGATGCTCCAGGCCTTTAATCATCTTTGTAGCCCTCCATTGGACTCTCTCCAGGAGGTCCCTGTCTTTTTTATACCAGGGAGCCCAGAGCTGGACACAATACTCCAGGTGGCACCTGACCAGGGCAGAGTAGAGTGGGAGGATCTCCTCCTTTGACCTGCTGGCCATGGTCCTTTTGATGCCAGGATCCCATTGGCCCTCTTAGCCACCAGGGCAAGAAAATTATAATTATCTGCAGTGTAACTGTATGCTAGATAAGGGCTCTTCTGGTTCCATACATTATTATTTAAAATGAATTTAAAAGTACTGTGTCATTAATATATTAATAGTGTAATCTCAAAGAAAAGGAAAAACAACTTTTAGGAGCGTGGCCCTACTGCTCAGAAATAAGACAGGGAATTAAACTGTGCTTTTTTCTAGACTTTCTTTTTATAAACTCATTTCACCATTTAAACTTCAAAATCGTCTTATGGCTCTTGGAACTTCTTACATTATCAGCCACATCACGTTGATATTGATTAGGGATAAGTTGGTTACCTCTTTTATTCAGAGCAAATTTTATTATGCCAAATTATAAAGCAAGGCATTGTTTCTCATCCTTCCACTACCATACCTGTTTCATGAGATGCAAACAATGAGTAGGAAATCTATTACTGTGTTTTCTATTAGTAGCAATTCCAAAGATGATACATGGTGTTATCTAAGCACTTCCCTGAATAGTATTAGATTGCCTGAGTGTGAAGTTCCTGCTATTGCTCTTTCATTGAGAAGAACAACAAATGTATTTCATCTTTACAGTGTATTTTTGTTCTTTGCAAGGAATTTCCTAAATAAATTCTCAGTGACACAGAAGCTAAATCACACATTTGATACAGACATAGGGGGTTTATGCTTTATCCAGTTTTCACTAGGTATTTTGTTTCCTGGTATTATGTTAAGATAAAAAAATTAAATAAACTTTCTAGGTTTATCAGCAACTCCTCTCAGAGGAATATAAGGGAAACAGAACCGTGAGGCTTTCCTTTGCACAATGAACAAGTGGCTGCTTCTGTGTCTGACTGTACCAAGGATCACATATGGATCCTTGGCAGGAAACCTTAGATCCATGCCCTGCCTGAATTGCCTGGTCTCATGGCCAGCATTACTGCAAAATATGAGGAGAATACTAACACTGAGTCTACAGACAACCAAGGAACAAGAACAAGCAGTTACATAACTGTGTGTGGCGACTACTACAGCATTTCCAGAGATTTGCATGGGAAAAAAAATGAGCCGCCTAAGACAGATTGTCAATGAATTGAGAATCTTTGCTAATCAGTTGCAAATACCAAGGACTTGCACCCAGATTCCTCCCACTGGGGTTTAGATACAGAAATGAGTTGCTGCACTTAAGGACCCTCAAAATTCAAGCTATCGCTGTAGGCAAGGGAGACAGAGAGGCAATTCAAGTGCAGCAGTGTATTAAATTGTCCTCCACTGACAGCACCTCACCTTCACCAGGGATATGTCCTGGGAATCCTCTCTATGCATTAAGATACCTCAGTTAAGTATCTAAATTAAAGTCTAATAAATCTCAGCTTTTGCTGTCAGTGCAGAACAGCAACAGTCAAAAAGCTATTGCATCTTTCTTTGAGGTTTAGGCTGATGTTAATGTTTATTTATATCGCCAGGAAATATAATCCCTCTGCCTCAAAAAGCATTCCCTAAAGCCAATGGTTAGGTAAAAACACAGTAAGACTAATGCAGTCCTACCCCTACCACTCATCAGACCTGACTGAATTTGGATTCTAGATGTTTAACCTATGAAACTGTTTGCAGTGAGTTCACAGTATTATAGTACAGTGGGACGAATATCCTAAGTAGCAGCTTATTTTCCCAAGGTCTTTCAAATGCATGTGCCCTGTCAGATTGTTTTGAAATTTTGTGAATCCAACCAATGTTCCAATGTAGCTTCACAGCCTTGACTTGTTACTGTTTTTTCAACAAGTTTCCAAGATGCATTTCCATCTCACTGGATATCAATTTCCTACTTATGGCTCAAATCTCTGCAGTTCAGTCACCCACTAAGCTTTGATCTTGTCACTCACTGCCACTCTGCAAAAAGAATATTTAGGAAGTCATAAATGCTATTGTTTGCAGTAGATAATTTTCCAGTACCTCTTGATACAAATTGACATGACAGAACCAAGACAGCTTGTGAGCAGACTGGTTTCCATGTGGTGTGTTACAGCCTATGAAAATGATAACATGTACTTACAGTGCAATTCACATTCTGCCTGTTTCAGCATCCTTATAAATTCTGCTCCTGGATATACCCAAGCTGATACACCCAAGCAAGGGATTCAAGCTAGACGCTACTGCCTAGTTGTGACCTAAACTCAGCATCCAGTCCTAGCCCTTCTTCTTCTCTTTGTTGCTGATGACATCAAAAAGACTAGTTTCCCTTGCAGTCTCTGTCATATAGAATATAAGGTAAGAAGGACTCCTCCTTCTATGAATCACAGTAAATTCTTTTGACCTCTTACCCCCACCCATTTTTTTTGCAGCTTTTTTTGGATGAAATTAACATCTTTTGCATACCAAGAATAGAATCATAGAATATCCTGAGTTGGAAGGGACTCATGAAGATCGTCAAGTCCAACTCCTGGCTCCACACAGGGCCAGCCAAGTCAGAGCATGGGACTGAGGGCATCCTCCAGATGCTTCTTGAACTCAGTCAAGCTCAGTGCTGTGACCCCTTCCCTGGGGAGCCTGTTCCAGTGCCCAACCACCCTCTCAGTAAAGAACCTTTTCCTAATACCCAACCTAAACCTCCCCTGTCACAGCTCTATGCCTTTCTCCCAGGTTCTATCTGGTCACTAAAGAGAGGAGATCAGCGCCTGCCCCTTTGCTCCCCCTCATCAGAAAGCCATAGACTGTGATGAGGTCTCCCATCAGACTCCTTTTCTCCAGGCTGAAATAAGTCATATCTATCTTTGATGCACAGAGCATCTAGTAGCTTTACATATACTTTATTGTGGCAAAGCCCCAAAGGACTGTTTGTAAGAGTGGGCAGAGCCAAGGCCATGCAGCAGGGAAATTGTACCATAACTCTCCCTTTTCTGCTTTTCATGAGCTTGGCATCATGACCTGACAGAATATGAGGCAGAGTGAGGAAGTTCAAGGCTAGTATAACTCCTGGCTAAGTGATATGGCACTTGTTAATGAGTCCATGAGAGATTTGGAACATGAGGCTTGGATTCTTCCAAATTTTCCAGGCCTGACCCTTCTACCATGCACAGGTTGATTGCTGGTTTCCCAAATACATTTCTTCTTCCTTTATTCCTTTATTCCTAGAGCACATGCCATGGTTTAGTCAGACAGACAGTAAGGGACACATTTCTTTGTAGGCACAAGCAATCTATTTATCCTATAGTACAGAGAGGGCACTACATATTACATAGAGCTCCTTGCTTTCCACTTTAGCACACTTCCAACCCTTCCCAAAGCCAAGATTTCTCTTTTTTCAGGACTTGTTTTCCTGCTATTGTATAGCTTCCCTTTCCCAATAGCTCTCACACAACCCTTCAAAGCCCATTCCTGTTGCTGTTATTTATCAATCAGCAAAGAAAAAGAAATGTCCTAGATATTCCTCGCTTCTTATCTCTCTTCACAGGACCTCAGTCTTTTTAGATGTATTCAGTGGTAACAGTTCTGATACCAGTTTTGCTAACTGCAGTCATTGTAGGTTTGGGGTTTTTTTTGCTAGAGAAGTGTGAGGGAAATAGTAGTGATGCATACTGTTTACTTTCTTGTGTAACCATTTATCATTTGTACTTTATGACCTTTTTGATTCATGTTTTATCCTATTTGGCTTGTAAGAAGTTGCAGCAGTTTCCAGATTTTATGTCTCTATATCCCATTAAATGTCATGCTGGCTTTCCACTTCTGGGCTTGATAATGATGGATTAGGGTAGCAAGGCCTCAGGGTGAATTAATACATTGGCCATATTGGATTTTAATGCTTAACAGGCCTGTAAATGGAATAACCTTGTTTTCAAGTGACAGGATATTTTTAAGCATTATGTAGTCTTTGGGACAGTATGTATGTAAGTTTGATGAAGCCATTACACTGGACTGCAACACTTTTCAGAATTCCTGGTTCTAAATAGTGAAAACGTTTTCTCTGGGAACATCAATGAACTCATGTTCTGAAGGACTTGTTGGGTGTTTCAAGATCAAGCCTGGAAAAATTGTTAATACCAGAGATCCTGTTGCTTTCAATGGCCAAGAAGGATATTTAGTGTTGAACAGGATGGAGACTAGCAAGGACTCCTTCCCCAGAGTGCTGTCAGACCTCATCCAGCTGTGATGGAAATTTGGTTGTCTGGAAATCACAGTCCTGACCACCTATGAACAGCAATGGTCACATAACACTTTATTGCATAGGGATGTATCAACCTCAGCGAGTGACTGTGACCCCATTTTTTCTTTCAGGTTTGTATGCTGAACTGACTAGCTTGCAATAGAGAGAAGCATGACTTAGCATGCTGGCTACTGCACAATGTAGATGGGGTCTGGCATTATCAATGCTTGGGCATTTTAATCCAACTCCCATGCAAGCTTCTTCATCCAAAGTCATACTGACACAGTCCTCTCAGAGAATAAGAAGACTGCTAATCAGCTTTAAAGTCAGAGATCTGATTTCTTGCTAGCTTTCTCATTGTCTTCTCAAGGACAAAAGCAGCCCTAGTAAGCCATGCTTACTTCTGCCCAGCAATGGGGTGACTGTTTTTGCACATGGAGGCAGGTGGTACGTCAGAGGCACTGCCATCATTTCTGTCATCCACCCAAGAGCAGCAGGAAGCGCAACAGCTTTTAGACACTCACGTTTTCCCTGGCAGGAGTAGCTGAGTCCCAGACCCCTGGCCTTGTAAAATTCAGCAGTCTGAAGCCAGTTTCATTCTCCCCATAGGCAAGCTCTGACTCACTATATATAATTGAAACCATTCTAAGGAATATAGTGTTGCAATGAGAAGCAGCATGAAATATTTTATCAGTCACACTGAATGCCCTTTTCTGAAGTGGTCCCTCCAGTAACTTTGAAAGGGCATTTGCTCTAATTGAGGTGATTCTTAGGGCCTTGTTGCACCCAAGGAATCAGGTTTGGGCATTTGGCTCTTTAATTTAATTTTCTGGAAAAAAAACATGGTGTATCACACAAGATATAATGACCTGTCCTTTTCAAATCTGTTTTCAAGTCTATTAATTAACTGAGAAAACACTTTGTGGGAAAAGGGACTTGGGGGTGTTGGTTGGTGAAAAGCTCAACATGAGCCAGCAATGCACACTTGCACCCCAGAAAGCCAACCATATCTTAAGCTGCATCAAAACAAGCATGACCAACAGGGTAAGGGAGGTGATCCTCCAGTCCCCTCTCATGAGACCCCATCTGCAGTACTGTGACCAGCTCTGGGGTCCCCAACACCAGAAAAACATGGAGCAAGTTCCCAGGAAGCCACAAACATGGTCAAAGTGCTGGAGCACTTCTCCTGTGAAGACAGGAGATCCTGATCTCTTTAAATATAAAAGGGATCTGTGATGTCCAGGTCATGGAATAGCCAACAGTATATTAGTTACAGAAGCATGGACTGGGAATCATTGCAGAGCTGCATTTGTTTTTACACTGTGCTCCCCAGCACTCCAGGCTTTTGACTGTCTTTCTAGTTCAGTTGAATGCTGTATCCACACTTAGCCAAAGCAAATAAATCAAGCTGGGTCCAAGCTGCCTGTACAGAACCATCTGGAAGTCTCTTGGAGACATTCCCTTGTAGACTTTTTCTGCTCTGGCTCTGTGCCAGGTTATAAAGTACTACTGGACAGATCACCTGCATTTCATGGCACTGCACCTGGGTACATACGTCCTCCAGACCACACCTGACCCTGCGCAAAGCCAATTTAGGTCTTTTCATCTGCAGCAAATTTAACCAAAGGCTGGATAAAATGTCTGGTGATAATTGACAAAATGCAATCGTGTCTTCACTATCGATAGCCACCAGGGACATAGATGGAGACATAGTGGGACCAAGTTTCAAAAATGTTGGTACTTGGTAACAACTTTATTACTTACCTCCCTGTAAGTAAAATGCTAAAGTAAAAAAATAATCTTTGAATCCCCAGTAGGCTGTCTTTTTAAAGGAAATTGAATCTAAAGAAGCACATACTAAATCTCAGACAGAACTAGCTCTAGCCCAGGTCCTACTCTTTTGAAGAAACAAAAATTTTTGAGAGAAATGCCATTTTCTATCAGAGCATGAAACTGCAAGTTTAACTCCTTGGTAGACTGTGACTATCCAGGTGTGTCAACATTTCCCTTCTGCCCAAGGCAGGGCCTATCAATTTTCTGTATCACAGCTGCCCAACTCACTTGCCTAGACAATAATATGTGTCATAACTGATTTAGTTGACATTCATAGTTATATTCCGGATCCACTCTTTTGGACAGGAAACAGGGTACGTTTGAATAGAAATTATGACTTGTACTTACACAACTTTTCACTTATTTGGACAATTTTAACATGCAGTGTCAACAAAATTCTTTTGTGTACAGGACAGAAGAATACATTTCTCATTTTCTCAAAGTTTCAACTATATGAAACTCCCTTTCAGGAAGTTTTAAAAGTATCTATCACCACACTGTCTCAGCAAAGGTTAGGAATTATAACATACAGCAAACTAGGATCATCCCACAAACTGCTGATTAATGCCTTCTCATTGGCCGTAGCAGCACAATCAGAAATTACAAACATTAAACATTATCACCTGAGCAGTCTTATCCAAGTTTAGTAGAAACATTACAAAATCTCCAACCTGCCATTTAGAGTTTCTCAAGAAAAAAGGCCCAAGTAAGTCAACAGGATGAACTTATGTCTCTCTGTTGGGTTTTCATGGCAATGTTTTGTTAAGAGAGGGCAGATATAGAGGTTTTCCCCATGTCAAATAGAGCCAATGCTAGCCAGCTCCAAGACAGACCCACAACTGCCAAGACTGAGACCATCAGCCATGGTGGTAGTGCCTCTGGGATAGCATAGTTGAGAGTGAGAAAAAACCACCAGAAGCAATTTCAGCTAGAGAGGGGAGTGAGAATATGTGAGAGGAACAGCTCTGCAGACATCAAGGTCAGTGCAGAAGGAGGGAGAGGAGGTGCTCCAGGTGCCAGAACAGAGATCGCTCTGAAATCTGTGAAGACCATGGTGAGGTGGTCCCACTGCAGCCTATTGAGGATGATGATGGAGCAGATATCCACCTGCAGCCTGTGGAGGATCTCATGCTGGAGCAGGTTTGCTGGCAGGACTTGTGCCCCCATGGGAGACCCACGCTGGAGCAGTCTTGTCCCGAAGGTCTGCACCCCATGAAAGGGACTCATGCTGGAACAGTTCATGAAGTACTGCAGCCCATGGGAAAGACTTATGTTTTACAAGATCATGAAGGACTGTGTCCTATGGGAGGGGGCCCATGCTGGAGCAGGGGAAGAGTGTGACAACAACTGACCCCAACCTCCATTCCCCATCAGTCTGTGCTGCTGGGAGGGAGAAGGGAGAGAAATTGGGAGTGAAGTTGGGCCTGAGAAGAAGGGAAGGGTGGGCAGAAAACATTTTAAGATTTCTTTTTATTTCTCATTGCTCAACTCTGATTTTTGGTAATAAACTAAATTAATTTTCTTGAGATGAGTCTGTTTTGCCCATGATGGTAACTGTTGAGGTGATCTCTCCCTGTCATTAGCCTTTCACTATTATTTTCTCTCCTCCATCCAGCTGAGGATGGATAGTGAGAGAAGGGCTTTGGTGGGCATCAAGCCTCCAGCCGGGGTCAACCCTCCACAATCTCATTATAAATCTCAGTCTATTTTAACAGATTTCTTAAATAAAGGAAGTGCTAGTAATGTGCACACAAGAAAAGACTTACTGCCACTGTCCCTTATGGAGAAAAGGATGTCCACAGGATCTTAGGACCTCTGACCACTACAGGAACCCCTTGAACAATGCTACTTATGAAATGATAAAGAAAATGACAGAGATAGACCACTTTCTATTTCTTTCAGTGAACACAAGTCTGTGAATCTAGTAATGAGGACATTGAGTCAAGCTTGGTCTCAAGCTTTTCCAGGATACATACTTCAGATATTATATTTAGTGGCTTCTACTTTGTTTTAAATGCTGCACAAAAGAGTCTGAAGCGCTGGGTGGAACTAAGATGTCTCTGACCACATGAATCACATGCTGCTGGAAGCATTTAATCTAGCTTCACCAAGGCTGTGAACATCTAAGATGCTCATTTGAACTTATATACTTATATGGTACCTGTGTATTTAAACTTCATAAACCTGAAGAAGGAATAGAAGCAAGTCTTCCTCCTCTGGGCTGCATACTCAAACTGCTAGGTCAGCATATCAGCGTCAGACATCACCCAGCATTTTAAAACAGCAAGTCATTCATCTATATCCAAAAATATGTTTTAGACCTCAAAGTGAACGAAATGGACTGGACCTAGCAATGGCAGTCTCATACAGATACCTAATTCATAATCCCAGGAACAGACAACCTTTCTCCGGTCTGTTGGTCAGTTCAGATATCTACCCACCAACTGCGCTGTCTACTGAGACTCCAGACAATTATCTTCCCAGTTGTGACAGCAACAGAGGCACCTAGCTGGCACCATACAATTAGGGTCTGAAAGCAGGACAGATACAATTCACAGAGGTGGTTCTTACGCCAGCAAACATTAGCAGAAAAAAGACAAAAGCCTATTTGGCCACTCCTGTGAGGATCTTGGTGTTTCCTTCAACCAGGACTCAAGCCTAGGTCCCTGGAACAAACATTTTAAATTCATCAAGACTGTCAAGATGCATGTCACCTTTTTTATCCTCCCCATACTTCTGCTCAACTTCCAAACTCGGATGCAACCATGCTTTCATTACATTGGACTCTTTTCCAATTGCTTTCCAACCTTTGCCTTCATTTCTACTTCGAGTTCAGCCAAAATCCACAGTAAACTACAGCATTACCAGCTGAGGAAAAGTCATGTGTTGTAAATATGTTGATGGCTGTGGTGTCTCTATCACATTACAAATCAATTTGCTTCACTCATGGAGTCGAACCATTATAGCACCAAGCCTAAACCCACTACTGTCAAATGCATCTTTGAGAGGCACATAAATTTCCTACACACTTTTAACATGGAAGTCAGAAAGTGGTTTTAAAGAATGGTAAATACACTTTGAATCTTGCACAGGACTTCAGTAAGATGCCAATCCTTTGTCACAGAATCAGTCTTCAGACTTCCGTGCTATTTCTCCTGCACAACTGCACACCTAACCACGCAGCACTGGTGGGCTTGTGACAGAGTATTTCACTGCAGTCAGTTAATTATTTCCTGGTTTCCTTCAGTTTCTGTGAGGTCTTTACCTCTCATCTCCCTCTGTTACCTGTACACTGTGAGGAACAAAGGTGAGGAACTCTCTGATTAGGGATCATCTGTCTGTTTTGTATTTTTCTCTCTTTCTGTACAATGCCTCATGCATCTGCTCCTGATTCCTGATCAGATCCTTCCCATTTTCCCATCTTTCAACCCAGTTCTAGCATCAGAAACAAATGCATATAGTGCTTATTCAGCTTCTATGAGACAAAACATGGGTTGAGCAAGAATTCTCATTTTGTGCTGCATTTCCAGCTGGCTCCCTATCCAAATACCAGACACCTAGGGCTGCTGGGGCTGCAGGAACAGGAGAGGTTGACATACCTTTAGCCTGATGTTGCTACTGTGCTAAGTATGACACCCAAACAAGGCATTTAAGATAGCTGCTAAAGGTCTACACTGATACCTGGCTCCTCACCAAAGCAATTATCTTTGCTAAAACTGTGCCTTTGTTTTCCTACGATGTGCAGCAACGTAAACCTTTTGAAATACTAACAATGAAAGTTTCTCCCTGTCCTTGCATGATAAATGGGGAATTCTTAACAAGACTTCCAGTGGATTGAGGGACCTACATCCCTTATGTGCTTTGGAAATTCTCTTTCCACCATGGACAATATGACGAACTGACTGAAGTTTACTTCTCCCTGTTCCTAGTCTTCTGCCACATTTAAGCTGTGTGATATGTACTAAGTCCATCTGAGAAATGCTTAGCAATATTACCATATGTTGGCATGATCCCTTGGAAAAAACCAGATGTGTATGCTATACTGTCCTCCTTTATAGTTTCCAGCATGTTCTTCAGAGAAAATACACATCTGTATGCTTATTCATCCCATTTCTTTTCTTCTCACACCATTTAACACAGTTTAAAGCACCATTGCTTTTTGCAGCATCTCCAGTAGAATATATGCAAACTTACCACCAGTGTTTCCCTGCAACACAGGTGGCAAAATTCGACCCTGTCAAGATTTTGTTCACTTTCCAGCTGATGTCCATAAAAGTTATCTACAGACAGAATAGATTTAAGTTTCCCCCCCTAAAACTGCTCCTTGTGCTTTGGTAATTTGGGTCTAGGTCTGTCAGATGAAGGGGTTGTATGTATTCTGGCCCTGTATGCTAGACTGGTATGGGAGACTGAAAATCACACGGAAAATTAGCGTCTATATTCTTATGAAGAAAATGTGAAGCTCTGGGCAAAGTTTTTTTTTTCCTTTTTGGTCTGTCAGCTTTTCTGATGTTACCAAATGAAGCAAGCCTCTTCTGCAAAAAGAAGCTTGTATAACTTCCCAAATGGGGAAAAAGAAAATCTCAGTCAAAGCGCAGCGTGGATTTGAAACATCTGCAACAACCCAAAGAGGCCAGGCATCAGCTGAAAAGAAAGCTGTGGAACGATTTATGCTACCATGCTTTTGCTGCAAAGGACAAAGAAAGCATGCCCTTTGTCATGCTTTCTTGTGAGGAAAGGAGGTCACAGATCTCTGTTCAAACTCTGGTGGGCTCCAGGAAGGGACTTTCCTAACAGTCCATGTCAAACAGGAGACCCCAGGCAGGTCACAGAGCCCGTGCTGAAAGCTTAGCAGCACGCCTGCACTTTGAGGAACTGCGATAAAGGCTGCCTTTTATAAAAGCTCTGCCACAGCTGGGCAGTGAGTTAGCAGGACTCCAAATTTGGTATCCTGCCAACAGCAGCAGTTCTCTCAAAGCAGCGGTGGGCAGCACATGGGAGGTCACTCACACCTCCCCAGGTGGCCCTCAGAGCTGGTGATGAAGCATCAGCTAATCTTCAAGCTGCGGTAGTTCCCACTGGTAGAAGGTCAGGTGAGGACTATTTTGGGGGTTTCAGAAAACCCTTTGCTAACTACATTTGTCAGGTGTTTCCAGGGCATAAATTCCCCTAGAGACACTTTTGAAAAATGCCACAACTTTACAAGAAGTAATAAAATTATAGGAGAACTAAGCTGCAACAGTATGCCCAGAGGTATAGCACAGCATGGGCTGCAGGCAACGAACAGAGGCTAAATACTTACATTATACCATTACAATCAACAGTATATGTAATATCAATAAATAGCTGCAGCCATTTGTCCTGAGGAAGCTGACATTCCATGGCATTATTAGGTGGCCACTTGGAACAGCAGTTGTTAGGGCAAGATGAGAGTGATATCAAAAAAGTAGCCTGGAAGAAGATGACTGATGGGATGTGGTTTTTCTTCTTTCTGTTATGGACACAGGTGTTAGAACAGGAAAAGAAGTGAGAATGGGGCTTTCACATAGGGTGCTTCACTTACTATACCTGAGATGGGACCAGCGTTTCTGTCTAGCAGCATTGCAAGGCAAAAAAATTAATTTGGTGGGAAATAGCAGGAAATTACTAAAACTCTTAATTCTTATGGGTAATTATGTTTTAGTTCTAGCTTCGTGATTTGGAGGAGATTTTATATTTGGGGGGAATCTCTGCAGTTAATGTTCCCACTCTGATTTAAAAAAAAATTACCCTGAAAATAAATAAATAAGTGGAGTCTTGTTTAACTCCATGCTGAAGTTTCACAGGGAGAATGTTCCCTGTGATTAATGGGTTTGGGCCTGCTGAATAATTCTATTCAGCAACTTATCAGCACAACTTGCTGTCACTTTTCCCTGCATTGGTTTCAGATGCATATGCAAACTAATTGCCATGTAGAACAACAGCCTACAGTGCAGAAACCGAGACTGTCTAACCCAATTCAGAAAGTTCCACCTAGTTTTTACATCTATTTTTTAAAACAAAAGCATCACTGTCATGAAAACCATTCAGGTCCCAGGGGAAAAGTGTTTAGGGAACTATAAAGTACTTTAAAAGCTACTTTTTCCACAAGGGGGAAAAAGAAAAAAAAGCTGAAAAGTTTAAAAAATATCTCATACCCACTATAAGGAAAACAGGAAATTAAATATTGGCCACAAGATATTTTTCTAAGGTTTATTGATGTAAAGGTTTTAACAATGAGTTTAACTGTGGAATGCATTCAGCAATTGTTACCATGAAGCTTCTACCTTTCTGTGCAGCATTTGCTGTCCCCACTTTAGAAGTCTCCACATCACAAGCAGTGTTAAAGTTCTTTTTAAATTTGAATTACTCTTATTACAAACTTCAGAACTGCCAGGAGAGCCACTGTGATGAAAACCCTCTTATATATTTTTCCAAGAAGATTTGCAACCTACATTAGACACAGCACTCAGCCATAAAACCAAGTGAAATGTGCAGAGCTGACACATTTCCTCTGTGCAACAGAAATTAAAATATATATCCCATGAATGTTGTCATAGTAACATGTGGGAAACATTAAAAGAAGTCAACATGATGAACAGGTATAATTTATATTTCTCTAAAATCTTACCCCACACATCGCTCATAAATCATCCAGCTTGAGTCTGTAGTGCAGAGATGTTCAACTTTCCATCCTGTAGTTGTACTGTTCCAACTAATAAAATAAGTGTTGGAAAAAATAATGTCAACTGGGTCTTACAATCTGCTCAGTAATAGAGATATTACGGGGGGTTGAACCTGATGATCTCTCGTGGTCCCTTCCAACCCCTACAATTCTGTGATTCTGTGATATACAAACATAAAAACAAAACAATAAAAAAGGCTGATACCACTTTTGCAGTTTCAAAAAAGATGTTCTGTGTATTGACATCAATAGAATTTACTTCTATGTTTGAAATTAAGTACAGGCACAAGGTTTGCAGACCTGAAACTTAAATCAGTGCTTTAAGCACATCAAACAATACATTCCCATGCAGGCTTTTGGACCCCTGCATATTCCCTGTAGCCCAAGCTGTACACTAATGGAGAGTGCTCCTTGCCCCAGTATTACAGACTACTGCTACCTACCATTTGCACTGACAACTTCTAGCAAAACCTTTCGGAAAGCTTTGTGATCCTAAGCATTTCTTGGTTTGGCTGTCCTTTCTGAAGTGCCATAAAGCTGGCTATTCACATGTATATCTGCAAGGGAGCTCCTGCAAGAGGGGAAACCAAACCTGCAGCACTTGAAATCTTAGTGAGCAAATCTTTCCTCAATGGTTTAGCTAAAGGATTTGTTTCTTTAGAAAACCTTGGTCTAATTAGCTGTTTAAGACTTTTCTTTTTCATGAAAGCCCTGTAGTTCACTCACATGGAAAATGGAAATAAAAACATAGTCAAAGCACCTGTAACCTGTAGCTCTACAGGGAGTTTCATATGGTCCTGTAATTTCAACAATCATCAGAACGTTGACAGGATCCAGTTGGTGTCTGTAATGCCCCCCTCTGGACATTAAAGCCCACTGCCTATTTTTATGCCCAGAAAGAATTTAGTTCAATTTAGTTTTAATGTATTTTATAGCCTATATTGACAGTAAAATAAATCTGTAGAGTTGATTTACATAAAAAATACTTCTTAGACCATCGAGTAAATAAAAGATTTTAAAATATCCAGCCATTATTTCACAGGCTGTACCAGTTCCTAAGAAGCAATCAAGCATTTGACACATATACAGAATTTGCACAGCTTTGTGGAGGGTACTTTGCATATTATTTGATGTGTAACAATAGTTACGGCATTTTAATTTCCAGTTTTTAAATGTATGCAGGACTGAAAAAAATAAAAGGCAAAGGAAAGAATGCCACCAGAGATACAGGAAAGCAACATAAGGGGTCTTCCTTAAACCAACTAAAGTGTGGCTGTTCGAAGGTGGGAGTGAGAATCCAAATTAAACTCACCCCATCTGAGTTAATGTCATTTTTACAGCGACAGGATTGGGTACATAAGAAAGGTGTCTGGGTTCACCTCCATTGGAGCTATTGGCTCAGCTATGGAGCAACACAGAAATGTTGTGCAGCTGCTGACCAGCCTCTGGGCCAAGGAAAAGGGAAAGTGGCAACAACCCAGGCAGGTGTGGGGGATCATGAGAGGTTGGTAGTGGAGTCATGAAAGTTTTAGGACAGTGGCATCTGCGGGGATTTACACTCTGATCCGTGGAGTGAGCTCACAGGGATTTTTTCAAGGAAAGGATACACACTTGAATTGTCTTTCAAACGGTAGAGGGCAATCCTACATATGTCCAAGTGTTACGCTGCTGCTTCTTCATGATGCCAGTACCATTCAGCTCATTTCATATCCAGAATGCACAGACACCCCAAAAATTGCCCCAGGATTACCTGAGAGTTCACCTACTTTGTGTGGGAATTTTAACACTGGTCTCAGCAGAGCCAGGAGATCTCTTGTGCAGAAAATCCACTCTGGTCAGATCAAGACATATTCATCTAGTGTCCTTTCTACCATAAAGTCCATCAGTGGATGTTAAGAAGTGTTTAAAGGTAAAAGAGCATGGGACTGTAAGAAGGAGATTAATTATAAAGATACTCCCTGCATTGCAGTGATCAATTTTCTGAGCAAAACCTGTTGCAGTTTGGTGTAACTGCTGCTTCAGTGGCTCTTGTAGGCTGCAGTTACAGCTTTCTGCAAGCCCCATGTTTTGAAAAACACTGGTACATTCAAGGCCAAGTTTGAGACCAAGCCTATCAGAGCTGGTCACAGCGCCTCTGTGAATCACATATAGGAGAAAAAAAAACTGCTGGCAGGCGCACTTTGCCACGGGAGCGGGAGTGAGAAGATGTAACAAGCTGCACGGACTCCAAGGCCAGGCCTGCAGGAGGGGGGGGGATGAAGAATGCGAAGAGAAAGTTTCCCCTGCAGCTCGTGGTGGAGTCCATGGTGAAACGGGTGTCCCCCCAAAGCCCATGGATGAGGACGGGGAGCAGAGACAACTATGCCTGTGAAGATTGATCCACGCCTCAGCAGGTTTGCCAAGGGACTTGTGACTTTGCGGGTGACCAGGCCGGGGGGTCTGGACCCGGACGTCAGCACCCTATGGAGGGGAGAGTCCTGCTGAGAGGCCTGTGGTGAGGGGATGACTCCCCGATAGAGAGGACTCACGCTGCAGAAGGTCGTGGACACGACTCTCGCGTGGGTGGGACCCCACGGTGCCGCAGGGGAAGGGTGTGTGTATGTGGAATGCCCCCCCCCCCCAGCTGAGATGGAAGACAGCTTGGGAGGAACGGACTGAAACCCCTCACTCTCCATTCCCTGCCCCCCCTGTACTGCGAACGGGAGGGAAGAAGGGAGCGAATCTCTGATTAAAGTCATGAGTGCGAAGAGGCGAGGGGTGGGGGGAGGAAGTAGAAGTGATAATATCTGGGGAAGAAAAGCAGCTTGTTGGGAATCACCGGAACCCCACTGCCCATTCCCTGCCCCTCCCCGCGCCATGTTGAGGGGGGAAGAAGGGAGTAAAATCGGGATGAGTTTTAAGTTTGCTAAGAAGGGAGGGGTGGGGGGAAGGTGCTTGAAGACCTGGCCCCTTCTTCTCTCGTTCCGGTTCACTGGGTGTAGTAGTTGTAGTAAGTAGTAATAAATCACCTTTTTCTTTCCTTTATTCTGTGCTGCGTCTGTTTTGCCCATTGCACTAATTGGAGAGTGATCCCTCTGTCCTTATCTCAAGTCCTAAGCCTCCTAATATCTATTTTCTCCCCCTTTTCGGCTGAAGGGGGGAGTGAGCGAGCGGCTTGGTGGGTATTGGGCCTTTAGTTAGGTCCAAAACCACCACAAAACCTTAATCTTCTTTAAGAAGTTTTAGCTTAAGATTGTAATATTTTAATGGGACAAAATATCTTTAGACTACCTGAAAGGACATTTTCTCATGCAATACAAAGTTTGCAAGCAAATGTCAAGGAATATTATACAAAAAAAATCCTGAGCAAGGTATCTCAGGCTTTTAAACATAACCTTAATGTAATTTTCCTCTTTAAAAAAAGAGAAGTATATCCTAAAATAATCTGCAAAATAAGTTTGCTATAAATTTACTATGCTTCTCAGCAGAGACATCTAGACACCTGTACTTCTATTCACTGCATTCCTTTGAAGTTAAAAAATTGCTTCTACCGGCTCACTATTAAAAAAAACCCAAAACACAAAAAACCCCAGAAAACAAAACACAAAACCCCAAATAATTTTCAAAGTAGCTACAAGCCTTCCTTATGCTTTTCAGTAGCATCTTTTAATAAAAGAATTTAATTTCATGGACTGTCTTTCTTTCATAAAGGATTATTTTTACTTTGGAAGCACGCTGTTCTGCTGGTTTGTTTACTGATTTCTATATGCAAATGACTCTGCAGAATAGGGCACTTCACAATGTTTTATATGAAAGTTCAGGTCTTTCATGTGCTTCTTTTCCTGTGTTCTCCAAAAGAATCCTCTTTTCCTGACAATCTATATTGAACTTAAATGATTTCCTATGAATTTAATTATGTTGAAAGCATTTGACCACAGTGCTTTTCTACCTATTAAATTGAAATCCTAGAAGACCACATCGCATATACGTGAGCAGAAGCACTGAGCCTTATTGATTTATATAATCTAAACCGTTTTCCTCTGTTTTGAATGCTTGTGTCTATTTTGAACTGGTTTATGTTACTCCTTTTCTTTTCCTTCAGAAAGTAACAGAATTCTGAAATCCTAATTTTCATTCTACTAGATATATTAGAAAAAAATATTGAAATGTAAAGCATCTAATCCCTGGGATCTTACCCCTTGTTGCAAAGCAACCACAGAGTTTGGAGAATGTCCAGGCTTAAAATTAATGAGTGGGTGTAATCCACAGAGAAATAGCTCTAACCACAATTTGGCTAGACCTTAAAGTCTGCATTTTTATTGTTTTTGGCATCTGGAACCCTATTTCTAATGGATTCACTTCCCTTGAGATAGGTAGTGAAAGAAAGGTGCGTAGTCCTAAACTTGAACCATTTGTGGTTTCTTTGCTTTCTTTTTTGAGATTTAAATAGAATTAATTATAGTGCAACCAGAAAAGTCAATTGTATCGCAATCTGACAGCATTTGGTTTTGTTTCCAAGATGTGAGTCCTGGTGCTAAGAAGAAATTACATTCAACTGGGACTTGTTCCAAATCTGACAACAGCCTTGGGATCAATGTTGTAATGGCTTTTGGCTCTCACTTCAGTGACCATGGCTTGTGCAAGCTCAGAGAACCTGTTGGACACAAGACAACCAGTACCTTATGCAGCTGTTGAAATGAATCAGACACGAATGAAGAAATCATAGTATATAACAACTAATCTGGTGAGATCTTAACCTGCTCTGTCCGAAGGATGGCAATTCTGAGAAGGTGATACCTGCATGTAACCACCATGCTTTGTTCTCCCTGATGTTTTATGCTGCAACATGACAATAAAAACATCGGGGACACTTCTGTGGCCAACATCTTACCCATGAGAAATGGACTGCAACCACTGAACTAACGGAGCTAAGTGGACGTCTGGGCATTATTTCCACCAGACCTGGCATGGATGGATGAAGTTTTTTCTTTCTCTACAGCTAAAAGAGCAGTACAAAGCACAAAGCAGACTGTTAATGGGACACTTTGCACAGGCATCTTCCACTAAGGAGCTGCAGCAGAGACATCAGAAGGTGGGACCTGGGAGAACTGTTGCATTGAATTCTATATACAATTAGCAATATGAGGCTCTGCTCATACTCTGCGGTCAGAATCAGGCACTTTTAGGGCATTGTTGGTTGATTCAGATACCAATTTGGGATGAGATTGATGACAGTCAAATAAATTACTAGGTACTACTACTGCTTACTACAAATCTCTATTTAACACTGTCCATAAAGAAAATCAGATGGTGATCTCAGGCTTGTGCTTACATTCATCTCCTCACGTACATCTCTGTTGGGTTTGAGGAATCTCACGCATACTTCCCAGCAGGTTGTGGGTAAATTTTAGAAAGCACATCTGGAAGACAAGCTTTTCTGAATCTGCTTTTCACTAGCAGGATAATCACAGAAGTGACAACCAGGGACTCAGAGTGACTAGGGAGGGTTAGAGAGTCTTCTTGTAAAAAAAGAAGAAATACAGAATAAAAGCCTTTAAGAACGTTAAGCAGAATAAAATCAGGGAGCTGGCAGTTAATATCCTGTAGACATATATGTAAAGGGATAAGACAAACTGGTGATTCCATTTAAAAAAAAATAAATCAGAAATATTGAAATAAAGGATTCTGAGGCAAAGAAAAAACCAGAAAAAGTAGAGGAAACAAAAGCAGCACCCAGCAGAATCGGAGCTCTTCAATAATCCCAAATATAAAGAGGAACCAGAAAACAAAACACAACACACACAGCTAAGGACAAGAATTACAGCTAAGCAGAAGCACTCAAAGTCATGAAAATCAACACAAGATGCAAGCAGCAAGTAATGTAAGAAGACAACATATAATATATCTATTAGATAATCAAAGCAAGGTCATATAAATGGCCTTGACACTCTCAGTGAAAAGGGAAAGCCAGGAACAGAAGATGTCAGGAAACAGTATTGGTTTGGCTTGGCTTGAACAGCTGGCTGCCACTAGAGAGCAAACACATAGTCAGCCACTGACATTGATGTGGTGGCAGGGTGAGGAAATCGGATTATGCAAAGACTCAAGGACTCCCTAAATAAATTAGCTCTGCGTAAGCTATTGGTGTTTAGGGAGGAGCACATATCTGCTTCTTCTGTGCTCTGAGCTGGCCTGTCCCGGGCACCTGCAGTCTCAGAAGCTCAGTGCATTGAGCAGCTTGGAGTGAGCCCAAAACCAGAGACCTGAGCATGAAAACCATACCAGTCCTTCTGCTTCTTCTTATCAAAGCCAGAGTGGTCTCAATAATCTGTGCGTAAGAGAAATCCAAAAGAAATTTAAATATCTTTAATCTCTAGAAAGTTAAAATATTTACTCCATCATATACATTCAGGAAAAGCTGTCTTCCAGACATTTGTATTAGCCATCAGTTTGTATAACACAGAATCACAGATTCACTAGGCTGGAAAAGACCTTTGAGATCAAGTCCAGCCATACCTGTCCTCTACTAAACCATATCCCTGAGCACCTCATCTACCTGTCTTTTGAATACATCAAGGGATGTATTGGTTGTTTAGAAATGCTTGGTCTTGTGGATGTTTCCCTTAAACAGGGAACAATTGTAACCTTTCCCCAGTTAGTTCTTTTATTTGATTGGGTTTTTTTATCCCACAACACTTCATTCATGTTCATTTAATTTTTTTTTTAAATAAAAAAATACAAGACTGAGGGGTAATGGCTATAAACTGGAAGAGGGTAGATTTCGACTGGATATAAAGAAGACTTTTTTCACTGGCACAGGCTGCCCAGAGAAGCTGTGGCTGCCCCCTCCCTGGCAGTGTTCAAGGCCAGGTTGGATGGGCTTTGGGGACCCTGGCCTGGTGGAAAGTGTCTCATAAGCAGGGACGTTGGAACAAGATGACCTCTTAAGATCTCTTCCAACCCAAACCATTCTATGATTCTATGATTTATTCATTATTTTATAATACATTTTCTGAGTCCAGCCTAGCCTTGTATCACATGTCCTAGCTAGAGAAAGTCAAAAAAGTTTTGATGAAATTAATTGAAAAAAATGGAGTTTGAACTGAAATCCTTCAACTGAAATCCCTCAAATTTCTTGAGCTCTTCATCGACCACGGTCATCCCTCCCACAGAGGTTTGGCTGGCTTCAGAGAATAATGACAAGGATTTAATGCTTCAACAAGGAGGTGGAGAGACCCAGGCACCTAGGTCTTCCCAGCCCTGTGCTCCAGAGTAGACCTGGGTCTGTTTTCTCTTGGATACCTCAGGACGCTCAGAGCTGTGGCTTCACAGCAGCAGGTTGGAGTCCCTTGCATGCTTTGCTACCTTAAGCAGTGCCTTTTGGGTGAGAAAGGTGACAGTGCTGCAAAGGCTGCCTAAGGGATGTGGAGTGTGGGCTCAAGCCAGAGATCTCCAGGCTCTCACATTTTGAATCCAGAAGGAGGAAGCTGAAGCTCGAAGTAGCTGCCCAAGCTCTCCTGATCCATTCCCTGAAAGAAAATTAATTCCTTGATCTATAAAACTTCACAACCTACCAGGCAAACCTTCAAATCGCAAGATGATGGCCCCAAGGCATGGGGAGTGTTGTACCCAGCTCAGGAAATGTGGTGGATGGTCAATTTGGAGACCTCTGGAGCTTGTGCATTCAACAAACTCCTCTCTTGGCAGTAGTGAAAGAAACAGCAATGACATTTTGTTTCACACCATGGGGCATCTGTGAGCAATTTTTGTATTCAAAGTTCCAGTTCACTAGATAATTTTGAGCAACAATTACTATTGTCTGCCAGCTTGAAATTCTGTATTTCAGCCAACTCTGAATAAATCAGAATTGATTTAAAACCCAAGGACTATGGACATGTAGTGACAAAATATATCTATACTGGCAATGTTAGAGTCATTCTGAAGGCAATGGACAGTGTGTATGGTGAGAATCATGACTATTAATTTTCTTAAGCTAGTGGATGCCTGTTAGCAATAAATCTGGGTCTCCAAAGTACACTGAAATTATTTAGAGCCCTTTCCTTCCACTCCTCTTTCACTTTTAATATCTATTGGCAACAGTAAGTGCCTAAATGGATACAGAAACCAAATCATGTGCCAGAGTTCATATATAGCACAAGCATCAGGCAATTTAGATTACTGGTTTGGTTTTTACTAACAGTGCAAAATTGCTGTGAATGAGGCAAAGTAAAAATACTCTCACAGACTTCTCCATTTCATGCCACTTCCTACATTTACTTTGGAGGTGGATTCTCCTGTGTTTATAGCTGAAGGTTATGGATAATTATATACTGTCAATGTTCACTTTCATTATTTAGGCACGAATACCTCTAGCACTTATGCATGAGCATACCATTAGTCATTTTGCAAGTTCAATGGGACAACCCGTTGTACATGAAAGCAACTATATGAACAAATCTTCATAGGATCAGAGCCGTAATTTCTGCAAGAAGAATTAGATGTTAATCTGTTGTTGTTTTAGTGAATGTTAAGTTCTTCCCAAAATACCAGATGTGGGGAAGAATGCCCAAAGAACAAAGTAGACATGACATCACCTAAATGTCATTGTAGAAATAACAGCATGCATGTAGCATAATCCAACATGTGGCAGATATGGGCAATTTGATTTAATCTTTTTGTGAAACCAAAGTAAAAGTAATGTAAACTATAGCTAAGTAGCCAACTCATCAGCCAGTGCATCAAGTCCATGCTTAAACAATAGCACAGATCTAAATTCCTTCTCTTAAAAGTGAGTTTCAATTTTCCAGATATAACCAGTTCATTTCAAACCTGGATGCTGATCTTGCCCAGAGCAGGTCATGCAAGTATTAGTTGACCTAGTAACCTGCTCGCCCCTGGGCAGCACTGCTTCAGCCACCTGACGTGGAGCAAAGGCAAATGCTCCTGTTTAGACATCATCAGGCCACCATGAACCTTTTCTACTATCAACCTCAAGCCACTCTTTATATTTTGCCCCCACCATGTAATACTTTTCATGAATAACAAGCTCAGCCTACCATAGGTACTGCTGAGCCCTGGATGCCTCAGCATTAGCCACTTTGCAACCACACCTATCTGAACAAATAGCATTGGAAAATGCTTCATCTATTGCTAAATCCTCACTGAAACGAAAATAATTGTCTTTGATGTTAAATTTATCTTAAAGCTAACAAAGTTGCAACTGAATCTGCAGATGCAGGACCTGGCCCAAGCAATCCCTGAGCTGTAAATTACACAAGAATGATGCAGTTATTACCCTGCATTTCTCCTCAAATGCATTTCTTTCCTATTTTAATTAATGAGTTGGACAACCTCTTTAGTGTGCTCTACTGATAAATGCTATAGCCATTGAGAACTGATTGTTACTGCTATGCTGAAAAAGTCCTGAGGAGTACAGCTTGAATTCCTCAGCAGATATGAAATTCATCTCCACAGTGAGCATCAGCAGGTAGACTGGGTCCAGCCTTGAGCCATCCTGGAAAAGGTGCACTCAATTTGTGTGCTCCTGGATCCAAGCAGACTGCACGTAGAAATAAAGGTGTGTTTCTGCATCCATGGCATGGCTAATCCATAACCCAGGTGAGCTTCCAGGCATCGCTGCTGACATGAGTATTTTCAAATATCGTGCCTTACAGGCATCCAAAGTTGTTTGTAGCTCTTTTAAGTTCTAAATAACATGCAGCAGTTAAAGATTTAAATGATTAATGTAATTAAAATGCTGGGGTTTTAATAGCATTCAGAATTAATTCCTGTGAGCCATGCGAAAGGTGTTTAAAGTCTCTTTTTAAAAGATAGATATATTTATACCTGAAGTTTAAACCTCATTATCATATCAATTTTGTTGGGTTGTCTTTTTTTTTCATTTTGGCAAAATATTTATTTATTGGAATAAACAGGAAGAGGCTCATATGTATATATGTATGTGGCTGCATCGAGGGCAAAACAGAGGCGGATGGAGTCAGAAGTACAATTCTAGCTTGTAACCTGATGGGTAGATATAATGAGTGAATTTCCAATCTTTTTTTTTTTTTCCCATATTCTTCCTATCATGACAATGGAAGCTTTTCATAATGCTGTCTGGGGAGTTCCACCTGGATGAAAAGAGAGATTTTTTCCCAGAGAGGTACTGAATGAGCGATGCTGTAAGCTTATCCACAAGCTCATTACTGCAACAGCAATTAATCATATCTGGTCTTAGCTCTGTAATGAGTCTGCACACACACACTTCACCCCTTTCTTGATCAGCCCATAAGGTTACCTGAGTGCATCCCAAAACCTGCCCCAGCCTACACCCTCCTTGGGCTGCTGCCCCATTTTTTGCTGTCAGTCATGTCATCCTAGATGAAGATTTTGCTGTCCAACAGTGCCTGCCTCCTCCAAGCACATACCTGGCCATAGGCGAGGGATTGCAGGGAAGCACATGAGCACATCTGCATACATCTGCAAGCACCTGGCACCACCCCAAAATTATTATAAGAAGTGACTTTCACTGAGTCCCTGTGTGGTCTGTCCAGGTTAAGGCCTAAAAGAGCAGCCTTGCATTCCAAACATCATCTCCATTTCTTTCTGTCTTGTTTTTTAATTTCCAAAGCTTGCAGAGATGATGTTTCCTTTGGGAACAAAGGAAATGCCTGTGTGCATGCAACTGCTGTGGAGCCATTACACCTGGAAAGGATATACTACCTCTGTTTCATCAAGCAGCTTGGCAAAGTGACTCTTTAAGAGCTTCTCTGAAGTTAATGGGAGGTCTGTTAGTAACTTCAGCACTAGCGGGATCAGGCCCTTTGACTTCATCAGGCATGTCATCCATCTTCACATGAACAGGCTGACAGGACAGGGATTTCAATTTCACAGTCTGTGATATATTTAGAGATTGTTTAGATTGGATTAGGCTATGGAAAATACTGTGCTGACCAAGATAATCATCCTCATATATTGATCTAACCCCTGTCTGCTCAAATTTGTTCTTCCAAATCACATTGCTGGCAGCTACCTACCTCTACCTCCAGCAAGACTGCAGTGACAGCTGATGGGACTCCTCCCCAATGGAAATCAGTGGTGAAACCCCAACTGACTCCAGTGGTGAAGAAGTGTGCCCCACGGGTGCTGTTTTCAGCACCTCATTTCCCACTAAAATAGGTGCATGCTCCATCTGCAATGCTGTAAATCAGTCAGTAATACCCCAGCTCAGACCAATACCACAGTATTTAGTTTTGAGGCTACATAGAATCATAGAATCATAGAATCATAGAATCAGAGAATGGTCTGGGTTGGAAGGGACACCAAGGATCATAGAGTTCCAACCCCCCTGCCACAGACAGAGCCACCAACCTCCAATTGTGGATCTACACAAGGCCAACCTGGCCTTGAACACTTCCAGGGATAGGGCATCCACCACCTCTCTGGGCAGCCCGTTCCAGCATCTTACCACTCTCTCTGTAAAAAACTTCCCCCTACATCCAAAGAAATCATACTTTCACAGTTTTGCATAGTGATTTGCTGGTAGAGAAGTGAGGGGCTGAAGAGATGGCTCCTGCAAGAAGCAGCCAGAAGCTCTCTGCAGGCCCCGGAGAGTAAACATCGGCCAATTCAAGGCCAGAGTTGTTGCTAACCAAGGCTGAGTCAATCAGAAACATTTTTAGACCTTTGCTGAAATGGATCTAAATATATACTTGTTGAGTAGCTTTGTAACCTGGATCTCCATTGCAACCACGGATTTGGAAGGCGACTCTAAATACTTAGGATGGCTGCAAAGGGCTGAGTCCCCACAGCCAGAAAACTGGGGACTCTGCCAGCAAGGTGTAACGTGGAATAACAGGACTCGTAAAGCTGCGTCACCACCTGATAGGGCCTGCAAGCCCAGCAAAAAGCTACTGCAGAAAGAAACAACAAAATATTATGTCAGCACTGTAAGTACAGCTCCTGCACTGATTTATATGTTTCACACTGCATTTTAGTCAAAGCACATTATGGAAATCAAACAGAATTTCATTTTTGACACATCCTTTGTCCTGGAGGGAGAGATGTGCATGAAGGTGAACTGAGTTTCTTTTTCTAATACCTTACACACTGCACAAAATAAATGTAAAGCTTTACCAAAGCAGTACAGATTTGGAATTTTGCAGGATTATAAATGACTGCCCCCAGGGCAGACCAATAAGCTGCCTGATTCTTCTCTCTAAGATTTGCAGCTAATTCAAATAACACTAGTCTCACGGGTCATGCTGTTTTTCCTAGACTCCAAGCTCTCATGTTTAGCAGATCACGTAAGAAACTAAAATTCCATGGTTTTATTTATGTTTGTGGTAATTCCATGAACAAGACAATTTGAGCTGCAGCTAGGTACACAACAGGTTTCAGTGTAACTGAATATATTCAGTGTATAGATGGGTGTTTACTGAGGTCCTGTGCTAGCTCCAGAACTTGTGATCTCTATTTCTTTGTTGCTAGAGGTGACGAAGGCCTCTTATTGCAGTTTGTGAGGTCCGGAGTCTATGTCAGCAACACACAGAACCATTCAGTGCTCTGGGTTCAATAGGCTTCAACAGCTCATCAGTAGCATTTGTTCCAAAGCTAGAAACATTTCACCCAAAACCTGCAGCATACTCCTACCCAGCATGACTTAGTCTGAACTATAAAACCTCATGCTCACTGTTTCTGTTTTCATGGATTCCATGGCAGGGTAAGACATCTTGCCAAAACACAACTTTTCCTCCTAAAAGCCTTGTACAGCCCTACAGAAACACCAGACAAGAAAAGGTAAATAACTCCTCTCTCAAAACATTCCCCCTCAATTCATCGGTGACTTGTCAATTTTTTGTCAACTCTTTCAAGAAACATCTCTTTACCTTCTACGCCCTGCCAAAACAGTGGCAAGAAGGGATTATTGGGGGAATCCTTTGCCTAGAAAAAGCAGGAAAGTGTCCATGTGAAGATCAAGTAGATTTTAGAACCCATTAAAAGCATTTTTAATAAACCAATAGAAGAAGTAGTAATAACACTGGCCCATACTCACTTAGGAGGCTGACTATTACTTCATGAACAATTACTGTCAGTCATTTTCACATCAGAGAAAATTGAAAAGGGACCTTCAGAAAACAATCTTAAAAAGACAAAAAAAATGTATACTGTGTCAATTATTCTGAAATCAGGTTTTGTGTATATGCTATGCTTTCCATGTGTATTTAGAATATCTCACTGAAGAACCTAGTAGAATTTTTTGACTGCACATATGAAAGAAAGAGTGTGACTGGGTTGTAAGTTAGGAAGTTATTTGCTGCACCTGAATAGATGGGATGCCTGAGGACATGAAGCTGTCACAGCAGAGACAGGTATAGACTTAGATCAAACAGGAGGTGAAAATACACAAACACCTATCAATATAGTAATAAAAATGGTATAATAATGACAATGACCTTTCTCTTAACTTGATTATCAGTGGGGTTGGTTGTTGTTTTCCTTTGTTCTTGCATCATACAGCTACCAGAATATTGAGTAGAAAACAGGCATCTTCCTCCCTTAAAGAAGAGTATTTGATTGTGTGGTGTCAGAAACAGGTCTTGATCTATAGGAAAAGGTCCAGAGCTTCTGGCTATGACTGAGAGGGACATACTCAAACATGCTTGGAATGCTGAGGGAGAAAAGTTTTGTGCCAGGGAGCTATGCGAGGCTCCGGTCAAAGATTTCTAAATTGCTGTCGTGCCTTGCCTGTCACCACTCCATCAGCCACCTCAGTGTGGTTTGCTACAAAGAAGTCCTGCCTGGAGTAAAACCAGACACAGCTCCTCTCATTAACTTTTTAGGCATACTTAAGAGCTAAAACCTGATGTCTCCTGTTCACTGATCTAACACAAAGCAGGTGCCTGCCCTAACTCTGCCTGCCTGTGGGCCCCAGCTTCAGCATTCCTGCAGCCAGCTCACACATCCTCTAAAGACACCCCTGGTTGAGGTGAAGCCTCCAGTTCCTCGAAGCAGGTGCAAAGACACAAGATGTGTTTGAAGCCACCAGGAAGCCATGCCAGGGACTTTCTGGGCCAGGACACAGGAGGTGGAGAAGAGAGGGCATGTTGCAAGGAGGTAAGGCCAGAGAGCCACCTTCCTTGGTGGCAGTGCAGTTGGGCTGGGCTGTGAGGAACTGTGGTCAGCAGCTGGAGGAGAGAAGGGGATTTGGCAGGTCCCCAGGTCATGGCATAACTATGGTGTAGACTCAACTCATTCACCTATGACTGAGATGCCACTATCACTGGGCCTAGCTGAATGGAGCAGGGAGGTTGGATTTCAGAGTTAACAGCCATGACCAGGGTAGAGAAAAAAACACTCTGGAAGATAAGGGACAGAGGTGGAGAGGTCAGCAGGCATATGCAGGACTGAGGTTTAGAAATGCAACCCTTTCTTGTTTCCAAGCTTGCAGATAGGAATCAGCTTTGAGCACCGATGGAAGATGCACGGGCTGTCATAAAACGTGTACAGCGCTTTGACAGATGACGGCACGTGTTCACTGCGGTTTTTCACCCGTGTACAGGAATTTTACAGCGAGCAGGACTTCTGCCTCATTCCCACAAGAGGGCCCTACAGCTTCACTCTCCAGACTGAGGCATTGAGCTATTTAAAGTAGGACTGTAGTTCCACATTGCCGGGAAGAGGCCACCGTGGGGTGTGTATTCACAGATTCACAGAATTTTAAGGGTTGGAAGGGACCTCCGGAGATCATCGAGTCCAACCCCGCCACCAAAGCAGGCTCCCTATTGTCACATACCCGGCAAGAATATAGTCCTGCCTGCTAAAACTGTGTAAATCATCCCTGTGACTGCTTCTGAGACGGAGGAGGATTTGAGCCATAGCAGGAAAGTAAGCCTTTATTAAAGAGAAAGAAGTCGTTTTCAGGGACCCCCAGTTAGAGTTGAAAGGTGTGATTACATGGGATGCATTTTCCCAGTGCTGCCACGTGGGAAGGACCTGTCTCAGCTTGTTATGTAGAGATACAAACAAAATTGCAAGCTGGAGATACTGCACATGGTTTAAACGTGATTGATTTCAACAAGGTGTTCTGCAGGAATGCTATCCACCGGTGGGATAACAAGCAGAAGTGTTAGTGACAGGAGGCAGATGATGGCAGCCAGGTTCACAGGCATGTTTCCTTGGCTACTAGTGCTGACATGCGGTCACTAAATGAAAAATGACTGGAAGATGGACAGTGTAACCCTGGCTGATCCCTCTCTCACCTTCTCCTGGACTCCCTCAGAGAGTCCGTCGTTGGAGGCACTCTGAGGACTTCTGCCCAACTGTGCAGAGGAGAGCACCCAAAGGGGATCAGTCCCCTAGGAAAACTCAATCCCATCTTCTTGCAATATACAGACAGAAAACTTGACACCTGCTGTAGGTCCTAGAGAGGCCAGATAGGAGCAATGCCTTAAGAGTGCAATGCTGGTAAATGCTTTTCATTTCCCCAGGTATTTTTTTCAGACCAGGACCTGGGTCCATACCTTCCCACAGTGAGCTGTAAGTGAAAACACACATTTTCTCCCTGTCGTTTCTTCTCGGTGGTGTGTGCTGGTCTTGCTTTATCTAAAAAGAAGCAGGATTGAACTTCAAAAATAAAGTTCCAGATGATGTAAATTAACTTCTTTTTTCTCCCCAGTGCACTAGCTACACTATTTTAAATACCAACTACGAGATTCTTCTATGATTGCTTTTATCAATGCTGGAAGGAAACCTAATGTCAAAACCACATTTCATACTTTGTACGTAAAATTCTTAACTACATTCTTGATTTTTCTCCCTGAACTTCAATCAACCATTAAAAATATTTTTAAGGATGGTTAAGAAAATTGGAATCACATGCAGTCACCTGACATAGATCACCAGCCTAAGGTACACCACCAACTCCCTGTGCCCTCCTGAACCTCAGCAACATCCTTTCAGCAAACTAAGGGGATGGTACAACCTCAATCACAGTATAAAATCTCTCTCATTGTCCTAAAAGTTATGAGGAAGATATAAAAAGAGATTTGCAGCAATCTGTAGTCTTAGGACTACAGATCAGAACAGATCTTTACAGTGTTTGCAGAACAGATGAACAATAGACTCTTGAAGAGTAAAACACGCAAGTGAGCGGAACAGGCAGCTACGCTCAATACACATCAATCCTGGGAAAAATAAATGTTTGTACAAAGCTGCACAGCCAGTGTGGTCAAGGAGAGGTTTTTATATCATGTGTTTCATATATCGACTAATTCCAAACATTTTTTACTTGGGTTCACTTCCAGGTGCAAGGACAGACATCTAGGTAATTCAAAACAACCAAGCCTTCGTTTAGGCATGGTTGAAAATGATCACAATAGCTTTTTCAATGCTTACAGAAGTAATACTGACTGTTGGTGCAGCACATTTCCCAACCCTTTCCTGCTGTACTGCTGCATGTCAAGTATTTCTTCTGTTTCTTAAAAAAAAAAATAAATGTTTTCTGTTTTACTTATCAGTAATTGTGATGTTATTGTGGAGACACAGTCTTGAAAGAAGTGGGCTGACAAAAATTCATATGATATTATTTTAATGCACCATTTGCTTCAGACTCGGGTTTCTGATTCTGTGTAGCTCCATTTCTATCAGCGACACTCACAAAGGCTTGTTAAAGGCAAATAAAAAACATTAATTGCAGAAAAGTGGCAGTTCCCTCTTTGCAGTATAGTCCAAATGTAGGAAGTCATGTCTCAGCTACCTCTAACCAGCAAAGAAATTAAAGACAGCATTTGACTCTAAACACTTGGTAACATCCCTCTGAAATAAAAGTAAAATATACACTTTATGTGCTGAAGTGGATCGTCTATATGGCTACAGTGGGATTTGGCCATTTAAAATATAACTGTCTAATTTAGATTAGAGATTCCTGCAACCATGAGGCGAGAGACATAAATCAGTCCCCTTGACCGCTCATGCGGCTTGAGAGCCCTGTGTCAGGCAGGTTGAGGGTGCCCTGGACGTGCCTGCCTGTCCCTGGGGTGGCAGAGGGACAGGCAATCTGAGGCTTTCACCTCTCCCAGCTGTTGTCTCTGGTGCTGGGGTATTTCTGAGTGTTACCTGGGGTCCCCTCAAGAGATGCATGTGCTGCTGGGGGCAACTGGTGTGACTTATTTGAGACTTCTTGTAGGAAGGATAGATCTTTTAAGGAATCCAAAGGACCTTTAGAGTCCCTACATCCTAATACCATGTCCAGTCTCTTTCCTCAATATCTGCACAAAATCCTTTCTGTTTTGTATTACAGATGTCATGCTTGAGGCAGTATAAAGCTGCTCATAAGGCATCAAATAAAGTGAGGGTTCATAGCAAGCAAATAGAGCTGGATGATATGAAAGGTCCAGAACTTTGTTGGACATCTCTACCAAGTCCACCTGGTCATTACAATAGAAAGTCACTTACAGTTGGACGTGCCTCTGTCTAATGGCGGAACGTGGTTATATTCTGCTCAAGACACTCTTTTTGTTAAAAAAAACAGAGGAGACACATTAAAACAGTAACAGAAGTAGCAGCTTGTTCAGTGAAAATGTCAAAGGTATAGCTATGCCAAGTTGTGCCACTCTTGGTATCCTCTGGTATTTGGGTGTGGGGTCATTCCCTCACAGGCAGACTGCTTTCCACAGCCTCTTCCTGCCCTCCTTTATTAACTTTTTTTTACAGAAAGGACATGGTATGAATTATATGGCACTTACCAGTCCTGAACAGAGAACATAACAGGTGACTTCTTGGGGCCACAATTTTAATTTGGAATTTTCTTCCACTATTTTATCAATTTTGTCTTCCATTCCTACTACTTTGACTAAGGCTCAGAAACCTCCTGGAATAAATGCATTGTGAGGAGAGATTTCCCTGGTCTGTGCTGATGGATTCAAAAAGCTATTAGAAAAAGTGGAATCAATTGGTATTTAGAATAAGTTTGTAAGCACTTCTGCCTATTTTATTACACCTAGACACTTTCTGTCTGCTTTAAAATTCACTGTTGGTTATTTAGGTCAGGTTTATAAGCTAGTTTCGTTCCATGCTTCTCTCAAGCATCCTGTGAATACTGTGCAGGATTCAATTTGCCAAAGATTTATGACTCCTTCCCATTCCAGAGTCATGTACATCATATGGAAACTATTGTGCAATGGAGAGCTTCTAGGTAGTCCCTCCCCAGCTGTCTCCAGAATGGCATTACAAACTAGTAGCTTCTGAAAAGAACTGCCGTAACAGTACTGTAGTATATTTCTTGTTGATTTTTTAAACTTAATTGAGGCCCATTTTGTCTTTGTGCATGATTGATTTCTAGCCAAGCCCATGAACATTACCAGGGAAGCAGGGGAGGAAAACAAAGATAGAAAATGCTACTTGTTTTCAGCCACTGGCTTCCTGTTAGCGCTAATGGACCGAAATGTCCAAAAATTGAACCCCTGAGGTAGTAGTCAGAACATTTGCATGTGTGTATTCTAGCCCACTGTCTCTTAAAAGGAAGAGAAATGGTATAAACACTGCTTTTCAATTATCTTACCTCTTGTAACCAAGATGCTACCTTGCCTGCAAAGAATATATATTCCAAAGAGAGCAAGAGCTGAACTGCACTAGAATGAGGTTCATCCAGATAGAAATACGTACAAGGGAGAGACCCCCTGTACTCAGACAACAGACCCACCTAGTGCAGCAGCCAGCAGCAACCAGAAGCAGAAAGCATATGAGAAACCAGGACAAATATAAAGTGATTATTGCCTGCTCTGCATTACAGCTTCAAGCATTCAGAAGGGTGGTATCCAAACCATTATTTTTAGTAACTCAAGTCTAGTGCTTAGTAACAGTGTTTAGTCCTCCTTGAATATGTCTTTTTCCACCTTCACTTTATACATATGTCTGACCTACAGAAATGCATATTGCAAAGGCACTCGTAATTTGACCATACACTGGTTGAAAGTATACTCCTCTTAGTTTTTTAAGGTGCATATTGCCTTTTACTTCTTGACCTACGAGAAGCAGTAAACACAGAAGCTTCTTTTTCCACTTATCTTCTCTACACCACCCAAATTATAAAAATCTGTCATATTCCCCCCTTTCCCTTAGTCATTTCTTCCAAGTTGGATAGCAGTTATCTATTGGTTTTTTGGAACATGGAAGATGAGCCAACTGAGTCAGAGTCAGGATTAGATGGTGGACCAATGTGAGGGACGTTGTGGTGGGTGTCTGCTGCAGAGTGTCTGATCAGCAAGACGAAGGAGATGAGGCCTACTTCAAACAACAGGAAGAGGCCTTGCATTGCAGGTCGTGGTCCTCATGGGGGATTGGAACCAACACAATATCTGCTGGAAGTGCAACACAAGGAATCCAGTAGGTGTCCAGAGTACGCTCACTGGACCTGAGAAATAGAAACAAGTTAGAATTGATAGGAGAGGTGAAGGTTAGGAGCCAAAATTGGCTGCAGAGACCGTGACATGGAGGACTTCAGGATCTCAAGAAAAGGGAACAAGTCATAGGGTAGGATCATGACCTGGATTTCAGGAAAGCAGACTTGGTCTTGTTCAGGGACCTGCTAGGAAGCATTCTCAGGGTATCCTGCGGTGTAGAGGGGTTCAGAAGATGTGGTTGATTTTCAAGCAATTGTTTCTTTTTTTCCCCACCTTTGTATATAATTTTGCATTTACTGACATTAAATTTAATCTGAAATTTTACTGCCAAGACACTCTGTATCATGAAATCAGAAAGATGACTTCAAAGACATTTTTGACTATTCTAATGCATTTCCTATTTTTCTTAAGCTTTTCTGCATTGCACCTTCACTTGTCATTTTATTATTGATCATGTAAGAGTTGTGAATGACAGCAGTCCCAAGATATTTCCTTGGGGCCAACCACTGGTGATCCTCCACATCATAATAGTGATCAGTAATTCCCACACTACAATTTTACCTGGCATTAATAATCCATGAAAGGATGTTTCATCTTGCCTCAAGATAACTTAGTTTCTCTAAAAGTCTTTAGTGAAAGACTTGGTCAAAGTCTTTTTGGAAAACCAGTTCAATCTCATACATGGTAAATTCTTCAAAGAACTTTAGTAAATATACATGGTACAATTTTCCTTTATAAAAGCTTGATTGAGTTCTACCTTAGATTATCACACTGTTTTATGTCTAGTAATTCTAGTTGCTCCTATTATATTATACCTCTACCAATTTGTGAGCAGACATCAGATTTAGTACTCTGTAACCTCCAGAGATTACCTTAGACCCTTAAAAAAACCCCGCTTTCACTTTCATTCTTCTAGTGGTATCACAAAGCAATTTCAAAACACCATAAAGTTTATATACTATTCTATAGTAAGTTATATTTTAAAGTCTCTTAAAAACAGACCAATGATTTGCAGATAAAACGTTGATTTTTCACAAGGGCTGAATCACTTTATGGATTAAAGCAGTTTTTAAACCATGACTATTGTAGGCCTTTTTTTGGAAACACATAATATCTCATTGCAATATTTTATCAGAGTATTTCAAAACATGTTTTAAAAGCCAAATTAAACCTTGTGAAATCACTGCATCTTTGGATAAAGATAAAATTAATTTTTATTATTGCCATCTCATTCACAGGTGAAGCAATGACTCACCCAAGAGCATAAGAGTCAATGCCAGAGTCAGGAATAAATATAGACATCCTACCATTCAGCACCTTGCACTAGACATTAGGTTGCATTTTCTTTCCCAATTTATTACACTGTGAGACTGAAGAAAACTGGAAAGCCTTTGAGTGTGTCCGTGCTTTACGAGACATTATTCCACAGGCCTTTCCTGATTTCCATTATGGCTGTGGCTCCTGATAACTGTGCAGTAAAAAAAATAAAATAAATAAATAAATAAATAAATAACTTTAATTGCCTGTGTGTAAGATAGTCTTAATGAAATAAGTCCCCATCCAGGAATCACTTTCTTTCCTAATACCTAACTGACAGTTTTAAATTAGGCTGACAAAATTTGCCCACAGTGCTATTCTGGCATATAGTTAATACTGCCAGCAAAGATGCTCTCTGACTGAGAGAGGGTATGAGCTCTTTATCCCAGACAAAGCAATGGTGGATACGTACCGAACGCAAAGTCTGGGACAAAATGTGAGACTCCCTTGGAATGAATAGATGTGAATACAGGCTAGCAGCTCTGATTCTAATCTCAGTTCAAGAAGGGTTCTGATTAACCTGTCTTGTAACTTCCTCAGAAATGTACTCCTAAGTGTGTTTGATGTAAAAAGCTCGTAACACCAATTCTGTATTTGCTGGACAAGGATATTTTGCATTCTCTTTGCACAATCATAGGTAATGATGCAGATCATGTGGAACAAGAAGTAGCTCAGCGTATTTTTCTAATGGATACTTCTCAATTTGACATCAACAAACCATTTTAAAAATCTGTTTTGGCTTTCTCCATATGCAATTTTCCTTGGGATTTCAAAATTCCCGCTTTTGTGACAGAAATCTCCAGGTGATCTGCCAAGTACTCCATTCTCTTTATCAACCAGTGGGTATTTACAACAGGTAGTCAAAAAGGACGTATTCTGGTAAATTGTACCAACATACTGGCCCTTTTCCAAAAGGTGTAGCGGAACAAGTAAATTTCATATCAGATTTCCATTTTGCCCACTGTTTACATTTTTAACTGTTGAAAAATTTTTGCCAGGAATAACTCACTGCAAGTAGCACTTGCGTAAGGTTTCACATGCAATAACTTGATCCACATAGTAGTCTATATGGTTTTGAATACTTTCTTACTGTTCAGAGCAACAGAGGATCTATTGCTTCTTTAATTGTCGCTACTAAAAGCCCTTTCCACCAAGAGAAGTGAGGCAAAGGTGGGTGCCAGCACAAGAAAGGAAATTATTATTAAAACAGCACTGCCTGTGTACATGCTGTACCCTGCTCCTAAAGGCTTACATTTGAAGGTCAAGAGCTACTATGTCAAAACCTTTTGGCTTTTCAATACTAGCAAACACCGCTCTGGTATTTCTGTAATATATACATGCAAAGGCTGCCAACTTTTGCAATTCTATCTCTGGTCTCACCCTATTCTGCAGTTTCCTGCCTGAGGGGCCCACTGGTAGAAGAAAAATGTTCTCCAAGTGTTCAGTTCTCATTTCTAAGGTAAGTTTCCATCTCCCATGGCTAGAGAAAAAAAGTTTTAAGAGGAAAAACATGTGCCACCAAAGGATGGGGACAGATTGGCAACTAAACAAACTTCAGAATATGCTATTATAAAATAATTGCCTTATTCTACCAGGATGGGTTTGCCCATGCACAGTTGCAGAGCCCATTTGGCATGTGTGCACCTCAAAATGTGAACCGTCCAGAGATGTCCATGCAGTCCTCCTCAGGCGTGAACATCTGTCCCTATATTTACAGAGAGAGAAACAGATTATTTAAATTATTATGTAACTTTGATTAAATTTTAAAAGCATTCAAGTTACTGGAGATGTAATTCCAGATACCCTGTGCCTCTCACTTTAGGATTTTGGTTTACAGCTGTCATGCAGTTGGAAAGCAAATTTTCCAATCACACACTTTACTGCATGTTGGCTCAGTTTGCAGAGCGGTTTCAGTGCACATGAACCAGACTCCTTTCAGGAGAAATTAAATGATGTGCACACCAGAGCATTCCAGCCCCTCGTGGAGGTGGGAGGTGTGACTGAAACTGCAGACAGCATCAATTCCTGCACATGGGGACAACCAGGCCAGATGATACGACCAAGTCTAGTCCCAAGCTAAAGCCCAAAAGCACACAAGGTGCAGATGAAAAACCTCAGCATCCACTGACTTAATTAATATTTCTCTCCTACTGCTCTGAATCAGCCTCCACCACTAAGAACTGCTAATTTAAAAGTGCAACATATTTTGCCATTCTCCATTTAACTAAAAGAGGGCAAAGAAACTAACTAATAAACTGTTTGTATTGCAAGGTTTTGGTAGCGGAGGGGATGCAGGGGTGGCTTCTGTGAGAAGCTGCTAGAAGCTTCCCCCATGTCCAGTAGACCTACTGCTGGCCAAGGCCAAGACCATCAGTGATGGTGGCGATGCCTCTGGGATAACAAAGTTAAGGAGGAAAAAAGCCTAACAAATTGAGCAGCAGGGTTTGTTGGTTTGTTTTTTTTTTCAGCCAGAGAAAGGATTGAGAAGATGTGAGAAACTTTACTCCAAGGTCAGTGCAAAGGTGAGGTGCTCCAATTGCTGAAGCAGAGATTCCCTTGCAGCCTGTGATGAGGCAGGTCCACCCGCAGCCCATGGAGAATGCCACACTGGAGCAGGTGGAGTCACCTGAAGGAGGATGTGACCCTGTGAGAAGCCCACTGGAGCAAGCTCCTGGCAGGACCTGTGGCCCCATGGAGAGAGAAGCCCACACCAGAGCAGGTTTGCTGTCAGGACTTGCGCCCCCATGGGGGACCCATGCTGGAGCAGTCTTGTCCTGAGGGTCTGCATCCCATGGAAGGGACCCATACTGGGGCAGTTCATGAAGAACTACAATCCATGGAGCAGTCCATGGAGGACTGGCTCCCATGGGAGGTGCCCCATGCTGGAGCAGTGGAGGAGTGTGAAGATACCTGCCCCTAAGAAGGAAGGAGCTGCAGAGACCACATGTGAGCAGCCCCTATTCCCCATCCCCCTGTGCTGCTGGTGGGGAGAAGGGAGAGAAATTGGGAGTAAAGTTATGTCTGGGAAGAAAGGATGGGAGATGCCTTAAAATTGGTTTTATTTCTCATTGCTTGACTCTGATTTGATTTGGTAATAGATTAATTTTTTTTGTTCAGTGTGTTTTGCCCATGATGGTATTTGGTGAGTGATCTCTCCCCATCCTTACCTCGACTCTTGAGCCTTTAATTTCATTTTCTCTCCCCTATCCAGCTGAGGATGGACAGTGAGAGAAGGACTTTGGTGGGCACCTGGCCTCCAGCCAAGGTCAACCCACCACATAATCCCACAAAACCATGTTGATACTCACCAAGCTTGCTCCCTTGTCCACCTCCTCCATCCCTGGGGTCAACAGTCCAGTTGGACTTGCACTGCAGGGATCTCCCTGAAAACCACCCAAGACATCACTCCTCTTGGCAATCTCTGAAGACTTGAGACATCTCTCTTTAGATATCTGGATCCAGCCCTGCCTGACTACTGCAACAACATTACAGTCATCAGGAAAGAAATAAAACTGAGTTCTTCCTTCTTCACTTGGGTCTATTAATAGAGAATTTTTAATATTTTTCTACAAAGCTTTTGCAGCATGAGTAGTCATCTGTCCCTCTGTGCTCTATGTCCCCAATGGTCCCCTTCTGCCCTCCTGCTGCTTTATCCCCACTCCATGCAGATGCACCAGGTGCAAGGTGGGGGATATTAGGGAACCAGGCAGGAGAGCATCTGAGCCATTAACTCAGATTTTCTCTTCTAACGTCAGAAGATTCAGCCAAATAATTACAGCACACAGCTGGTGCCTGCTAATACACTTTAAATTTGATAATCTGTCCAGAAGCGAAGAACAGTTTTATTCAGTGCAGGTTGGAAAGACAAGGCAAGAGAATTGAATGAGACAAGGTATTTTCAATATGATCTTTTTCATTACGGCGCTCCAGCTCTATTGACTTAAAGACTAGAGCAACAACTAGGCAAACAAAGGACTTCTTTTTCATCTTGAAGTTACATAATTCAACAGTACTCTGTCTCTTTTTTTTTTTCTCTGGACTTGCAGTCTTTGCAACTCTTCTCTGTCAAAACAATTTCTGCTCTCAACACCAAATTTTCTTAATTGCTCCACCTGAAGTAGAAATGTGGCAATTATGTTCTTGTACTGATTATCAGACAGCACGCTGGAATATGTTGTACCAAGAGAAATTCACTTCTGAAGACAAACTTGTGTGACAAATATTTTAAAGAAAATAATATATAAAGGCGTGAAATCAGCAATCATAATAGCAGTTGGGAAAGAGAAGACAAAACAGCTCTTTTCTGGCTTCAGCCCATAGAGAGGACACTTGAACCACAGATCTCAAAGCACTTGCCCAACTATTTATCCAATCTCCTGGCATGGCTGAGAAATAGAAAGGAGTGTCACACTGCCCAGTGTACCAGTAGGCGAGCAGCAATCAGAAGCAGAACCAGAGAACTGAAAATGCAGCATTTCCCATGAAAACCAAGACTCATACCTGCATGTGTCCTTTCTGTGTGTTATACCCAGGGATGGTGGTGAACAGCTCGGGGGGCTGAGAGCAATGTCCTCATCCCAGGGGTTCACACAGTTTAGGTGAATGCTGCTGAATCAATTGGCGAACTTTAAAACTCTGTAGTAAACTGTGTGTATATGTCTTCTGGGACCATCTTCTTCATAACATAAACTGGCATGTAGCTGTAGTTGAATACATAGAAAACAAACTATGTGTGTATAGAGCAAAATTTACTATCCTATTATTAAGGCAGTGGCCTTAAACAACATAGTCCATCATGAGGACGTCGGTCATAAACTACGGAGAAGAACAAATCTCTATTTGCATATCCAGATGCAAATTATATGAATTAAAATCTCCATTTTATATGAAGTGTCATGAGGTCATGCTGACATGCCAGTATGTTTGGGACAGCCCAGTGCAGAGTCATTCTCACAGGAGGAACATTAAATGACAACAAACCAACATGTCATTACCAGTCCTAACTCTCGGTCTCCCCAGATTGACCGGCCATGTCTTCAGCTGTTCCTGCTCAATATGGTACCAGATGAGAAGGTGAGGGTGAAGCTCATCTTCCCAGAAAGGCGAGATGCCAGCATGGGGTAGCTGAGTGTCCAGTAGACACATGCAGGTTACAGGCAGCTTCTGCCAGGCATCAGCAGGGGCCTGATGGCACCAAGCATCACCTGTGAGGTTGTTTCTGGCATGACAAGATGCTATTCCCTGGGAATAGCAAAGGAGCATTGTCAATATCAGCTATGTGTTCAGACTGAGGAAATGTTTTAAAATAGAACAAGGGGATATTAAATGAAAGTAAAAAACCCCAAAAACATTAAAAATAGCACCAATAAAATTGAATCTTTGCATGAGAAAAAGATTTGAGAAGTCGCAGCTATTTAAAGATAGGCAATTTTATGGCTACTAAGGAAAAAGAAAGACATGATATATTCAAAGGTTGTTTATTAAATAGTCCATAGAGTCATTTTAAATAACCATGCAAAAATACAAGACATCAGATGTTACTGGGCACAGACACTCCCTAGAAAGGTAGAATGACATCTCAAAGCTTCCCAGTTTCTGTCACAGTTGTTCAAGCCAGAGAGCTGCTCCCTGTTCAAGAGAGCTGCTGACCTGGCATTCCCCAGCCGTGGAGGGTGGGACCATCCTTACATGAGAGCGGTTTCTTCCAGACACTTTTATAACGCTTCCTTCTAGCAGTTACGGTTTAACTCCTTTTCCCAGAGACATCCCATGGAAAGTGGCAGTTTGCATCATGGACCAGCTGAGGAGTGAAGCAGTTGGAGCTCCCATTGCTTTGGTCAGGGACACAAAGGTCAGTGCAGCAAAATCTCTTTCTGCCCTTCCTATAAGACTTACGTATGTCAGTCCAAGGGACCTGGCTCTGTGCCATGCCATATATTCTCCCTGCCATACACTCCCTACACACAAATACCTGCAGTCCTTATCCCTCTTACGTTACAGACCTTCCATTAATGGCAGAGGCCTACAGAGCTTGTGCTCAGGCAAAAAAAAAAGAAGGAAAACTTACACTAACAAATGCACAGATGACCGGATGGTGTGTGGTGGTTTGACCCTGGCTGGAGTCCAGACACCCACCTGGAGTCCAGACACCCACCAAAGCCACTCTATCACTCCCCTTTTCATCTGGACAGGGGAGAAAATACATATTGAGAGGCTTAGGAGTCAAGATAAGGACAGGGAGAGATCATTTGTCATGGGTAAAACAGACTCAACACAGAATAAAGGAAAGAAAACTCTCTAATTTATGACACTACACACCCAGTGACACCAGAGTCGAGTAATGAGAAGTGCAACCAGTTCTTTAAGCACCTCCCACCACCCCTCCCTTCTTAGCAGACTTCCCTTTAGTCATGATTTCACTTCCTTCTTCCCCCCCATCATGGCATGGGGGAGGGCAGGGAATGGGGGAATGGAGGTTTTGGTCAGTTCCTCATGAGTTCTTTTCCTTCTTAGCCGGTGGGGAGAGCATTCCTCACACCCTTCCCCTGCTCCAGCATGGGGTCCCACTCATGGCAGACAGTCTTCCATGAACTTTTCCAACAGGAGTCCTTTCCCACGGGGCTTCAGCTATTCACCAGCTGCCCCAGCGTGGGTCACTGCTCTGGGGTGCAGTGTGGTGGTTTAGGCCTGGCTGGAGGCGTAATGGTGTAATATAACCTGGCGTAATGGAGCTAAAGTAGTCAAAAATATGTGAAGGAAAATTGGGGAAGCCATCTTCACAAGCAAGAAGTCAGGCTAACTTCTCTGATCCTACACAGCATCCAGAGACTAGCAAACCCCAGCAGGAATAAACATATTTTTAAAATAACTTATTTTAGACCACTTTTTCCTTCGCTTATTTGTCATGATCAGAGATTGGACCTAAGGCTATCTATTGGTGCAGATGATATCTTCGTTAGAGCGGCTGAGGTAGCTGTGAAGGCTCTGGAAGAGATCCCTGCACTGCTTCAGGTGTTAGTGATGGGCATGACACAGATCTTGACAAGTAACGAAAACTTTAGTTCACTTTCAAAACCTGCTTAGAAGTGCAGTCAAATGCCGTTTATCCAGCTAAACAAGCTCCCGCTCTCCTGATAGCTTCTCTGCTCCTACTTTCATTATTTATTAGTATATATTACTGGGGTTATAGGAATGCTTAACAGCTTGAACCAAGAAGGAGTTCTCATTATCAGAGGTGTTGTACAAGCACACAGCAACAGACAGCTCCTGCCCGGGGAGAGCTCCCAATCTCAGCAGAAAAATCAGGCACATACTGGGAGACGCAAATTGACAGAGGAAGGGAAAGAAGCTTGTTCTGCAGCAGAACTAGGAACAGCGATGGAACAAAAAGCACCATTTCTACACTTGGGGACAGGGTTTTCAAGTCTCTTCTGCCTTGTTGGGACAATTCACATGTAAAAGATCCCACCTGTGTTTCCCCACCTGGGACCAACCACGATCATGACCATCATTAGTGAGCTGGCTAAACTCCTCATCATTCCTCAGTGCTTTTTTTGGGGCAATTTCCAGCTGAATTATGTCATTAATTTGTGTTTGTTTAACAGTCAGCTCCTCCCAAATATTTTTTTAATCTTTTGGCTCACAGCAGCCAAATTTAATAGAGGGATAAAGGTCTCAACATTATTAAGCTTCTGGCAAGTTCTTTAGAAGCACTAAGTAATCAGAGAGGAGAGAGACCTCATTAATATCCCCATTGAGAGAAGGACAATACTGGGACCTCGGCTTCTTTCAGAAACTGGGCAATTCCCACAGAACTTCATCCTCAAAACACAAACCCTTAGAAAATAATTTGCCATTAGTTCTCCTGCTCCTTGGACAATCTGGCCATGTAAACACTGATATTTGGATGATTTTCCTCACCAGAGTGAAAGAACAGAAAAGCCATGTCACATTCGTTGCAAAGATATGTAATTTTACATTTTCTCCCAGGGGTCCCACCCTTTCTTAAAGATCCCATGATAAATCCTACTCCTGGCTGCGCTGGGACAATCAGAGCTGTCTCAAGGCTTTCCAGCCATGTAGTTGATTTTTTCCCAACCATAAGGATAAGTACATGCGGTCCTTATCCTCAAGAGAGCCCCAACATTTATTTTATTAGTAAGAGCGGAGCTGATTCCCAGCATGTGAAGGGAAAGGGAGTCTGTGGAAAAGGTGTCTCTGATGGGTATTGTAGAGCTGGGGACATCTGGGGTCCCCAATGGGATAAGTCCTTCCCTCCATACCCCCCAGGCAGCAATTCCTGGATCCAACCCCTCCATCAGGAGCCAAACCCCTGTGCCTGCATGGATCCCAGCAAACCTGGCCTCCTTTGCCTGCCACACTGCAGGAGTGGTGGCATGGCTGCTTCTTCCTGCATTCACTGTGTCACGCCTTCTACCATCCCTCTTTGTAGGGCTTCCTGCACTGAAGGCTGAACTGGTCCTGGGTGCAGTCCCACTAGGAGCAAAAAAAAAAAAAATTCTGCTTCAAAGCAGAATTTAGCCTGGTGTTGGAAGATGTGCTCATATAAGGACATGGCCCATATTTTGGCTACACAATAACTCAGCACACTCATCGCCATGCCTTGCTTCCTTACAGAACATCCCAAAACACATCCTCCGCAGTGTGCAGTGGATGTTTCCCCAGAAAAAAGCTTGTAAACACCACATGCAAACCATTTGCCTCCTCCTCCGCAGCCAGAAACACTGGATAGCAATATAAAGGCTGATGAACAACTGTACAACGCTTCTGCTGTTTTCTCAGATGCTTTGTGTGCAATGGTGAGACGGAAAAAGTTCGAAGACAGAGCCACTTACAACTGGGAACTCAGGAGGGTCACAGAGTTTTCAAAATTTCTTTTCACAGATGACTATACAAAGCATTTAGTGTAGGAAAGCAAGAGCTCACCTTAGCCAGAAAAATTCATGCCTTGTGGGTGAGGCACAGAAGGACTTTGTATCTGGGAGCCTTCGGGAAGGAAAATGAAGGGTTGGTGTGACTCAGCAGAGCAATGAGAGACAAACAAGATGACTGAAATACGCTGGTTTGTTTGAAGCTGCAGCATTAAGGACTGAGAAAACGTCAGAATAAAGGCACCTTCTTATTGCTTCAGTGTCCTGCAGTGCTCTTTACTTTCCCATCTATGCAACTGGGAACTTGAAGACCCTGTAGCAACAGGATAATTGTGTGCCTGTGTTTCAGGACAGTGGGACATGTTCTGTACACTTCCCAGTGCAAAATTCAGTATGTGGCACCACCTGCTCAGCTCAGCTGACCTTCCTCAGCAAGCAAGCAACCAGTTTCATTACTGAAAAATAATGGATTACAGGTAGGGAAAGGCTTATGAAAAAGAAAAGGTGGATGGATTTACTTGTGCAAAAGCTGCTCAGCTGGGTATTAGTTTTGCTCTTTTTTTTTTTTCCAGAGTTTAGTTTGGCTCCAGCATTTGAGCCCATTAGATGGGCAGTCTGGTAACTCTGAGGGATTTGGAGAGAGCAGTTCCAGCACTGAGCTGTCTCCCAAAGGCAGCCAGCAGAAAGTGAATCGGCTGCTGTACTAACAAAAATGACCAAGAATAGAAAGTAGATTTCCAGGCTTCCTGCTTTGCAGCAGTTTTGTTTTTCCTTGCAATGGCAGCAGCGATTACCTTATCTATGCATACCAGCCAACCACACAATCCAGGAAAAGCCACCATCCAAGAAATACCCATTTAGTAAGTCCTGGCATATTGAATACAGACCCAGGAAGGCAGGATGCCGCACAGGAATATCTTCCTTCAGACAGGCTCCACAGTGACAAATACAAACCTGCAGATATGAGGTAAACAAAATTTTCAGGCAGGGAACATCCAACTTACAAGGGCATGTAGTTATAGGACAAGGGGTATGACTTTAAATTAAAAGAGGGTGCATTTAAATTAGACAGTAAGAAAGAATTCTTCCCTGTGAGGGCGGTGAGGCCCTGGCACAGGCTGCCCAGAGAAGCTGTGGCTGCCCCCTCCCTGGCAGTGTTCAAGGCTGGGTTGGATGGGGTTTTGGGCAATCTGTCTAGTGGAAGCTGTCCCCGCCCATGTCAGGGGGCTGGAACCAGCTGATCTCTGAGGTCCCTTCTGACCCAAACCATTCTGCAATTCTACTGGAAATCTACCCTCTCTGGGAGAGCTTGGAAAAAGTCCTCGTTCCTCCAGTGGGTGGAAGTTTCTTTTCAGTCACTGACATCAGATAAACATGGACTTTGGTCTCCAGAGACATATCCCAAGGTTGGGGCATATTTTTACATACCCATGCAGGCTCTGTAGATGGGTTTGTGAGCTGTATACGTCTTCTCATATCCCAGCTCATCAGATGTCCCCATGGCTCTCAGAGATCTGGGTAATGTCTTCCCCACAGGACCCTCAACTCTTTCAGGTATTCGGTAACTGAAAGTTAACAGTACTAGGGGAGCTAGTAAAGCTTGGCCAGAGACAGAGATTACACGATTGCTCTACATAAATACATCAGGAGGTTAATCACCAGTGGAGGGAAAGAGCTATTTAACGAAAATAATATGTTGGCAGAAGAGCAAATGGTTATGAACTATCTGTCCATGAATAAATTTAGGCTGGAAATTAGATGAAGGATTCTGCTCATTAAGGAAGTGGGGATCCAAACTGGTCCATTTAGGAGGGGTTACCTCTCCAGCTGGAGAGGGCTGGACCCAGAAGAGCACAAGGTCCCTCCCCTTCCTATGCATCTACACTCTTGATGCCAGTTTGAAGGGAAAAACTAAACACTTATGCTCCAAACTTCTTTCTTATCTCAATGCTAACCATATGCCCTCAAACACACAGGCAGGGACTTGCATCTCTACAGGGAAAGGGGAGAAACACAGAGAAGCACTGTGGATGTGCTAGACCTCTTCCTCCTGCTGTTTGAGGCACAGTACACATTGCAGTGATCAGAGACAGCTGTAAAAAATATCCTAGAAGGAACACTTTGATTCCTGATGACTTGGTCTTACAACTGACTACCTATTTGCTGAATTATAATGCCTGCATGTATGCCACGAAATACTATTATCATATCATTGAAGTAGTCATTTTCCTTCTACCTCTTCGCTATTAATCTTAGTAGGACATTGCATTTCTGTTACTTATCATTTGTATTGCAGTGATATCTAGATGTCCCCATTATGTCAAGACTCCATGTGCTGAGCTCTACACAAATGCACGAGTGACATTTCTTTCCCTCTCCCCTCTAAATGTATAAAGCCTGTAGGAATTTCCATCCTTAACAATGTACCAGCTAAAGTCAAATCCATGCAAACAGCTCCATACAACCAGAAATACATGTATTTCTATTTCATTGTGGTATGGCCGAGCAGTCACTTCTGCTTCTACAGTGAAGTTCTGAACAATTTGTTTCTCATGCTTGAAGCTGCTGGTTCTGATCACAGGCTACAGCAGAGGTGAAGCAAAGCCCCTTTGTGCTGCGGTGGCTGAGCACTGTCACACTGCCAGTGGAGCACAGCTCAGAGGCAGGGCCACCCCATGTTTTCAAACTGTTCAACTGACCTCACCATTTTAGCGATGTGGGAAAAGGCTTGAGCCCTCCTGAGCTGAAGTACCACAGGTCTCCCACCTCTGCAATCACATGTGTTTGCACTGATTTGAGCTGAACTAGTACAACTTCAAGTTCTGGTTAGATCAAAAAAGACAAAATCATCAACAAATACACAAATGCTGAGAGAATGGGGTAAAGGTATCACTGGAAGTGACTTTCTTTGCTGTCTTGTATCTCAGAGAGTGCCTCAAGGTGGAGGCTGTCTTTCTCCCACTGGTTATATACCACTTTTCCCTGGAGAAAAAGACAGCATAGGGTTCAGTGGAGATCTGACCCCAAGCTGGTTTGGCCCAGCGGAGGGTGTGTGAAGCCTTTACAGCAGCCACATAATCCCACCTGCCACCTGCCATCAGCAGGTTTCCTCACACCTTGCTACAGAGATGAACTTTAAATCTGAGCTGCAGCTTTATCGTATGTTTATGGGCAGTGATTACCCCAGGGCCCACTGTCACTGGACATCAGCTGCTTAAGGAGCAGCGTCTGAGACCAAAACAAAACACACAGATTTCTCCTGCAAAAAAACTTAATGCAGCTCGTCAGGGAGACAGATGGCAGCTCTCCTCTGACAGGCACCATGGGGCTGAGTTTGCTCAACTCGCTCTCACTGAACTTTGATGTATTCCAGCAGCTGTATGAAATTAATTCCAATAAATTAAACCTTTTGCAGGGACAAATGATCTGCTAGGGACAATCAGCCATTTGAATCTCGGTGACCTCAGAGATGGGGAAGCAGCACCCTTCACTGTAAAGCCCCACTTGTTGGCTATGTCATAGGTGTTTGCTAAAGCAGCCGGAATAGGCTCTGTAAGCAAAGGAAATCAAATCAGGATCCAATGCTCCTTCCCTATAGCAACATCAGGTGGTGCCAGACCATTGATTTACAGTGACCAAAGATTAGCCCAGCATATTGAAGCCCTGAGAGTGGACCTTCCCTAAGCACCTTGAGGAGACTCCCAGCATCTCAAATTTACTCAGCCCACCAAGACCCACTCCACAACCAACTTCCACAGGAAGGAAGGAAGAGCAGCTCAACCCTATTTGAAACACTATTTGATTAACATTCAACTTAAATACCAAAAATTTCACTTTAAGTCTTTACTTCAAGCACCCAACTGGTTAAATCAGTTGGTTGCTCTGTTTTAGGACACTCCAATGAATTTGACACTGTATCCAAGACTCGGGGGGTTGAATAATGAAGAAAGAGCATCTGGAGCAGGTACTCGCGTGCTGTTGCTTCTGTGCTGTCAGCACCAATCTCTTCTGAGCTGTGCAGCAGGCAACTGCGGCACTCAGCAGGGATACGGCAGGACATTTTTCCTCCTAAACTTTAGAGTCAAAGACTTTTTGAAGGAGCCCATGCCCATGAATTTCAGACTTGGTTTTATTGGACATTATAGTAATGTGCCCAAAGATAACAAATCTTCAAAATGAGAAAGAATCTCTATGGATTTTTTTAAAGTTAGTATTAATATCAATATGCATTTTTAAGTGTCCTTTCATTTTTCACCTATATGACCCTTTACAATAACAGAATTTTTATCCTCAAATGGACAATATATTCTGTTTTCACAACAAAAATGCTAATGAGGAAGGAGTCAGAAAAATTAGGTGCTGGTCTTCTTCCTCCCAGCTCTACTTCAGTTTATCTGGCTAATATCTGGATGCAAAAAAGTTCGGTATCTGCTGGTGGCATGTTCTGTTCCTGGTTATAAAGCACCTTAAGATTCGTTGACTGAAGCTATTAGCAAGGGCAACAAACCACTTACACCTAAAAGAGAACTTGTTACTCTTTCCTGTTCCTTTCCAGGAAAACTGAGATCAGTATTCAAATTACCTCTCTTTACATCCTGTGCTATATGGAGGAGATTTTAACCGTTTCCTTTCCTGTAAGAACTAAGAAAGGATAGTTGTTGGGATAACATGAAGGATGTACACCATAGGGACTGTCATGGCCAAATACATTTATTTGCTACAGAGGAATTTAGCCTAGCAGATCCTTATGGAAGCACCTATATATAAATTCATAGGCTATTTTTGTTATAATTTATCACCAACAAATGTGGTGATAAGCACAAACCTTTAAGAAGAACAGAATCAGTTTTGTGTGTGTGTTAACATGGAGCACCTTTGAAACCTGAGACCCTGATGAAGTTTATCCCTGGCCCCCATTTTGCCTCACAATCTGCAAAATAATATACCCCAAAAGCCTAGACCCCAAATCACCAAAGTATTTAAATAAGTCATAATTCTAAGCACCGAAGTCTCAGACTCAGTCTCATATATGGATATGAATAGCATACATTTCATCATATGCTTCTGTAACTCACCTACTGATGGAAGACTTTATATACTGGCATAAAATCGATGTAACAATCTTGTTCTCACTCGAATGATCAGAGGTGTCCCTCAGAAATGACCATCTGAATGAGTGTCAGAATAGTTTAACTGTTTGAGAAATGAGTCCCCTGGACTTTGAAGACTTGATGATGATCCATTTGAAGCCCTTCAGACTGATAACTGGCTGCTGGCTGGAGCAGATTCTTCATGTACCAAAGGCAGCAACTGCCCTTGATGTTGAAGTGTCACACAGTGGATGCAGACACAGCAGAAGAAATATGACTCAGAGAGATCGCAAAGATGACGTGTAATGGGAAATAACCCTGCCTGATGACCCCCATTAACAAATGAGTGTGCAGAGAACAGGGGATAGATTGAGTCTGTGCAAACAGCCACAAATTACACAGCTAATTGCAGTGCCAGGCAGCACTGAAGTCCTGTTCCACAACTTGTCCCCTGTCCAGCAGGGAAGTGGTGTCTAGCTGCAAAGGGTCACACACCTGTGTCCCCAGAGCAATGACACTGCTGGCAACAGTTGTCTTTTCCTTTCGAATCTTATCTATCCTTTCATGATCTCTTGACGAAAAGGGCAGGGAAAGGTGTGTTGCTTCTGCCTTTTTGTGTTATTCTCCTTTTCTGTTCCTTTCCTTTGCTTCATCCCAGGAGCCACCAGAACAGCAGGAGATTTGCTTACAGTGGGAGATGTGTTTAAACAGATTTTGTTACTGGTGGGCAAACCTGTAATTTGGAGCCCTCCTCAGCTCCTCTCATCTGAGAGGATGAGTGCCTCGCAGAAGATATTTGGCAGCACATATTACCTCAGCAAACAATGCTGAGATGTATTAAAACCAAAATCCAGCGATTTCCTATAATTGACATGGAGTGGAATCATCTTGTGTACCAATCTGAGCTTCATTTGACCTTAAATTTTAAAGGTTTTGCTCTTCCATCAAATCTGTGATCCACTCAGGCTCTTTTAATGTTGTCACTAACACCTACTTGTGTGAGGGCCTTAAAAAGGAACCAATCAACACGGAGGGCCTATGTTCATTTCTTCATCAGTCCAAACACCATTTGTGTGATACGCCTGCCCAGCAGAGTTCCTAAAGCTTTTCTGATCTCCTGTAGTTTGCAACTGCTTTTACACATAATTCATCTCCTCTGGAACCTGCTAGGACCAAGTTCAATAACTAACTGAGGCCTCAGGAATGAGACATAAGGAGAAATTCAGAGGTGGGAACCACAGTACTAATCCTACAGGCCCAGATGACACCTTCCCTGTAGGTCTGCATGTGGGCAGGTTTCCCTCATCTTAGGAAACCCAGAGCCAGCTCACACTGAGGTCCATTAACCAGGCATTTCTCCTAAAACGTCTCACTGGGTGTTTCTCTAATACCTCAAGCTGCACACATATAGCACAGCCAGCCACCAACTGCCTTTAAAAGAAGACATACACAGGGGAGAGCCACAGACTATCCAGAGAGGTGGTGGAGTCTCTTTCTCTAGAGACATTTAACACCCACCTGGATGCCTTCTTGTGTGACCTACTCTAGGTGATTGTGCTCTAGTGGGGGGGTTAGAGTAGATGATCTTTCGAGGTCCTTTCTAACCCCTAATATTCTGTGGCTCTGTGAGATGGTGTCCCCTGCGTGGTCAGAGGACTCACCAGAAACAGCAACGATGTTTCCCATAAAACCTACTCATGGCTTGGTTTTCAGATACACCCCATCATGACACCTCACTTATTTTATGAAGTGTGACTTTTGAATAAAGGTACTGTGAATAATTTGGTGGTGATACTGGTGTAACTCATTCTCTGACAAACTTCACACTTTGATACTAATTACACCAGTTAAGTCAGTAGGAGGGGGCTGAGAAAGAAATTGAAATGTTTGATAGGTCAGTCACATGAAGACAGTGAGATAGGCAGAGACTGAGAAAGAAACAAAAAAATCCGTAATTGCCTTTATTCCACTTAATTACTTTTGGGGTATAGGGTTATGAGTATCCTTCATCTGTTCTCAACTTGCCAAATTAAGTTAAACAAGTAATTCCCACTCAGAGAGAGAGAATCAGAAAGAGGATGGATGGATGGACGGGTACAGAAAAACAGAAAAAGTACAGATGGTTGGAGACCAGTGATCTTTAAAAAGCAGCTGAAGTATGAACAGAAAACTTAAGCCATTACAAATTTGATACAAGATTCCAGGACCTATCATTGACATGCAGGAAAAGAATTATAGAAATTATTAAACTTGATATGAAATTAAATTTCACAATAAACATTATAGAATGAAAAGTGCAGTCAACCCAAAATCAAGATTCCTTGATTTCTACCAGTTCATCATTCACCTTTGTGGAACTGGCACAATGTGATTCACTTTACTGGCCTCTTAAATGCTTTTTTACTGATGCCTTATTCTTATACCTATATTATTTTGTCCTACCTACTAGAAATATTACAACATTCAACTTAGTGAAGCAATCACAGACAATTCAGTGCAAATTCTGCCTGAATAAAATCCTCAGGACTTAGCCATTTTGACAGCCTGACTATGGCATTATAAATCTGACACAAAAGCTAAAATTATATGGATGTAACCCATATAAATGATGTAATAACAGATGCAGGGAAAATATAGGCATAAGAAGAAACAGAAAAATCTCTGGGCTGTTCTCCAAGACAAGTCTCTGTGGATGAAGCTATTACAGGAAAATAGAATTAAATGTGACAAATACATGCTTTAAAACACCAGGAAACTGAAGAACAAAAATGTCAAAAAAATAACCGTGAGGTGAAAACAGAGAGAATTACCTGATGAAACCACCTGTGCTTTGCTGTGAGTGTGTCCCTTTGGTGTGTCTGTAGCTATTGCAACACCAAGGTTAATGTTTGCTCCCTGGATGGGGAGTTGCAGAAGACAGGCATGTGTGGAATTCCCCGTCTGTCCTCAGGGCATCAGCTTGCCTCACTTCTTCATTTTTTTTGTAGGCAAAGTGTGGATTAGTAACTCTGCATGCTTAAAATTGCCAAATTTAATCCACAGAGCCCTAAATCCATACATACTGCACAGCATTACAAAACCTTCCTTCTTTAAATGAGTATGCTGATATTTTCATTCCAGATGACTTACAGCAAGTAATTAAAGGGATCATTAGCAAAGAAGGATTCAAAAATCCTGAAACCTCCCATGATCAGTCTGCTTTCTTAACAAATGGAATTGACACTTCCACCACCCCATTTAACATAGATTCTTCTGGGTATATATCACATTTTCTTCCTAGACTCAAAACCAAAACATCAGCTGATCAGAGCTGCTGTATCTCCACCTTGCTCAAGTAACAGGTCTGTCCTTAGAGCAATTTACAGCTCCATCAAGGACTTCCTGAGTTACAACTCTGGGTAAACCATGCTTTTTCTGTTTGCTCCAGTGCAATATGGTCAGCCTTGTGTGTGCAGAAGCAGCTCTTCCAGGCAGGAACGGTCCCCCAAAAGTATGTCCTGTGAATAGCAAATAGGTGTTTCAACAGACTGTGGGTCTCCGGGCACTCCTGCAATGCAAACAATAATATCTGAACTATGCACTGATATGATAATAACAGCACCTGGCATTTCCCTTAAAATAGATAATTGTGGACTTTTCCTGTGTTAGTGAGAAAAGAATGAATAACCACACTACCCTCATATGGCAGCACTACTACCGTGTGTCCCCATGTTGTGTTTCTCGGCAGCTTCACTGCCTTCTGAGGAGCTACAAAACATTACTATTACTCCAGTCCTGATGACGTTATGAAACACTTACTATTAATTTGGGTGGTCTCTTCAGGGTGCTTGAACTGTGGAAGCAGCTCTACCAGCTGTCTCCACGATCCTTCACCCTCTCAGCTGGAGACAATCTTCTTGTCACCAAGGCCACTAAGAAGGGCCCACAGTCAGGCATGGTCGGGAACCTGGCTGCATGCAGGCTTGCTAAGCACAGCCCTGACCACAGCAAGGTGCTTTTCAGGGTTCATCCCTCTCTTTGAGCCAGAGCAACCGTCAGCTCTAGCTCTGCTTTCATTCCTGTCCTCTTCTCCAGACCTCCTCACAGGTCAGCTCCCTGCTGCTGCTCCAGCTCTTGTACAGGTCCCTTGCCCTGCAGCAGCTCCAGTCCCACCTCATCTTGGGTTTCTGTCTTGGTTTACCTTATGGAACCTCACTTTGGCTGCTGGTGCTGCACAAGTTAATGGTGTGGAGATAAGAACGAGCCAGCCCCCTTGATGAAGATAGGGCATGACTGGTGGGGACCAAATGAAGAAAGCATAAGGATGGAGTTGAATGTCCATTCCTGCTTTAATTGCAGCCCTTAGAACTTTGAGTTGGAGCCCTGTCGAGTCAATCATTTTAATACTGTAGTGCAGTAGCTCAGTTTCCCAAGGATGGGATGTTCCAGCTCTAGCCCAGCAGGCTCCTCAGGATAGTGATGGGGCTGATTTTATGTCAAAGGAGGCATGACGGCAAAGTCCTAAAATGTGAAACCTGCAAGTGATGCAGTGACTCAGTTGACAGGTCCAGGTTCCTGCCTTTGTTCACTCCACCAAAAAATGTGCCTAAGCCCAGCTCAGCCCTCAGCAGAGGACCAACCTGACTGGTGTCAGAGCTCCTCCAGTGTTGACAGCCCAACACGTGCTAGACTTGCTGAGCCAGAGACAGTTCGGTTGTCATATTACAATTCTGAGCTCTCTTACATACAACAACACTTTGCTTTTCACCCCAGGAACTTGCTTCTCTGGGCTTCCATCCTTTTTCAGAGAAAGTTGTTCCCTTCTTCTTATAAAGCTGGGCCAATATATTGGGATATCATTTATCCCCAGGTCTGGTATTAGAAATGTTCCATTCTGCTGAGATGGCATCAAGAAAGACAAGACTACACTAAATCTGCTTGCAGTACAGAATACAAATTCAAATAATGTCAGCAATGAATAAAGCATCAGTGAGTAATGCTAATGAAAAAAATCCAAGCTTAAAGGGTTTTTATAGTATCTCTCTTTTTAAAAAAAATTTTATTACTACCGTAGGTTAATAATTGCTGTTCTAATCTGCTAGTTTTATCCTGGCTTTTGTTTCTCTTTGCATGAGTTTTTTAAAAAATTATTATTCCTGAAATTGTAAGATTAAATAAATAGGTAGGTAAATGGAAAAAACTATTTTATAAGGAGGAACTGTGGTCAAGGCTGTGCTTATTTTCTAAGGAGGAACTTTTTCACTACGAGGGTGATGGAGCACTGGCACAGACTGCCCAGAGAGGTTGTGGAGTCTCCTTCTGTGGAGACATTCAAACCCTGCCTGGATGCATTCCTGTGTGATTTAGTCTAGGTGATCCTGCTCTGGCAGGGGGGTTGGACTAGACAATCTTTCAAGGTCCCTTCCAACTCCTAATGTTCTGTGATTCTGTGATGCTGTGATGCTGTGTGATTTTAGTTGCCAGTCCTGTTCTTCATGAGCACTTGCCCATGGCACAAAACTAACTCACATTTTGACAAAGTTATCAGACAGGACTGTATGGGGAAAAAGAAAGTGAGCAGCATTTGGTAAAGTGATGCCACTTCAATACTGCCTGATGTTATACGTAACCACTTCAGCAGCAAAACCTTGATTTTTTACTTAATTCATACACATTAATTAATCAAGCATCTGGGCAGCAAGCAGCCATTCTGTTCATAAGACCCAGTAGCTCTTAAGCAGCAGGAGCATCTTTGCTGGAAGCAGATGGCTTTCCCAGCCTGCGAAACAGAACGGGGCAGCAGAAAGGCAAACCCGTGTCCCAAAGCTGGGGTCTCGTGCACTGCAGCAAATCTTCACCAGGGAGTGGGAATAAGCAGGAAGGCATACTCCTGGCTATACCAGAGAAGGGACATGTGGCCTGTGGAAATTGCTGTGGGCTGTAGGTTTGTAATCTAGTGCTCATTCCTCCAATTCCAGTGGCCACGCTGCAAGCAAGGTCTGGCTGAGGGGTTTTTGTACAGTGCTGAGGGGAAATGAAAAGTTTGAATAATTACAAAAATGCAATTATTTCTTAATTGAGGCAAAATACCCATTCACTTCCTTGTGACCCTGTCTGGCACGGTCCACATTGTCCCAACTGAAGGTTTTATCTGAGTAAAGACTCCCCCCTGCAAGCTTTAGCTTCCAAACAGTGAGGAATTAATGACAGGCAGTTTTCAATGATTAACTCATATACATGATTGCTGTCTTCCATCCCATAATTAAAGAGCTATAGGTGTTAAGGCTAATGAGTGCTTTAGCGTGAGCTTAATTGCATACCCATTCATCAATCTATTGAAATACCCATGGAGCAGTGAATAATTTGTCTTTGCTTTGGAAGTGAAAACTCTGAGATCTGAAACAGTCCAGAAAACTCACAACCACTGTCAATACTCCCATTCAGCCACTCAGCACCCTAGTGTTCTTTCCAGCTCCCCATTTTGTCCTTCTTGGGTGAATATATTTCAGCAACTATCAGACTTTTTGCGCATTGTGTTGAAGGAGAAAAAAAAGCTGATACTGCATTTTTAGTGTCACTTCATTCCTGTTACTGTCTTTCTGCTCTTTAATCTGAAAAAACGCAAGAGTTAAACACGTTCAGAACAAACCTTTGAAAAAACGGTATTGGCTGTGTAAAGATCTTAGGGAGAAAAATGGATTTCTTTCCCATATTTCACAGAATACATGAGCTTCCTTAGCTGTTGTATTGTATCTTCAGAGTATCTTCGAGAAGCATTAGAAGATCCTTTGAATGATGTCTGGACTGCTGAACATTTGAAATGACCACACAAAATATTTATTTTTCATTAAAAAACAAAACAAAACAAAAAACAAAGGAAGAATATCTCTTGGTGAACCTGTCACAGTAAAAAAAAAAGTGGGGAAAATTTCAACACATTTCTTTTCTGCAAACAGGCATCAGTGTTTGTATTTGTTGTCTACCAAAGACTGTTTAAATAGCTTGTCTAAGAGAATTTGTTTGAACACATTCAAGCCTGTGAGCTGCTTGCAGACTGAGCACTTATTTCTGGTATTCAAGCTCTGCCCTTGGTCACCTGAGATACCTGGTATCGATCCCTTTCCCAATTGGAAAACTTAATGCCAGGAAAGTTTTACCATTTCCATTGAAGCAAGTTTGATTTTGTCACAAGTGTGACACCAGAATTAGAGCTGTGGTTAAACAAGCCCTGGCTGCGAGCTCAGGCTGCAGTCTTTCTCACGCACCACACACACGCGGAGTCTCTGTTCAGAATCAGCCTGGGCAACATCAGTCCCCTGGAATCTCCTGATGATTAACTCTGGCCAGAGATGGGCTTCCAAAAGCCTGCTTTAGAAATCACCTCAATGTCAATGATTAAACTTGTACCCCTGTACAGACAGCTCGGATGTGAATCTGATCAATGTTTATCAATATCTGAATTGTGGGAGACGGAGGGAGATGGCCAGCCTCTTTTCAATGGTCTGTGGGGACAGGACAAGGGGCAATGGCCTCAAATTGGAGCACAGGGAGTTCCGCACCAATATGCGGAAGAACTTTGTCACGGTGAGGGTGACACAGCACTGGGACAGGCTGCCCAGGGTGGGTGTGGAGTCTCCTTCCTTGGAAATATTCAAGACCTGTCTGGACACCTGCCTGTGCTACCTGTCCTAGGGAGCCTGCTTTGGCAGGGGGTTGAACTCTGATCTCTGGAGGTTCCTTCCAATCTCTACAATTCTGTGAAATCAGGATGGCACTTAAATACCTGCCTTTTGCACACATAAGTTCATCTCAGTGCTGTCTTGGGCTTCTCAGCAAAAAATGAGAATATACCACACAGACACTGGAGCAGTCCGGGGGTGTTGCAGCACAAGCTGTAGTACACAACTCTGAACAAAACTCCAACTGAGCCAATAACCTTTAACCTCCTGAGTTCATTATAGAAAATACATATTTATTTCTTTAAAGAGGTGAAAGGCTGAACTGAAGGGTGGATGCTGACCTGAAATGGGAGCCAAAATAAGGAAGAAAAAAAAAAAAGGAACATGGTTGGCCTTGACCAGATTTAACACCAAACCCAGAGCACCGGCTGCAAGCCCAAGCCTCAGCACTAGGGTTGCAAGGGGTGTTTGTGGAGGCGAGGCACTGACTCCAGCCCAGCGCCTCTGTAATCCCTCGGGACATCTGCTTGTGGGAGACTGTTAATAACCTGCTCTCTCCCATCCTTCAGTTTGTCTTCCCCCCTCTTCAACTCCTTGTGAAAGTTAAAGCCTTTCCTGGTTCTGGTTTAATAATGCAAGAAATGACACCTTCAAAGCATTTAATTAAATGTTTTTCATCGCTCGGAGGCTGCAGGATTTTCTAGCCTGTAAAAGTATGAAAAAAGGGGAAAAGAAGCATGTGACTGTCTTTTGACTAACTTATTCAGTAGTCTGGGACAGATGTCTCAACTGAAAGGTCAAGCAGCGATATTCCTTTCACTTCACTAAAAGGCATTTTGCTAACTACGGCATCCGCCACTGCGAAATGTCACCAGCCACGCGGCCCAGGGTTGTGCTGCTAGGTAGGGCATGATCTGTAGTAATAACCAGAAAGCAACAAACATGGAGGAAAAAACATGTACTTTTATTCTCCGGAGGCTCTGCAAAGCCTGTGGTTTCATCCAGAAGCTGCTTGCCATAGGAGCAGCAGCTGGGAGCACTTACTTGCTGATCCTGCCTCTGCAGATGGCTCACTGCACAGACCTCAGCGAGCCTCTCAGCCTTTCTGCACCTGCCATTTTTCTTCATCTCTTAAATTTTAATTTTATTTTTGTTTGTGCTTCCCTCTGGAAAAGCCCTAGACTACTCTGCTCACCCTCATCAGAATGCCCCTCCACGGCAGATGAATTTCAGCATTCCTGTTTCAATAAGATGGAGAAATTGAAGCATGGAATTTAAATTACTAGTCCACAGTCCAGACGTCTCTGAATCAAAGCAATATCTTTTTGGTTTGTATAGGTGTACTCTCGCTACAAGATCATTTCTTTCCATCAAGTTCAGAGATAATAATAACTCTGTAACTAATCCCTGTGGTTGTTGTGAGAATCTGCCATCCATTGTGTTGGAAATCTAAAGCAGTATAAAATACGTTACTGATTAAAGATGATGACAAAGTCACAATGAAGGTGGAAAATGACAGTTATTCCTCTTAATTTTCAGGTTTCCAAGTGGATGGGGCAGTGTGAAGTTCTCTATTGCTTTGACATAATTCAAGAGGAATGTTTCCATAGTTTAGAAAATCCTTGCTAAGCCTTCCTGCCCTTCCCTGCTGTGTGCCTCAAGGGTTAAACCACCAGCGAAGAGCTCCGCCATGGGACTGAATTCCAGGGAGCTTGTGTAAGCCCCTGGAGACCTGAGAAATTAGAGGCAAGGGTTTCAAAATCAAGGAGGGCTGGGCTGCATGGGAAGGAAGGGATGAGGGAAGAGGCTGGAGCACTGATCAGTGACTTTTAGATCCCAAAGTAGAAATGACCTAGACTTTCTCCAGATGTCAGCTGGCCCCTGGGAGTGCTTACAGCAGCCTGCTGTCCCCGCAGCCAGGGAGGGGGCCAGTTTTAGCACAAGATGTTGAGAAATCCAGGCAGCTTGGTGTACAGACAGCTAGCAAGAAAACGTGCAGGATCCGCAGCATTAATGTAAATTTGCTTTTGTAGCCAAATGGTGTAAAAATTGGCCTTTAAGCCAGACAGATGGTGTTAAACTTGGCTCAGAGTCCGGGACAAAGGTTTGTCTTGTCTACAGTTAAAGTTTTTGCTGGCAGAGCTATATCGTTTGAGAGTATGAAGATTGCATACCCCTAATCAGCACATCTGTGTATAGAATGTCCTCTAATAACAGGAGCAATAAGTTATTTAGCTGGAAACTGGATTTTTTTTATATTTTCACACCCCCCTATGGTCAGCTGCTCCCTGAGAATAAGGAAGTGTACAAGGACCTCATGTGCACGAGGGGAAGTTTGCCAGGCAAGTTGAACCATGTAGACATGCAAATCCTCTTAGTGGAGACACAGTTTATAAAGGCAAAGGAGATGTATATCTAAAGGGCCTGCTAGTAACAGCAAACTCCTTCTAATGTAGACAAAACTACTGTTTATTTTGTTATTCTGATAAGCACTAGCCTGTGATAAAACACTGAAGTATTAGACTTGAAGTTATTAAGGTTTGGCCTCTAATTGCTCTGCCACTTGAGATGGCAAATCTTCCCAAAGATCCCAATTAGAAAGGAAAAAAAAAAAAAAAAAGGAGGGTGTGTGTGTGCGTGGAAATTAGGGGGGAAATTAAGCATCAAAATGAGTTAGGTTCCAAACATTTTCAGCAGGGATGAGATATAGCCTTTCATCGGTTTTGGAAACTTCCCTTTTCCAATTAGAGAATACAGCTGCTCGAATAGTGTCATGTCTGTTCGGCGAGAAGCAGGCAGAATGTGCAAGCACTTGTAGCATCAATCGGGACCATTGTTCAGAAAATATTGCCATTGAAATATTGCAAATGCGAATAGAATTAACTTCCCATTCATCTTTCTCTGTCACACTCTGTTTATTTTACTGCTCTGTCTGAATGAAAACGCAGCCTCTCCTATGTTCCTAGGTCCTGTATCACCTAACAAATGTCTGATTGTTTGTATTCGCTGCTCTTCCCTTCCTCCCCGCTGAGCTCCTAGCAGGGATTTGGGCATTAACGAAACCCCTCCTCAAATCGTCGTTTTCCCGCTGAGAATGTTACATAAGGTCTGTTTTTTCTGTATGTTGTTCTGTGCAAAGCCCTTTTTATTGCTCTTCTACTTAAGGAACAAAAGACACTTGTTCGGCAGCAGAGGAGAATCAAAAGAACATATTCTTTCAGGTAATGGCACGCTTCCATTGATCGGTTTTCTCCTGCGAACATTGTGTACTTCGGTTCTTGCTACAAAAGAGAATAAGATGTCAGATCCCAGAAGAAGTTAATCACACTTGACTAGCTACACTGTGTCCTGAATTATGAGTATCATGAAACCACGTAAGTTGCTGAAACCAATATTCTTTGATCACTTCATTTTTTTTTACAGCCTCAACCTTCTTGCTTTCCCATGATGTTCTTGCAGATCTAAGGCAGTTTTATCTGTAATCAACAGAGTATCATTTGATTATTGACAGCAAACACACACCTCCTTTTTAATTAATTTTAGCACTGTAAGATTTACAGTACAGAACTGCAGATACCACGAAGGAGGCTGCATATGTATGAGGATGAGTGTGTGTGTGTGTGTGTGTGTGTGTGTGTGTGCGAGATGGGGAGCTGGGAGAGGACGGGTTAATTCTGTACTGAGCTACTATGACTTCTGCCTCTAATGCTGCAGCTACTTTTAATCCTCCTGTCTTCATGGGACCTGCATCAAATCCCATTATATGGGTGGGAATCTTACAGTGGGCTTCAGTAGAAGGTGAGTTATATCCAGGTCACTAAATGGTGTTGATGGACAGTCAACATGGTTGTATCTACCACTCATTTTCCAACATTTGCTAAAAAGAGGGAAGGCACAACTGGGATGTGGAGTGTGCTCTGCTGATCTACTGTCTGTGAGGAACAAGCTGACCCATATGGCTAGGAAAGCAGAGACCCTTCCTGACCCTAGCTCAGAACGTCTGGAGTTATCAGTCCAAACTCCTGCTTGGAGCAGCAGTAGTGCTAGCACAGGTTGCTCAAGGCTGTGTCCACTTGATATGGCAGTGTCTACAAGGAGGAGATCCATAACCTTTCTGGGGCCTTGTTTTAATATTTAACCACCCTTGTGGGATTCCCCACCCTCTCCTTATATCAAGGAATTCTTATATACTTATAGCAGTTTCCCACTTTTCAAACTGTGTTCATTGCTCCTCTAAGCACTCTGAGAAGAGCCTGGCTTTGTCTTCTCTACATCCTCTAATTAGGTAGCTGTAAACAGCATTAAGATCCCCCTAAGCCTTCCCCAGGCTATCTCAGCCTCACCTCCTAAAACACGTACTCCAGCCCCCAACCATCTCAGTGACCATCCACAGGACTTGCTTTGGTTTGTTAATGTCTTAACACTGGGGAGCCCAAAACTGGTCACACCACTGTAAATGCAGTCTTAGAGTTACCAAACAGAGGGGGAGGAATTACTTCCCTCCCAAGCACTGCATTTTTGGTAATACAATTGCTCATTGCTGGAAGGACACAATGTTCAACTAGACCTCCAAGTCTTTGTGCAAAGCTTCTCCTTTGCCCTCCCGGAGTATTGACCACTTACCCACAAACTCACCGAGAGTGCACTTTATCCCAGCATCCCATTAATAATGACATTAAACAACATTGGCCCCACTATGAATCCCTGAGATACACCACTAGTAGCTGCCTGCCAGTTACTCCACCCAGGTCACGGATCACTAAAAACCTAATTTTCCACCTGCCTTGTCCACTCATCCAATCTGTATCTCACTACGTGGGTGATTTCAGTGATAAGGTGGTCATGGGAAACACAGGGAAACCCGCTGTCTGCAAAGATAAATGGGAGAAAACAGTGAGTGTTACGGGCTAGGAAAGTATAGAAAGGGAGTTTGCTTTATTTATGGTCTTATATTCCCTTCTGCTATAACCATCTGTTAGACAGTGGTGGTTCCTTCCAAGCTTCCTAGGAAGCCAGGGTAGTATTTCAAGAAAATGAGTATGAACCTTGAATTTACTTTCTCTAATAGGGAAAACCTTGTGAGAATAATGCCAAGGGTCAGAAGAGAAGCATGAATCCTCTGTGCTTCTCAATCACTGAGTCTCAAAGGAAGCTGATGCATTTTATCCATCATGCTAATGCTCTGAGCGCAAACGCAATGGCACTTCACTGCATCCAAACCTGGGTTTCAAACTGAATCCAGAAGTGGTACAGTGACCAGGACACAGATAACATTTGCAGCCTTGAGACAAGCTTGAGACCTGAACTGAGACCACCTATAAATGTCTCCTGTCTCTGACAGGCACTGCTCGAGCCCTGCTAGGAAGGTCCTTGTGCTATCTTGTCTCACAGTCTTGCTGCAAGGGCAAACAAGCTCATGGAAAAAGGCCTGCTAGGCACGACTGCAGGGCTCATCCTACTTATGCATTTATAGCCTCTCTCCCTTCTCTGCACCATCCTTTGAATGCACTGATCTGGATGTCTTAAAATCCCCAAGGAACTTCCATGGCAAAACAATGTAAAGGTAAGACTTTGTCTTGAGTTTGTCACTAAAGGTGATGCAAAAGAGAGCACAGGGGTGGTGTCTTGCTTCTCAGGTCTTTGGCTTTTATCCTAGGGCTTCCTTTAGGACTCTGAAATAGTTTACCATGTGCAGGACTTCCAGGCCTCCTGCAACGGAGCCAGAAGCCTTGTGTAGCAAGAGCTATAGAATTTAAGATACAGACATTCAGGTTGGTCCTATAGTTACCGCTACAGTGCAGCTGGTATCAGCACTGTGCCTTGTTTCACCCCCTATGCATTTAGGCACTAGCTTCCTAGGTGGTCCCAGAGGTCCCAGATAGCTCCGGTGGAGGTGACACAAGGTGACTGCCTGAGCTCTCAGACATCCTGACAGCAAAGGTATTGCTTAATTCCTGCAGGAGGAATTTGGCAGAAGTCCATGTCGGAATTTTGGGCAGTCACAGATATTCTCCCAGGCAGCTCCTGCTGTACTTAGATCATTTTATGGACACTTTGGTGTGTCAAGGTGTTAGCATCTATGATGGAGAATCTAGCCATGCTGGGGACTCCCCTAGGCATTTCTTGCTGCAGAACTGACAAACTTACACATTCATGAGCTACTTCTAAATGCTCAGTAGAAATTGTTCCTCCTGATGCAGAAATGGTCACGTAGAACAGCTTCATGTAGTAAAGATAGGTAGTTGACGTTTTGCTCATAGTTAAAATGATCTATAGCAGGTCATGCAGGACCTCGACCCAGTTCCTGTCCTGGAGTACAGGAACTGAGCAGGACAGCAGTTTGGGGACCCTCTACCAATCCAGCAGAAAACACTGCTGTGGGGACCCTCACAATAGTGACTCCATTTACCATGTGGATACTGAGCCAAACATCCCATCCAAGAGATGCGATTTCCCACGCAAACATAATCCTACGCCAAGACCCCGGTAAATTAGGGATTTTCTTAAAGAAACAAATGCTCTCTGTGGGACAACAGATGTTGCACATTAGTTGTGCAGATGTGCAAGACTTGAAGCCTTAGAGCTCTATAATTATACCTATCTAGACTTTCTTGTGAAGCACTGCACTGAGGATCGTGGGAGCCCTCCAAATATCAGTAGGGCACAAACCCTCAGAGCTGCTAGACTATCTGTAGAAGGACACACATGAGTCTGTAACTCCTGGGTCTTTTGGGACTGGGACTGTCTGGTTGTTACAAATCTTGGTGAACATTTACAGCTGTTCAGATCTGTAAATGTTCACACCAATTTCAGTACTGCTGCCAGCAGTGGGGCCAGAGAGCTTCCTGGCAGTGAAAGGAATTTGGATACAGTATTGTATGAACAATTGTATGCCACTCAGACAGGGCAGGGGAAAGTTGTGAAAGACTACCAGGAGTCAGACTTTTCACAGCTCTCTAACATGTGGATCTTTATGCAGCAGCATGTGGTGCACATCCCCATGCAAGACCTTCTCCAGGTCTTTACATTGTGCTACAGGACTCACCTTCCAGTGCCTTGGATCAGTGGTACCGATCTCCACATGGACCCCTCCATGGGGCCACAGTTGTGTTGCTGGACTGCTCTCTGCTCTGCCGGTCACACTCCCCTTCTTTTATTCTATCCCAGCCTTAAAACAACATTAAAGAGTGTGGATCAAAAAAACCCTCATTCCCATGGGCTCAAAACAGCACTGTCTTCAGGAATTTGTATTCGCTGGCCAAGCACACACTCCAATTATGCAAGCTTATCAGTGCTATCACAAATGCATTTTTACTCATAGTAAATGTACAGCAATCATGCTTTTATTGTTTTTATTTTAATAATGAATTGCCACCCAGAAAAAAAATGAGAAACACTGCTGTAGGCAACTGGGAAGTGGTCCAGGACTCCCCTCCTGTGTGTTCTTGGTGCTGGATTTCAGAGGCTCATGCTTACTTGTCTCAGTTCAAATCTAGTAATAAAGTCGTTCTGTATTTGCATTAGCATGAAGGAGCATATTCTGCTAAAAATCACTCCCTCCTCCCCCATTTGTTTTGTCTCATTACACATGATAGAGCTGGGTTCCCAGAGGAAGTGTACCTGGCTAAATAACCATGGTGACTGTTCCACCAGTTGTTAAACACACTGTGCAGTTTCAAATACTACTCCAAATTTAACAACATAATTTTGATTTATAGTGTACAGATGCTAAACAAAACCCCAATAGTTCAAAAAACACCCAACCTTTGAAACAATGTTTTCCATTAAGTCTGTTTCAGCACAGTCTAAATAATATCACCTACCAAAAGACTGAACTTCTTACACAAAGATGCAAAACATTCACCTTCACCACAGGACTAGGGGCAATGGCTGTAAGCTGGAGCATAGGAAGTTCCGCACCAACATGCGGAAGAACTTTTTCAGTGAGGGTGACAGAGCAGTGGAATAGGCTGCCCAGGGAGGTGGTGGAGTCTCCTTCTCTGGAGATATTCATGTCTTGTCCGGATGCCTATCTATGTGATATGAGATAGGGAGCCTGCTTTGGCAGGGGGGTTGGACCCGATGATCTCTTGAGGTCCCTTCCAATCCCTACGATTCTGTGATTCTGTGACCCTAATTTTAAAAAGGATTCAGCATATTCCATCCTGCCAGAAAATTATTCAATATCTGTGTGTGTGTGTGTGATTAAATATACAAAAATACATCTGATTAGTATGTCTCATTTATTAGTCATGTACAAAGAAGCTCCCACTACTAAGACCTTCAAATCTAGGTAGACCCTTCAGTTAGAAGCAGTGACAGTGACAGCAGTGAGGGATTCATAGGATAGATAGGATAGGATAGGATAGGATAGGATAGGATAGGATAGGATAGTGAAGAAGAGGTTTCTGCATCCTCTGTGACTTTCTCACCTTTTAATTCCACTCTGAGTACTGCACAATGTCATTGTCCTGTTCATACTGTAGTTTCCATTAAAGAAAGTCAGTCATTAAGGAAAGTCACAGACTTGATAAAGTCTGTTTTACTGTGGCCATTAATGGATAGGGAGGGGGGACAGCAAATGAAGATTTGTCTGTGGCCATGGAGTTGGTCAGTAGCTTTCAGGGCCTGCAGGACAGGGCATAAACACAAGAAAACACTGACATGAAGAAAAAAAAAACAAAAACCAACATAAAAACCCAAACCACAACAAAAAGGCCAAGAAACCTCTAGAAACAGCTATTCCATTTTGCAGATCTGCTTGAGGAATCTTCCAGGCAGACAGGAAAAGTGCTAAAACATCTCTCCTAGGACCCATCACACAACAGGTAGGATTACAAAGGATACTTCAGTCACATAACCAAGATTCCAGAGTCAAATGCCTTCACCATTTTTCAAAATGGCATTTTAAACCACTTTCTCTGTGATTTGTAAAATACGAGTTTACTTCCAACCAAACCTCTGATGTAACAAAGAATCTTGGGACCATTTCATGATCTTTGCAGTGAATGGATCTGTTCTGCGTATGGGATCTGCCCCTGACCTGCCTCATATACCTACCTTGGCTGGCTTGGCTCTGGCCCTACTTTTCTTTCAAATGACTCCTGCCAACAGAAATCTAACTCAGACTGATTACACTTACAGTGTGTTCCCCCCAGGCTTGTCTTCTAATTTGACCTGGGCAAACAAGCACATTGTCATAATTCCCCCAAATGTGATAGTTCCCATCTTAATTAACTGTGCCTTAGTTCTGGAGCACTTGAGAAACATCCAAGAAATAAAAATATACTAAAGCTGTTTCTCTTTCCACTGAGATCAGTCTTCCATTGCCCTCCCTGGACTTACACCTGATTAAAAATGCTGTGAGAAGAGAACTAGTGCAGATACCATCTGAAACAAGAAGAGGAACTGAGTCTTTGCAGAGCTCTAAAGTGAAAGGAAAGGAAGATGACAGTGCCACGTACACATGCAAACAATATAATATTACAGAGGACCTGAGGGTGAACACTTATTTTTCCCAGTGTTTCAGTGATAGCTTTGTACTCCCCGTTCCTCATTGGAGCATTCCTTCTGTCTGCATGCAATGCCTGTGCAGCACAAGGGGCTTCCTGGGAAATCCACAACTTCCCCTCTGAAGCAGTTTTGCTGTGCGATGGGTGGGAGCAAAATCCCAACTGCTGGTTTGTGGCTCACATTCATGGCTACAGTGCAGGGCTCAGAGGGGCTGCTGGCCCTCACCCCGATGGTGATAAGGGAGCAAGGTGCCTCTGAAACACAGAGAATCAGGACATTCCTCCTACTTAGAGTATCAAGTCGCTGCTTCCATGAGGACAGGTAGATAGGGAAGCCTTGCTAAGGTCCTGGAGAACTACTGCGTAGCCCTTCTCCTCTGGTGAGCAGCAGGACCATGCCACTTCTTTCTCTTGGCTGAGGATTACTCTTGTGCTGAAGTCATAGCATGAAGCTCAGCATCATGTTTACAGGACTAACTTCGCAGAACTGTTCATTTCCAAATTACAAACTCCTCTCTCCATTTCCTTGCTGTCCTAGCAGACCACCTCTGTTCCTCTCCGCTCTAACAGGCTGATTCATGGCCCTGGGAGTGGCATGGAAAGGGGGAAGATGACCTTAGTTCACTTGTGCCAGGGTAGAGCAGGAGCTCAAGGCTGCAGAAGGAGCAAACTAGCTTTTCTAGCTGAGCTGCTTTGCTCCAAGGAAGCAAATACTTCTGGCACCTGCAGCACAGCGTCTCTCCTGCTGTGGGGGAGCAGGCTGCAGGCACCCACATCTGGGCACAGATGAGCAGCAAATACAGCAGAAGATCCCAGGGCAGGAAAATCCCAAAGACCTCTTGGACACTGCTTGTTCACAGGTGGTGTTGCATGAGTGGGGTGAGGGGCAGGGCACCTCTAAGTGAGCCTTGCTGCAATGCACAGGGTTAGACAGGTTAAGGACATGGGCATGAAGTCTTTGGGCTGTGCAATCAGGACCATGTGGTTGCAATTCACAACGTATCGCACTCCTGAAGAGTTTAAAAAAACTAGGTTGAGACCAGAAAAGAACAAGACAGTAAAAATGTTTCTGTTGCTTTGACATCCAACCAGATTAATCTGCTACTGATGAAAAGGAAAACCAGGTCTGAAACACGTTGGATGAAATCTGGAGTTCCATCACCTTTTTCCTTATTATTCATTATATGTTTGAGAAGCAACTGCAATGCAAATCTCTGATCTTGGCATTTAAAACATCTTGGGCTTAGCTTAGGGAGTGGGGGGAGATCGGTATGCAAGAGATAAAAACCTAATTCAAGCAACTGCAAAGTTACATGATCAAAGTAACTTGGAATTAAAAAAGTTAAGAAATGAATGCACTGGAAGTGTTCTGCAGAGCAAGTTCAGGACACCAAGACAGGAAAAACGCTGCTATACTGTCAACACTGTAGTTACGACCCTTTATTTTCAGAGTTTGTTGCTTTTAGTTCTTTCACAAAATTGCTTGAAGCCAAGGCAAAAGTTTCTAGGGTTCTGAGCTTGATCCTATCTATTTTAAAGTGATTTTTTTAACAGCAGCAGGAACTAGCCCCAGCTCTGTGCACACAAGGAACCTGAATGTGTCCTGGCACCCGCTTTTGCCTTCGCTGGTGCCAGAGTTGTATTTGCAGAAGGAAAACGTGTTCGTTTGCAGCCTGGCCTGTAACTCCCCAGCGCGGGGAACATTTCCTCAGTGTGCCTAGCTAACATGTGACTCGGGTAGGTGCACATCCAGATCTCACGCACATACTTCTTTCATGTACGCACAAGTAGGCTCCTGCTTTGAAAAACTGAATGTATAAAGCGTTTGTTGGCAAACAGCTATGCATTAATTTTATTTTTGAATGCCATGGTGTGCATAAAAACCTGGATAACTTCAAACTAGGGAAAGAAAAACAGTGCTTTCATAGTTTTGAAAATAAGCCATAATGCAACCTCCAGATTATGAAGATCTTCTGGCGTTCTTGACATCTTCATAACCCCACCAGCACCAATGAGTAATGATTGCTGAATACTGAATTAAAAGCCAAGAGGCTCCCTCAGCACTGGGGAAGGGGTGGATTGCCTGGCAGGGAATAAGGGGGGTTTCCAGCTCCCCTCCAGAGCTGCCTTTTGCAAGGTGTGACACTGGTCAATGAGAAGCCTCACCACCATGGAACAGGGACACATGCATCAGCGTTGGAGCCTGCCCTGCTGCATCCCAGCACACATAGACACCAGAGGGGCTGCCATGGGGGAATGAGTAGGGTTAGTTTAGGCACGTTTCTCAGAAAGATTTACTTAAACTTGGCTGCTGCAGTGTTTCAGATCACTGAAGGAACCAGGCTTCCTTCAACCTCTGTCATTACTTGTTGGGTTTCCAGCACTGGGCTTCCAGAACTGGACTTCCCTCCTGTCTAGATCCATCTGCTGAGTTGGTCAGTGTCGGGGTAATAGGACAGGAACATCATTATCCAGACCTGATTTTGTCTAATCTTCATCTTCTGAAACATATTCAAGGATCACAGTCCTGTTTCAAATTTAAAGGAATTCCAGATGAGCTGGCTTTCAACTATCATTGCTACACAGACAATGCGAAAGAGAAGAAAAAAAGCATTAGAAGGGTTCGAGCATCTCCCAAAAGTCCCTCAGAAATTACACCTCTGCTATAGAACAGCACAGACAGTCGTAAAGAAGCCACAGCTACAGAAAGGCTCTCTTAGGTCCTTGCTTTCCCCACCTGGAAGTAGGGTGGGAGCTGTGTTCCCTGCAAGCTTGTATACGTGGTCTTGCAGTGCTTTTGCTGTCAGAAGCCCAGTTTATTTACACAAGATATGAACACTGACCTCTTTGCCTGAAAACAGGAGGGAAAACACCAAGAACAGGCAGTGAGAGCCTGAAGAGCCCCTTCAGCATCACTCTCACGACCCTTCTCCACTGCTTTTCCTGTATTTTCTAGTGTCCACGCACAGATCACCAATCCCTTCCCGTTGCTTGGGCACACAGGGAGTTTCTCAGACATCACTGCTGTGCTTCCGACCTGGATGTGCTTCGGTGCTCCTTGTCCAGGGAGCTGTTTCTGTGGTTTCCAACCCACTCACTTCTTCCAGTTCACTGAATTGCTTCTTCCCTTTAGCACTTTGACTTCAGCTGAGCCCACAGTCCTTGGCAGATCAAAGACCCACTCAACAGCAGCTATTAGAATTATCTTGCCTAACAGTTTGTTTATACAGGAGAGTGAAAGGGACCCTAATCTAGTTCAGGCTTTTACATGCTGCTAAAATACAAATGGTAAAAGATGACTATTTGTCTTGTTTGAAAGAGTCAGTTTTTTACAGCAGGCCCTTTCAGAAGGGCAAGTGATGGACAGAAACTTTGCCTAAGCTTTGTCTGCGCTGGAACCCTTTCTAGCAACTAGAGATGGCAAATACCAACAGCTCTGCCCATCCCACCACACGTCCCCGCTTCCTTGCAAGTAATCACACCAAACACTGCAACAGCCGCGTGGGTATTTACAGATTATGTCAGAAACATCACTGTCAGGAGCTGAAATTAGGAGTTTGCACTCTCACAGGCACTGGAAACCACTAGGGACCAGCAGCTGACTTGGGAGTAAGTTTTCTCTGTTGCAAGTCTGAGCACTGAGTAGCTGCACACCCGACTGAACACCTGGTTCTATCTTCTGGTTCTATCTTCTGTTCCTGCTCCTGCTGCATGAACGTGTATGTCAGAAACTACCCTTGCAGGTGTGACTAGCAGATCTGAGGCTGGGCCAAGGATGGTAATGTTGGCAGAGAAGTCTCAAGGCACCTTTTCTTTCTCACCCTTAGTTCAGCAGCCAGAAGTTGATCTTGGGGTACACAAAGTCTCAGTGTACACAAACACAATTATGAGCCCACACTCTTAGAACAGGGAAGGACAGACATCAGGCATCAATCACACTGCCTCCCAGTGGGAAGACAACCTGGGAGACAATTTGCCTTGGGCCTGTGCCTTCGCATCTCTTACACTACCTTCTTTTTACTTTTATTCGTAAGATGAAAACATCACCTCTGCTTTCTTACAGCTCCAAGGTGTGAAGGAGGGGGGAGGAGGTGGCAATGAAGATGGCTATAAAAACTTTTCCATACCAGGGACTAATATATCGGATGCTGTCCCTGGGAAACCTTATTATTTACCTCTGCTGGAATGGGAAAGGAAAATAGCTGGAACAAGCACAGCTCTCGGATACACGCGGTGCAATTGTCTATACAAGGCAGTTCCATGGGAACCCCACTGGAGAACCAGACACACTCAGCAAACACGGCCGAGCGCACAGTATGCCGAAGGAAAAGTGTGAGGCATAAAACATTTCCTTTCCCTTGTCTATTACCTTTTCACAACAGGACAGAAAACAGTTGAGTATTTTTTCCTTGTAAATTTTCTGAAATTACTTAAAAAAAACCCCAACAACTTAGGCACACGTTTCTATTAGTAGCAGAACTGATTATTTACTAATTCATGAAGACAAAAATATTAAATTCTTGGTAAAACCAGAGGGAAACAGAGATACCTCATTTTATAACTCAGCCCAGTCACTTGGGCTCAGAGCTAGGTAGCAATGTGTGTGCTACGACAGCCGGCATTGCTATGCCTGATGTGTGTATGCTTGTCCTTTCCTCCCCATCCCTCTCACCTACCTGAAGCTGCTGGAACCTAACAAGCACGCTCACTCACCGTGACTGACACCTAGGAATAGAATTAAAGAAACCCCACTAACCCAAACATCCAGAGTGTTGTACATGAGCTACCTAAATTAGCCAGTGAGAAATGCTGGAAAACAAGGTGTGTTACAGCCTAGTCCTGTCTAGGCCTTAGGTGTCTCGTTCAGGTTTAGTGGGACATGCTTCTTTTCACTCTGGATTCACAGCCTTGAAAACTTAATTATAGCTTTTCACCTTGCATTAATTAACACGAGAAATGAAGAGACCTCTCTTCAGCCTGCTTTTTCTCCGCCCACCTGTTATCCTTGAATAACCTTTTGCCTGTGGGTTCCCATTCTCCCTAGGCACAAGGCTGCATTCCTACTGGGGAGGAGCGATGCGCCAGGAGCCTGGGTGAGGCCCAAACCAAGGAGGGCTGAGGCCTCCTTCTGCCATCTTTGTGAGGGAAGAGGATGTGTTTTCTGCAGCCCAGTGTGAGTGGCATGGTTTGCTATACTAAACTGAGGTGAGCTTGTCTGAGGACAAACCCCTCCCTGTGTGGGTCCCTCCCACGCTGGGGAGGTGAGTCCCAAGTCGCCCAGCCCAGGTTAACCCAGGCCATTTGTGTGTACCCGGGAGCAAAACCCTAGTGTCAGAAATGAATGGCATCACTTCAGAGAGGAGCAAGATGACACATTTGAGGAACCACATGACTCATGTAGCCAAAATGTACAGGACTTATAACCTCAGTGGCCACCCCAACCCCCCCAAAGTGTTGCTCACACACACACACACACCGCATGGTCCGAAACCACTGCAGCTTTCAGCCTGCCTTAGGAAGGAGACAAGAGCTGCTCTGCAAGGAGCAGGAACAAAGGCAGCCCAGGAGGTGCTTGGTGTCTGTAGAATCACATCACTGTGGGGCAGCACTCCCGGGCTTGCTGGTGGCATCTCCAAACATGCAGTGTGAAAGCCTCATCCTCTCTAGTGCCTCACTTCACAGAATCACAGCATGTTAGGAGTTGGAAGGGACCTCAAAAGCTCATCTAGTTCAACCCCCTGCCAGAGCAGGATCACCTAGACTAAATCACAAAGGAACACATCCAGGTGGGTTTCGAATGTCTCCAGAGGAGACTCCACCTCTCTGGGCAGTCTGTCCCAGTGCTCTTTCACCCTCACAGTGAAAAAGTTCCTCCTTATATTCACATGGAACTTCCTATGGTCCAGCTTGTGCCCGTTGCCCCTTGTCCTATGGCTGGCCATCACTGAGAAGAACCTGGCTCTGTCCTCCTGACTCTCTCCCTCTACATAATTATAAACATTAATAAGGTCACCCCTCAGTGTCCTCTTCTCCAACCTAAAGAGGCCCAGCTCCCTCAGCCTCTCCTCATAAGGAATGTGTTCCACTCTGTCATCTTGGTGGCCCTGCACTGGACTCTTTCAAGGAGTTCTATGTCCTTCTTGAACTGAGGGGCCCAGAACTGGACACAATATTCCAGGTGCAGTCTCACCAAGTCAGAGTAGAGGGGGAGAAGGACCTCTCTTGATCTACTTAACCACCCCCCTTCTAATGCACCCCAGGATGCCACTGGCCTTCCTAGCCACGAGGGCACATTGCGTGCTCGTGGTCATCCTGCTGTCCCCCAGGACCCCAAGTCCCTCTCCGCTACACTGCTCTCCAACAGGCCAGTCCCCAACCTGCAGTCAGAGTGTCAGTGCTACACAGCCCTGACAACAACTTGGATTTTACTTTCACGCAGTTGAAATTTATCCACCTTTGTGCTACCGGTCACTTCTAACCCACTTAATCGAAAAGTCCCCGCGGAAAACAAAGTTGGGTTCTCGTTAAAGCTTCGCCGCTGCCCGTTTCCTTCACCGCCCCGCTACGGCCCGGCAGCTGCCGGGACTGGGACCGCCGCTCGGTGCCATCACACCCGAGGCTCTGCGAGGCGGTGTCCCCGCGATGTGTCT
>VZTU01004351.1:0-19721 GCA_013400835.1 Zapornia atra
CAGGTGCAGAGCAGATTCACCACGTGCATGGACCTAATGGAGTTGGAACTATGGGAGCTGCCTGGGGGCAAACATAGTTGGAGGTGTTTGTAGAAAACCCTCTGTACAGCTCAAGGATGGCCCATCCCATCAGGAGAACCACTCATGCACCCTGGAGATGTTAGAGTCCATGGGTCCTGACAGGGTGGCTGCAAGGGTTGGAGTTGGAATGTCACCGCCATTCCTTGGCATCGGGGCAGCAACCTGCATCCTGGACTGCCCTCACTGCTGTATGGGGTCGAGGGAAGGGATTACACCCATCCACTTGGCACTTGCTGCCCCACAGCCAGGAGAGCAGGGAGGCTGGCAGAGCTGGGCCTGGACCCATCATCACTGGAGTCACCCTTCTGCAAAGCTTCAGCTCCTCCCTAGAAGCAGTCCTCAATTCCATGGCCCCTCACCACAGGTAGAGGGGAGCAGCAGCTCTGTGCTCGGCAGGGTCAGTCGGCTCACCCCCTCTCTTCTCTTCCTATGTCTAGGGCTCACTGTATGGCTTGGAGTAAGCTATGTGGGCAGGAATTACCTGTTGTGAATGGCTGTTCAGTAGGAGGCGTTGAATGTGCAGCTGCAAGGAAGAAAATGCAGTGAATGAAAGGGCGGTGGGTGTAGCAGGCTTGCATCAATGGATGGACACAGATAGGGACACGGGAATGAAATGAAAGTCAGTAAACGCAGCAAGGTCATGGCAATGGCAATGAAAGGCTGAAGCACAACTGAGGGAAGAGAGCATGGAGCTCCCTCCTGACACCTCCTCTCCAGAATCCAGTCTGAACTATCCCCACTGCGGCCTGGTCTTCCCCATGCTGCTGTCCTGCAGCCCTCATCTTTGCCCCCACGCTGAGCACCTCCACATTTGAGCATGGAGAGCCTGCTGGGCCCTCTGTGTGCTCCCCTGGGGCTTTGGTGTGACACCTGTTTCCAGCACCAGGAAGCAAAAGCCCCCAACCTCGCTGCTCTGCCTGACCACATCTGCTGAGGGAAGTAAGCATGGCTGCTCCCAGGGGGATCCAAAACCCACTCAGGGGTATCCATGGGAGTGCTGGTTTCCTCAGCTGCCCACGTACCTGCACAGATGACACTGGCATCCTCTGAGTGCGCGCAGTTGTGCACTCCCCAGCCGTTGTGACTGCACATCTGGAGGGAGGACTCGTCCCCGCGGCAGTTCACATTGTCCATGAAGATGCTGCCGGAGCCGCGGCCGTAGCGCGCGTTGCCTGGGGCCTGCACGGCCTGGCCGCAGCCCAGCTGCCGGCACACCACCTGGGCATCACTCAGGTCCCATGAGTCGTCGCACACCGTCCCCCAGCCGCTGCTGCCGTACACCTCCACGCGGCCCTCGCAGCCGCTTGTCCCGCCGACCAGCCGCAGCTGGGTGCCTGGGGTGAGGCACGTGGCACTGGGTTAGGAGGGTCCCTGAGCCTGGCACCCACTGTCCCCACCCGCGGCTGTTTTGGGCAATTGGCTTCAGTGGCTGTAAGTGGGGATGGTGCAGACCTGAAGGGACCAGGGGAGGGCAGTGGCCAAGCAGAGACCCTGGTCAGGTGCAGAGCAGATTCACCACTGCAGGGACCTGCTGGGGAGGGGAACCATAGGAGCTGCCTGGGCGCAAACATAGTTGGGGCATGGAGGTGTTTGCAGAAAACTCTCTGTACACCTCAAGCATGGCCCATCCCATCAAGAGAACCACTCACGCACCCTGGAGATTTTCGTGTTCATAGGGCCTGACAGGGTGGCTGCAACGCTACTGGGCTCCTTGGTTTGAAGTTGCAATGCCACCTCCATTCCTTGGCATTGGGGTAGCAACGTGCATCCTGGGCTGCCCTGACTGCTGCATGGGGTCAAGGGAAGGGATTACTCCCATTCACTTGGCACTTGCTGCCCCACAGCCAGGAGAGCAGGGTGGCTGGTAGAGCTGGGCTTGGACCCATCATGACTGGAGTCATCTTTCTGCAATGGTTCAGCTCCTCCCTAGAAGCAGCCCTCAAGCCCATGACCCCTCACCACAGGTAAAGGGGAGCAGCAGCTCTGTGTCAGGCAGGGTCAGTCAGCACATCCCCCCTCTTCCCTTCCATGTCTAGGGCTCACTGTACAGCTTAGAATAAGCTGCGTGGGCAGGAATTACCTGTTGTGGATGGCTGTTCAGCAGGAGGGGTTGAAGGTGCAGCTGCAAGAAAGAAGATGGAGTGAATGAAACGACAGTGAGTGCAGCAGCCTTGTGTCAATGGATGGACACAGATATGGATTTGTGAACAACACGGACATATTGAAATGAAAGTCAGTGAATGTAGCAAGGTCATGGGAACGAAAGGCTGGAGCACTACTGGGGGAAGAGAATGTGGAGCTCCCTCCTGACACCTCCTCTCCAGAATCCAGTCTGAACTATCCCCACTGCGGCCTGGTCTTCCCCATGCTGCTGTCCTGCAGCCCTGGTCTTTGCCACCATGCTGAGCACCTCCACGTTCGAGCAGGGAGAGCCTGCTGGGCCCTCTGTGTGCTCCCCTGGGGCTTTGGTGTGACACCTGTTTCCAGCACCAGGAAGCAAAAGCCCCCAACCTCGCTGCTCTGCCTGACCACATCTGCTGAGGGAAGTAAGCATGGCTGCTCCCAGGGGGATCCAAAACCCACTCGGGGCTATCCATGGGAGTGCTGGTTTCCTCAGCTGCCCACGTACCTGCACAGATGACACTGGCATCCTCTGAGTGCGCGCAGTTGTGCACTCCCCAGCCGTTGTGACTGCACATCTGGAGGGAGGACTCGTCCCCGCGGCAGTTCACATTGTCCATGAAGATGCTGCCGGAGCCGCGGCCGTAGCGCGCGTTGCCTGGGGCCTGCACGGCCTGGCCGCAGCCCAGCTGCCGGCACACCACCTGGGCATCACTCAGGTCCCATGAGTCGTCGCACACCGTCCCCCAGCCGCTGCTGCCGTACACCTCCACGCGGCCCTCGCAGCCGCTCGTCCCGCCGACCAGCCGCAGCTGGGTGCCTGGGGTGAGGCACGTGGCACTGGGTTAGGAGGGTCCCTGAGCCTGGCACCCACTGTCCCCACCCGCGGCTGTTTTGGGCAATTGGTTTCAGTGACTCGAAGTGGGGATGGTGCAGACCTGAAGGGGCATCAAATCCCACTAGGTGGGATCTCTGGCAGGGCCTACTGATTGGGCAGGACCTGGAGGGAGGCACATGGCACTGGGTTAGGGTCCTTCCAGCCCAGCATCCTGAGGTCTCCAGGTAGTCCCCGACTGCAGGGAGCCTGCAAAGCAGGGCGTATATCTGGTGGGCATGAATTACGTGTTGAATATGGCCACTTTGGTGGGCATTGGAGTTATAACTGCAAGTAAGAATTTAGTGTCAATGAAAAAGTCTCTGAACACAGTCAGTATATGTCATGCACCTTGAATTAGCCTGTCTTCAATGAGCACCTGTCCTGCAGCACTTCTTATCGTGCAAGTCTCTCTCATTCAATTGAAATGACCATTGTGACTTTTTTGTTTCACATAATCATCTCATCCCCAGGCAGGAACCACACATCTCTGGAGGTCTGTCCTCTGTTACAAAGCATTTGAGGCAGTAAGTCTCTCTTTTGCAGTCACATCCCAAATCCCATGCTATTTCCTTGTCTAGGAAATAGCTACGGCCCTTGCTGCCTGTGTGGTAACTCAGGGGCATAGATAGAGTGATCTCCTGTTGCAGTGAGAGGAGATCCTTCCCCAGTTTCCTTCACCAACATTGGCTACAGAGGGTCTGCTCCCAAATTTCCTTCCCCTCCCTCCCCCCAGTTTACCAGCTTTTCTCCATGCTCTGCTTTCATTCTCACTGTGGACTTAGGTGCCAGGAATGACTTAACTGGTGTGGTCCAGGGATGGGAGACTCCCTTCAGTGCAATTGAGTCTGGGAAGGGATGTCAGGGCACTGAGGAGATCAGTTAGTGACAGTGGGTAGTATTACCTGCTGTGCTCTCCTCTGCTGTGGCAGTCATTTGCACTGTGGTGGGTGTCGCCGCTGAGGACATTGGTGCTGAGGAGGACATTGGTTCTGTGGTGAATGCCTCCAATGGAAATGTTGTCTCCTCTGGTGAGGTTACCAGCCCTGGTGTGGTTGTCTCCATTAGGAACATTGTCTCCTCTCTGGAGGTTCTTAATGCTGTGCTGGTCACCACTGGGGAGGTCGTCTCCAGTATCGTGGTTGACTCTCTGGTGGTGCTCTCTGTTACAGAGGTCATTGGTTCTGTGGTGGCTGTCTCCTCTCCAGAGGTAGTCTCTGCAATCGAGCTTGTTTCCAGTGTTGAGGCTATTGACATTGTGTAGGCTGTCTGTGGTGTGCTTATCTCTTCTGTGAATAAGGAAGAAAAAGAACAGCCACATGAGGACTGTACTTGTGCAATGGGTACATCTGTGTGTTAACTACAAGCCCAGTTCCTCAAGAATGGATTGAAATCATGACAAATTACTCTGAGAGCATACTCCATTTTGACTGGGGTCAGCGTAGAGACTGGAGGTGTGTAATAGCCATTGGAAATTTTTTCTTGAAAGGGGTATTTCCAGATGGGGTCAGCAGTGAAAGGTACTGAGGTGGCACCTGTTCTCAGACACAGGACACCATGGCCCAGGCATGGCTGGAGGCTGTCCTCTACGGGCTCTTGCCATGGAATTGGGAGCTCTGGGGTTGCTGGCAGCAGTGGGGCTTGGACCTTTCATCATTGCAGATACCCTTTTGCAGAGGCTCAGGTCATCCCTGAGACCAGCCTGGGCAGTGGTCTTGGGGTGGTGTTTGGTGTAAGGCCAGGAGAGGATCAGGCCAGCATGAATTACTTGTTGAGTATGTCCAGTTTGTCATAGTGTCTGGAGCTACAAATGAAAGAAATAAATATCACTTAGAAAGACACTGAACACAGCACACATATGATAATAAAGGTATAGGAGCCAGTTTTGTTGTTTTCTTCCACATGCAGAACACTGATGCAGCTAGCATTCTCTTCTAGCATGAGCTCAGCTCTCCAGGCTCTTCCTCTGAGGAAATGTGGAAAACTGCAATATATATATATATATATATATAAAAATTTATATATATGTACATATATATATAAAAAATGACCTGAACAACTTGCTGATGTCAGCCATTTCTCAGCTCATAGTGATCAGTTGTTAACACACAGGAAAAAATAACATACAGATTAACCATGTTTTAAAAAGTAAGGGGAAAGTAAAGTCAGGAAACTGCAAAGTTTTCTGTACCTTGTACACGACTCAACAGAGTACTCAAACTAGGTGGATATTTATAAGGAGCAAGAATATTAATGGACCTGAACTTGAAGAAAAGCTTGAAAAATAAAGAACAATGCAAAGTGAGTTGTTGTTGGCTATGGCAGTCTGGGTTGTGACTGTGAAGTTGTTTCCACCCACAATGGTGCATTAAGGCTTGCAATAAGAAGATGAGTCTCACCCAGCCCCATTCCCACAAGACAAAGCTTTGTCTGTAATTTCAGCTTGTTTCCTTATTCTCTTTGTCACTGCTGAGACAGAATAAAAGTATCTACATGTTTCAAGGCGTATCTGAACCTTGAGCCTATTAATTGCTTTGCACAGAGTAAGCAATCACAGTTTGTGCACTGCCCTAGTGAGAAAGAAACGTGAGCCCATGCTGGCTCTGCAGTGTCAGTGAAGTGAAAGGACAGGGCTGTTGGAAAACCAGACTCTGCTTTCTGAGAAGAGGCTTTTTCAAAGGGACCGTGCCCTTTCATGGCTTGAAAAGTCTCTGTGAGGAAGAAGAAAGATTAGACATATATCTGGTGAATCTTTCCATCACATGTCTTCAATGAGTGAAATGTTATCTCAGGAGGACAATGCTTGCACACCCCCATGCTGACACTTGCATATGGAGTGCAATTTATAGCAAAAAGTATTCGGGAAAGGAATAAGGGACTGCACCTGAACAGACAACACCAGCATCTTCATAGTGGGCACAGTTGTGTATCCTCCATCCATTGTGACTGCACTGAGACAAAGCCACCTCATCTCCGTTGCACCTCACGTTGTCCAGCAGGATCTCACCCGAGCCTTGCCCAAAGTAAGCACTTCCTATAGCTGCAATGGCCTGGCCACATCCCATCTGCCTGCACACAACCTGGGCATCAGCAAGGTCCCAGAGATCATCACACACTGTTCCCAGCTGTCCTCTGTAGTAGAGCTCAACGCGACCTTCACATCTGTGCCTTCCATTCACCAGCTGGAGACCGGCCACTTTGGGAGAGAGGGAATTGAGCACACAGTCAGACAAACAAGGAGGAGTGACCTTCAGAAGCCATCTATTCCATCCACTTGCATCATCATTCCTCATAGGTGCTTGCCTAGCTTGATATTAAATACCTGGGAGGACAGAGGTGATGCACACCCTTTTACGTCCCCTCTTCCAGGTCTCAAAATTAGCTACATATATTTTATGCAAGATTTCCACAGAAAAAGTAGACAGCAGGCTAAGCACAAGCTATTTCAGCAGGAAAGGGAATTCTTTAAAAATAAGAAAACCATAATATGGAAGCTGAGAAATTGCACTTTGGTACCTGAATGAAATCGAAGTAAAACCATACTGCAAAAATACCACTTTGGGTTTTTTTCACCTTGTTACTAGGAAGACAACTACATGTTTTAAGAACTCATTTATGTATTTCTTTTAGTCACTGCTGTCAAAATGTTTTATGCTAAAGGACAAGGAGACATTGCGATTTGCATCTTATGGGATTTTAGGATGTACAGCACATCTTTCCTGCCCTCAACCTGTGTCTTACCAGAAGCACGTATCTCTAACACTTCTCTATGATGTACGAAGATACTGCTGACCTGGGTGCAGGGGAAAAGGCAGAGCAGAGGCTCAAGCAGGTCAGTGAGGCTTTAGGGACACAGCGAGATGCAGCTTGGGCAGCCAAGACCATGGCTTTTTCCTAAACTTAGGGCCAAGGGGCTGCTACAGTGCTGCAACCTAAATATGATCAAGCAGAAAAACTGCAATTCGTGAGATATCAGGCACTACTGAAGGGCAACAAGCAGAGCACTACTTAAAATGATGTCAGAAGTAGGTCAAATGGATAATTTAGAAAATCAACAGAATTTTAGAGGAAAAAAAATAGCTATTCTTTATTTTTCTCCACGGTTTATTAAATTTGGCCAGAATTTCTCTTCTTCCCTTAAAAGTTTTAGGGCCTAGAATCCAAACATGACCACCAAATCCTATAGTTTAGTGAGTAAACCTAGTAAAATGACTGAGTAACTTTAGTGGAAGAACTCCACTAAATGTTCAACAGGATGGACAACTGTCTCCATGAGATTATAAAAACCTTGATAGGAATTCAGTGGCATTGTTCCTTATATGCCAGTAAAATGTTACTAGATATACTAATAGCTAATAACCTATCATGCATACATCTGATTGCTGCGTTCATTCAGGTAAAGCTTATCTGCTTTGTTGGTTTGTTTTGACATTCTGCAGTGAACTCTATGAAAATGTCAAAGATAAAGTCTTTATTAAAGACTTTACCACCAAGTGTAAGTGAGCAAATAAATGATGTAACTTAAGATCCACAGTATTTACACTTTGGAAATCAAAGTGTGCGTGCTGCACTTGTTATACTTTGCATTTCTGCCAATTATGTATTTAGGTTGTTATTAAACACTAAGTCACTCAGAGCAAAACAAATCAGAGAACAAAAACAGGATTTCATTGCTGCACCCAATTCTTTGCTGTTGGACTAGTGTTTAGACTAAGTTTGCCCCTCTTTGCATGCATTTAACTGGCAGTTCAAAGGGAGAAGCTGCAAAAGCACCCCTTGACTTGTATCTTCTCTATCTCCTCAAATATCCACTTGGACATGCACATTTTTGAACCACTCTTTTGAGAACAGCAAACCTGGCAAAAAGTCAGAGTGGGATTAGGAAACTAAAGCTAATCTAAACAAGCTTTATTTGCTTTCACTCAAGGTCTGTCATCACTCTGAGAGCATAACCACCAGCTTGGCATGCAATTTGAGAAGTTGCATCCTACCTCACACTTCAAAGGTGTCAAAAAGAGGAATAAGTCTGTGATTACAGGCACTTACTCTGACCCAGGAGGCAGAAGTGAGGGTTGGGGAATGAAGCCAAGGGCAGAGAAGAACTGGAGCAGCAAGAGTGAGATGGCTTATCACCAGGCAAGCAGAGGACAGGTGAAGAAAAATGGATGAAGTGGATAATGGCAATATAAATTATCATAATGATGCTTAAATAACCAGTTAGAAAAAATGTCTGCAATTATTCTAGGATACACATAGAATTATTTAGCTCAGCAACCTTAGTCACTCAGGAGAGAGAAATTAATCACGTAAGGAGCAAGTCAATGTTGAGCAAGTTAAGGATCAAGTAAAAATATTTTGAACCATCATTATTTTGATGTCCCTCAGTTATCTATGGTGCTAGATTATGAAAACCAACTTTTTGTTATATTTCATTAAATTGTACGTAAGATCAAGAAGAAGAAAGTAATACAAGCAATATTAAGTATATGGCATAGGTATGTGTGCATACCCTCTGGAATAAATAGACATTTTTTTTAAAAAAAAGAATAATTCTTCCATAATTCTTAGATCAAAATTCTGGAATTGGAAGAATAACTCATTCAGACCAAAATCACAGGTGCAAACATCACAATGGTACAAGGCACTAAGACAAGTACTAGTCTGCGGCAGCAAAGCATCACTCAATGTTTTAAATCATTCTTAATCACCGTGATGATTAGCTCACAATTTTAGCAGAACAAAACTCTGCTCTTTCATCCAATTTCCCATTTTAAGCTTTTGTCCAAACTAATACCAGCATCAATGTGATTTCTATTCATGGAACGAACAGAGGACCCCAAGCAGTCTTTAGAATTTTTCATCTGCACTGCAACAAGCCTAAAAGTGTTTTACCTGATTTGACCTCCAGAAATGCTGGACTTAGCAAGAGCAGCCATGTCAAAATCATAGTGGTACCCATCTCATCAAGCACTGCTGATGGAAAGGACTGTCAGAATATATAATCCATTTCTGAAGGGGAGTGGCTCTATAGGTTTCTCTTTCTGCAGAAAAACAATAAAACAACCACTGTCCTATGATCTGAAACAAAAATATGTTTGATTTGTTACTCAAGATTTTGTAACTTCCTGGGTCCTGCAGAAAGATAATATCTCAAGAGTAACATTTTCCATTGGCTGGAAGAAAATATTTGTGCTACTATAGGTTTCACAATCATCTCATTGTACAAAGCATGGGAGTTCCCATCCAAAGATACCTTTCAATTCTGGCTGAGGAATCTCAGTATTTTTCTTTCATGGGGAGATCCCTTGACAGGGCTGGGGAAGGTAGTGGAATATTGAAACTTAATTGGGTTTCCCCCAGCAAAGTGATAGAGGAGCTTTATACCTTGATTCCCACTAAATTGAACTATCTCTGGGGAGACATGGATTTCTTACAGGTTTGGCATACTCAAATGAAATAAAACCTGGTCACCTAGTTCAAATATGATGGGTGTGTGTGTGTGTTTCCAAACATAGCCCACCAGAACTGTGGATGTTGTTGAATGCAACATGAAGATAATGAAGAGGCAATCAAGACAGATGCAACTTGCCAAAACTCCTAGCTCCACCACACCACAAATTCCTCTACCATCAGCAGCAGAACCAGCAATGAGAAAGGTAAGCAGTAGATGCCTGCAGCCTCTTGGTGAGTGTAGGAGCCAGTGGAGAGGCAATGTGGTGGGGAAAGGAGAGGAAGAGGTCAGTTTTCCTGGGCTGAACTACAAGTCCAGGGCCTGGGAAAAGAGAGCTGGAGTGGCAGCAAGAGAAGTTGACTGAGAAAGGCATGAAATATGGAATACTAGTTTCTTTGCTTGAGACCCACAGGCATGAGCAGAGAGGAGCTCATACTTCTCCTTCTCTGGAGATATTCCAGACCCATCTGGACGCCTCCCTGTGCGACCTGTCCTAGGGACCCTCTTTTGACATGGGGTTGGACTTGATGAGCTCTGGAGGTCCCTTCTACCACCTACAATTCTGTGAATCTGTAAATACTACAGCAAGCAAATGATGACTCTGTCTCAACACATGGGTAGCTGGTTGCAGATAATTAAAGAGAGAGTCTGGACCAAGACTTGCATGCAAATTGTGATGACAAATGCAAAGTACTTTGCCATTGAAGTCAACACCTTCAGCCCCAATATGAACCCATTTCTTTATGACACTATTAAGCCAAGACTGTTAGATTGCAAGACAGTGTGAAGAAAATCAGGGTCAGCTGATAACTTTTTATGAAAACTGTGAAGAAAAATCAGTGGATTTTATGCTTAGTTAAGTAAATTGCATAGGTGCAACTTAACTTTATTCTAAAATTTCATTTGAACCATAAAATAGGGGGGGAAAGGTTCGTATTTCTATTAAGAATCTTTCTTATTCCTTGTTTAGTTTTGCGTAGTGACAATTACAGCTACGTCATTCTTTGAAGAATGAATCCAAAGCTTACTCACAAAATGAAACAATGATCAATTGTCATTCATCACTCTCTTGCCAGAGTGGTTATTTTTCTGTTTCTGTGTTGTAACTATTTAATGAGGCAGGGCTGATCACCATCTTAACACTGAAGAGCCAGAACACTGTTCATCTGACTCCTACCTCTACAGCCATCATGGCTTGGGTGGCATTACCAGGAGTTAGAATTTGAATCATAGAATCATAGAATCATAGAATGGTCTGGGTTGGAAGGGACCCCATGGATCATAGAGCTCCAACCCCCCTGCCACAGGCAGGGCCACCCAACTCCAGGCCTGGATCTACACAAGGTTGCCCAGGGCCCCATCCAACCTGGCCTTGAACACTTCCAGGGACGGGGCATCCACTACTTCTCTGGGCAGCCTGTTCCAGCACCTCACCACTCTCTCTGTAAAAAAATTCCCCCTAATATCTAATCTNCTCTTTGTAGGGCAGGTGCTCCAGCCCTCTAATCATCCTTGTGGCTCCTCTGAACCCTCTCCAACAGTTCCACATCTTTCTTGTATTGGGGGCCCCAGCTCTGGACACAGGACTCCAGATGGGGCCTCCCCAGGGCAGAGCAGAGAGGGACAATCCCCTCCCTGTCCCTGCTGCCACCCCTCTGCTGATGGAGCCCAGGATCCCATTGGCCTTGTGAGCTGCCAGAGCCACTGCTGGCTTATGTTAAGTCTCTCGTCCACCACAATCCCCAAGTCCTTCTCACAGGGCTGCTCTCCAGAAGCTCTTCTCCCAGTCTGTATCTGTGTCTGGGATTCTTACAGCCCAAGTGCAACACCTTACACTTTGTGGCAAAAGTTTTGCCATATACAAATGTAATGCCTCTGGGGACAGTCATCAAGGATGAAGATGAAGGAGCCCAAGGGGAAAGTGACTTAGAAGGTCTTCCACAAAGACCAGCTTTATTGGAATGGAAGAAGGAAGTGCAAAACACAAGAGGCCAAATATAATGTTGGAAGCCTTGAAAGTGAACATTGAGAAGGGTAAATATGTTTCTTCTTTAGACAAACAACAACATTCGCAGATGAATGAGGAAATGTACACACACTTGTTACTCAGTATTTGCATTCTTCTGGTTTTGACATCTTGGCAAGAAGCAGAAAACATCCAGTGTATTTGAATGACCAATCAAGCACTGCAATCAGTGAAGCAAGAGTAAGTGATAGATAGCAATTCTTCTCCAAATTCTTCTAATAACTGAGAAGAGTACTGAGGTAGAGGAACACAAAAGTGATTCCCAGATGGTTCAAGTGAAAAAAAACCCAACATGTCAAACTGTCCAGGTAAATGAACACTGATCAATTAATTCTTTCCTACATTTTTCACTAATTAATGCTTCAAAGATACAGATATTTCTAGAGATCTTGATTACCAGACAATTTTCACAGTAGGAATAAATAAATGCTATGTTCAGATTAATTTGAATTAATTAATGCAAATACCATACACTACATGTTTTCATTCTTCCCATGGCTAGGTATATCTCTCTCACTAATACTTTTGTTGTTCTCTAGGACTTCTTCATAGAATCATGGAATGGTTTGGGTTGGAAGGGACCTCAAAGCCCACCTAGTCGCACCCCCTGCCATGGGCAGGGACACCCCCCATCAGCCCAGGGTGCCCAAAACCCCATCCAACTTGGCCTTGAACCCTGCCAGGGATCCAGGGGCAGCCCCAGCTTCTCTGGGCACCCCGTGCCAGGGCCTCACCACTCCAGCAGCTCCATGTCCTTCCTATGCTGACAATCCCAGAACTAGACTGTGTATTCCAGGGGAGATCTCATGAGAGCAGAGTAGAGGGGCAGAATCCCCTCCCTTGACCCTTTCTTTAACACCAAATCAAATTTTCTTGAACCTTGCATCTCTGTAATACTCGTGGATCAAGGAAGCCAGCAGACAACAAGGAAGATGACTCTGAGACTACCAAACTGCAGCTCAATGGTGTTTTCTGTAGCAACATTCAATATGGGAGCCACTGAATTCAGTACTTCTACCTTGCATTCTGATACCACCTTGATATGTCTCCATGGCACAGACATAGTATGGGAATACTCAGCTCTGAACAGGACAGGCACATTGCAGATTGGAGGCACCAACATCCTAAGTCTAGGATCTTTCTGCTTTTCTAATCACAATTATATTCAGAGATGAGAAGTAGAAAAAGTGCCATCAAGTTAAACCCTGAAAAACAGTGGAATAGCAACATTGCAGCAGCAAGACCACAGCAGGACCAGGGGCAGGAGATAAAACAACAGGTCAGGGAAGACTAGAGGGGAAGGTCCTATTCTAGAGAAGTAGTAAAATCCAGGTCCAGGAAAGTCTTCGCTGTGCTGAGCAGATCACTGGATTCCTCCAAGCCTGGACAATCTCTGATCCATGCAACAGGACTAGATGAAAGGCTGGTCAGGCTCCTGGATTGGTCTGACTTTCAAAGGTGTCTGTAGGGGAGGACCCTCTTCAATTGTTCCTCATGGGAAGACAACAAAATTCACTTTAATTTTCTGTGGGCAATGCCAGTCCTTGTCTCTATGGTCCCTTCTGCAATGCCAGTCCTTGTCTCTATGGTCCCTTCTCCATAGCACAGAGAGGTGAAGAGAAGCCTGCCTGGGGTCACTGGTAAAAGGTAGCTTGAAGGAAGCAATGGTACATTCAGAGCTGTCCACACCACATCCTCCTTGTCAGGTGAGGATGTTGCCCTGGAGTACAGCTCACCTTCCTTAGACGTCACTACTTTGCCTCTGGCTCACCTCACACGTAGCACATTACACTGTTCCCAATGAGCTTGCCTTTCCCAGCTGGCTAGAAAACAGTAAAGTCAGAAGAGGAGCATTTCTCAATCAGTGACCTTTCCACCTGTAATAAGTGGCTTCTTCCAAACAGATTCTTCCTTTATTTCTTTTCTATTTTGTTTTTGCATGGGGTTAGGAGACAGGTCACACTTCCTGATGGTAACTTACATATATTCTCTCTTCCCCCTCCCATTACAGGTGTAGAAATGCATAAGAACATGAGCACAAGCCTTGGTTGGCAAAGTCACTTTGTTAGAAAACACATTCTCCAACCTGATAATCTGTTAGCTGGGAGTTCAGACACCTAAGTGCACAAAAGGAAGTATTGCTCAAAAAAATGTTTTCTTTCCTACTTTATTTAATTTCACATTTGCATAATGGATTTGATTATATTTGTCCTCTACACAAAATCTTATTTTCTCAGAGGAACATGTCATTGTGAGGAACCCCCCAAATTAAGGAACGCTGTACAGGAGCAATTCTTTATGTGCAGCCCCTGTGGGTTTTTTTGCTTATGGCTCATTATTGAGACATTTCTCCTGCAAAGAAATATAATTCTTGGACTACATCCCAGAGCATCTCATGGTGCTACACAGGTGTTTTATCTGTGTATCAACAACAGCAAAAGAAATAATTTCTTCTTTCTCAAGTCAGCTGAATCAGTCTTCTCAGATAGATATTCAAGGAGGGGCTCAGCTGGGATGCTCTGAAATCCAGTACTGAGGATGGTATCTTATTTGGATGCTGGGATGGAAGAGTCAAACAGCCTTTAGACCTTAGGTGTATTTGGACTTGAGGATTTTAAAGCCAGGCTCCTTTATAAGTTTAGTTCATGGTAACACCAGGTGTTACCTTGACACAGCACACTCTTCAACCAAGATCTGGATGGTGGAATAGTCAGGTAGGAGTTATCCTCTATACATATTGCAAATCCAGACGATGAAGCAGATGGCTGGTGAAAATGCCTTCCACCTGGGATGCTCCTCACATCCTCTGGTACGGGATGAGTCCCTGCAGTTTACCCTTCAAAAGAACTCCCCCCACAATGACAACAGCAGCTACCAGCACCACAGCGGTCACGGCCAGAGGAACGTGGGAGCTGGCAGCGGGCGCTGGGGTCTGAGGCTCCTCGTTCACCTGGATGTCAGAGGCCAGCTCTGTGCACAAAAGAGAAAGAGAGGCTCATGTTTCCTTTTCTGAGCTAGTTAATCTCAAAGGTGATTAGGCAAAGAGAATTTGAATTGAAATCCTGCGATCTGGATCTGATCAGAAACCAAATTGCTTTCTTGCACATTGTTTCACAAATGGTTCGGTGGCCATACCAAACAGGTAAAGATTATGGCAAGAAATTGAAAAGCAGCTAAGGATTGGTGATAATTATACTCTAAGACCCTGAGATGATGTTCCTGACAGTGGCAATAGCAGATACAGGGCACTGGGAAACAACATCTCCAAGGGGACCTACAATTTGGCCGGTAATAGGTAGAAGACGTGCCAATCAGGCACAGGAGCATTGAAAACTGAATATAAATCCTGCAGGGAGATGAGTTACCTCTCATCCCTCTTCCCACAGAGCTCAATCAATTGGCCTTTGACATGTGCAGAACAAAATACGATAGCAAGAAAATAGCTTGTAGCCCCTATAAAACAAGTATATATACATATATATATATTGCCCCATAAAAATTAGAGCAGAGCTGTGAATGAATCAGCAAGATATATTTGGGGGGTTGGACCCAGTGATCTCTTGAGGTCCCTTCCAACCCCTATGATCCTCTGATTCTCTGGTTTCAGAGCCGGATTTCATGTCTGAGCTGACACTCAACCCTACAGCAACGTAAAGAGTCTTACGTTATTTAAGTTATTTAAACTTACCAATGTTCCTGTTCTCAGCATGAGCTTCCCGAAGCTGAATAGGTCCAATAACAACATTTACTTTGTCATGGGAAGAGCCTGCGTTCCTCTTGAACCTACTAAGGCAGCCTTGATAGCAGCGAGAAGAGTAGTCATTGTGCCTGCACACCACCAGCTCACACTGCAGGTAAACTGAGGGGTATCGATTGACAAAGGAGAAAGCACTAAATGCAAACCGAGCGATGCCCATGTACGGTGAGAAGTAAGAAGAGTAGGTGGGATCCTTAATACACCTGGGAAGAGATGAGAACAACAGATTGAGAATAGAAACTCTTTTGGACTATCCCTGTGCGGCGTGTTTCACGTTCAAAAAAATAAAACCAGAAGCATAAGGGAGCTCAAAAGGATTGAAAAAAATAAGTGCTTTTAGCAAGGAGAGGAAATAAGAAATGAATTAAGTAATGGTGGCAGTGATTTCTACCCCAGCAACATATGCAGCCCAGAAATTTCATAGCTCAACAAAGTTTTTGTGAGCACGTGTAAGTGAAAAATAACTCGTGGCTCTACTGGTTTCAGGTATGGGTCGGGACCTGTTCTGCATTCACAAACTGGATTACCTGTTTGCAAAGAGGCCCCTGAGGATTATTGCAGAAAGAGAAAGGGCCCCTTTCTGATCTAAAAGGACAAAATTAATACACATCCTTTTTAGGGGGAGAAAAAGGTGCTCTTTAGTCCTTTGATGTTTGTAGAGTACCTTGCCTGAGGAGTTTCGACACCTGAAAGGTCTCCAGAGGTTTCATAGAGCAAATTGCTAGATTAACTTTCCTGATAATCAGTTTTGCTTCCTGACAATTAACTAGTCTTAGAAGTTACCTAATTTACATCCTAGTCATCCTGGTTCAATTTAACCACCACGCAAAAGGATCACAGCAATCCACTCGCAGCTGCTACCCCAGAATATTTCAAAATTGCTATTTATTATCTTTCTATATAAAAAAAGTTCCAGTTGTGCTCTCTTCCCTAATAAAGATCCCAAGGATTTTAAGTCCTCTCATTCTTTGTTTATTTTATACTGCAGTGATATCCCAACACACATGATATTTGTAGATGGATGTTGATTTTGGGCTCTGTAAATGCTTTTGACACAGTTCCTTGTTACATCAATAACAACGAACTGGAAAGAGATACGGATCTATTTGCCCCATCTCCCAGGTGAGTGTCCTGCTCACAAAGCTAGTCAGTCCTTCATGTTCTGCTTCATGAGTATGTATTTTTATAGATAAAATAATAAAAGACCCCCCCAACAAGAGGAAAACCTTCTAGGAGTCACGTGAAGTGCAGAAGGGAGGATATTCACCCACCCAGCAGGAAGCATCATGTCACTTCATTAGTCTGTCTGCCACAGGACTGACTTCCAGCTTAGCAGTAGGTTCCTACCCTGCGAAGGTTACTGATGGGAACACCCTCCCAGGAGGCAGGGAAGTTCAAATCCCACCAAGCACAGAAGGGAAATAAACTAGCACGAGCCTTTCATTTCTGGGGCAAAATAGGACACTGAGAGACACTTTTATGCTTCTAGCTCCCTGCCAGTTGTCCACTCTTTGTGAGTCCACAACATTTTAATTTGAAATGAAAAGGTATTTTTTTCCTATTAAGGAAAAAAAAGGTATTTTTTTGCTATTAAGCAAAATGGTTTAAGTTTTTAGGACAGCAAGAAAAGGCTAAGGGAGTGCTCTACTTTTTGAACAGACTGTTTTGCATTCTATTTAGGATGCTGTAAAACTCTAACTATGATGGACAGAAATGCAGGGTCATTGACATCCCTCCTTTTCATGCATCTATTTCAGAAACAAATTCAGACCTCAGTTTCTACACTGTCTCCTTGAGTCAGGGCTGGACTGCAATTTCTGAATGGCTTTTCTTTGTCATATTGTATTTGTTTCAGGCTTTGACAAAGTCTTAGAACTGTATTTGTATTGAGAATTGCAACCAATGTACACTGGCCCTACATCACCTCTTTCCCTAGTGAAGCTTCCAGAACTAAACATAGAAATACTTCAAAAATAATTATTTAGAAACTTCTTACCCACTTCTGATCAGTTCATAGGTCAGTGTCCTAAAATTGCTCGGATCAGGTGATGCCACGCATGTATCTACAAACACGACCAGATTTGGGTCAGAGCTGTGCAGAGAAGCTTGGAGGAACAAATTCTGATTCAGGTCCACGTAGTATGGGAAGTCATGCACCGGCCACAGGAAAGATGAGGAATTGTAGAACGTCAAGTTCACATCATATCTGCCATACTGGGTTTCACTGACACTAATGATGTCATTGGCAATGTACGCTACTTGCACCCAGGTGTTCTGGAGCATTTTGCAGCTGATGTATAAATGAAGGTCCTTTTGTCTCTTGATAACAGAACCAGGAGCAGGCACCTTTATCACGTTGGAGTAGGTGATCGTTTCGTTGTTGCCCTATTTAACACATGAGGACAAAGTTACCATGTGTAGTCATGTCCACAACCTGTACTATAAACTTCTGTATGTTCCAGGTCCTAGTATTGTCAGAAAGAACATGTCATACTCAAAAGTCCCAAGCAGCTTGAATGGGATTGTTTGCTTAACTCTCTCTCATACTTTGCTTTCTAGAACATCACTGAAAGAGATACAGGCTTACCTAAAACCTGGGAAGAATATATAGGAATGTTTAACAAACTTTAGCTTCTAGAAACACGTTCCTTTTCTGCATTTTGAATACCTCTAGGCTGCAAACACCCTTTGGGATTCATAACAAATTTCCAAATATCTATTTATAATTTCCATGCCCAGTCTTGGAGAGTCCTCCAAAATATTTTGACACCAACCTGTCTACGTGTACCACAGCCACTGTATGGAATGTTGAATATAACCTCAGTTGATGTAATTGTTGGTCTGCAAGAAGGGTCAGACAAGCTGATGCTCGACACCAAGTAGCCCTGTGATTGAAGATAATGTCTGTCTACAACTGCACGCATGGAGGTTGGCAAGCACACAAGGGCTAGGGAAAAAAGATGAATTAATAGTGATTTTAAGTACTTGATAATGTTTGTGTGTTACAACAAAAATGCAATAGGTACTACCATTTAGAGGAGAAAGTTCATAAGCCAAACCACTTGTTTTTACACCTTAGACATGAGTAAGCAATACTCTGATCAACTTCAGCTGATCTTTAGTTATTCTCCTGACAAAAATATGAAGCTTACAATAAGCTTTTGCTGAGACCTTGAGCCTGTATAACTACTTGGGAAAAAATGCTAAGAAATGGGTGTTTTTGCTGAATAAGAAGCCAAAGGCTATAGTGGAGAGTGTAGAGCTAAATGTACACACTGGCTTGAAGAAACATTACTTCCGTGGGAGGGGAACCAGAAACAGTCTCCATGATGGTACACTGAGTCCATGATATGAAAAACAGCGATCCAGGGAGTGTTGAAAAATTAAAAAAAAAATAAAATTATTGTCTGAAAGTTATTGGTCAATAACTAGCTATGAAATTCCAGTATGAATGTCATATATGCCCAAGTTTTTAATAACATTAACAAATACTATTTAGCAAATAAAATCAGGGTGTAAAATCTCACCAAAGAAAACATCAGAAACCAAATGGAAACTTACTGGTGTTCTGGTCTGCTGGGAAGGAACGATACTCAGCCTGAAACCCTCTATTCGAATATCTGGAGTCACTGTGAAATCTGAGAGTCATAAAGTTTGAGGACGATGTGTATGTGAGATTAGAACTAGAATTAGAACAAATTCTTCCAAGAAGAGGAGAAGAATTGGGTGGCCCATCATAGATTTCAATATAGTCATTCTGGCATCCTCCTTGCAACCTGAGGAAGGAACATGAATATATAGTACAATGCATATGGAAAACTTTTCAAAGTGTGATCAAATAATAAACTAAGGTAATGCACTCACACATTTCCCATGGAATACATATATTTCACTTATAATGACAGAAAACATGCAAGGGAAGTGTGGTTGTAGTTGAGATTTGGGACACATTCATTGCCTGAGCAGGAAGTGGTTTACTTACTGAATACTTCCAAATGTGAGCATAATGCGGAAGTTATTTGTTACTTGTATTTGCCACAAACAATTTGCATTATCTGGATAATTGAAAGGAAAAGAAGGACTCTGAAGTGTTCCCGAGGAGTTATAAAGTAAGCCACCACAAGTATAGTTTTTATCTGTAAAAAAAGAGAAAATAGAAAGAAAATAACATATGGATGTGCTGCATTTAGATTTCCTTTGAATCTATTTCAAATATATAAAATGTATCCAAAAATTGCAAAAAGAGCATAAAAATTGAGATAAATTAATAGTTATGCCCTTTACAATCAGGCTATAAGTGTCAAGATCTCTTCAGAGATATATGATTCAACTTTGTAACTATTCCATGTGTTATGATGAAGGGATACATATGTATACTAGAAAGGAACATGCAATAGACAAAAAAAAAAAA
>VZTU01004352.1:1479-69727 GCA_013400835.1 Zapornia atra
GTTGCTTAAATTGAAGGATATTGTTAGACTGATATTATGTTACTATTATTACACACAATAATACAAGCAGTGTGTTATATAATTATAAGAATAAAATTAAGCAGGCTATTATTTCCTAGGTTCATTTTATTGTTATTTTTATAGCAAACAGAATACTGAAATTCCTCCAGAAAGCAAATGTTATTTGCTTTAGAAACCAAAGTACTGCTTTTAGAAAAATAAAACTTTTCAAAAGATAAATCAAATAGCTTGCTGGTGAATTTAATTATTTTTTCAATAATAAATTAAATTTTAATCCTGCTTTTGCTTATATTTATATAGAAAATAGACAATTAAGAGAATTCTGTGAACACTTCATGTTTAATGACTTGCATGCTTTTTCTGCTCCATACCCTGTCTTTCCTTTTCAGCTTAGGAGTGACTTTATTTTTATGTATTCAAAGCAAGTCCCAATTCTGATTGAAACTTTGGGCAACTGGATAAAATTTTCCTCCAGTAGCTGAATGTGGTCTTATACAGGTTTTCTTTAGCAGTGCCTTGCTGATGACCTTACTGAATTTTCCCTGAGTCAAATAAAATGTAAACCTCTCTCTCTAGCATTGGCAACTTTTTAATGTCATTTTCCCTTCTAATTCTGGCATGCATGAAGTCAAGGGTAATGAAAGCCCCTTCTAGGAGACAGAGCAAATTCACTTGCATAACTGTGCATATCACATCTCTAACTCTCTCTTTTCTACTCCTTTTCAACAACTAACTGGCTTATTGTTGAAGTTGCCCAACATTGTCAGTCAACACAGCCTACAAGAATGAAAAGAAAAAGGGTGGATGAAGACAGTCTGAAAGTACTTATATAAGTGCTTAAATACTTAACGTATTTTAAATGGTTGTTGAAATAACTCTTACCTGGTTCATTTTAATTGCCTCCCACCCAGTAGCAATTCTCCAACAACTTCTGTCCTCCATCCTTCCTTCAATTAACAATGGTCTCAACTTGGTTTTGGGCAACCTGCACTAGTGAAGGGTGCCCCCTGCCCACAGCAGGGGGGTTGGACCTAGATAATCATTAAGGTCCCTTCTAACCCAAGCCACTCTGTGATATGAGATACCACCTGGGATGCAATAGGAAAACGAGCTCTGAAAAAAAGAAAAGAAAAAAAAATCCATTTTGAATTGAATCTTAGCTAGTAGAATCTACCTGGCATTTCATCAGATTGGAACATGAATCATCAAGAGAAAATGAAAAAACAGTTACAGTCTATGACCAACTTTTCAGACTAGATAATGACAGTCTTTTGCTTTAGGCTTTCTAATTCTTTAGTTAGGCACCAAAATAGGGACTTCAGACACAAAATTTTAGGCACCTGTTTTTAAAAATCTTGGCCTAAAGACAAATTTCATGTTTATGACTTGCTCTTTTACTAACACTGATGTACTTCCTTAGTTTGAAATTTTTGTTTGACAGGTTTGATATCTTGTCCAACTAGAATATACGCTATTGAAAAGCTATGTGCTTGACTGATCGGAAAATTACATGGAACTGTAAACCAAAGCAGTAATTTTGGAACTACCAGACCTTATCAGGACAAGAAGCAAATATATTTTAAAACAGGATATAACCTTTTGAAGAAAAACACCACAACATTTATTTTCAAATTAAATGCTTATTTTATTCTTTTTATTTTGTTTTTATTTGTGCTTGAATGAGCACCTTTTTTTCCCAATATGAATGGAAAAGATAAGAACTGCTGATCTGGCTATGAGACCTATAGACCTATCACAATGGGGAGGAATCTGTTAGGTGAGTGGTAGGTCGGACATTTTATCTAGAAATCCTGGAACAACTTCTACTAGATATGTACAAAGAAGCTGAATTGTGTACCACTATGAATATATTTCTTTTATAGCCTGTGTGGTGTTATTTCAATCTGTGTGCAGTAACGTATTGACCCTTACCTTCATCTGAGCCCTCACCACGTTATACTGGGCATGACTATCAAAAAATTATCACTTTCATAAATTTAGAGGTAAAGCAAGGCAAAAGAAACCCCAAACCACCCCACTGCTTTTAGAGCTTTTGGATTAAACAAACATAACCTTTAGAAAAAGAAAAGAGAGAGTGGTCCAAGCAATGACATTCAGATATGGACACAAGACCCTATGAAGGACAAGTTTTGGTTCAATTCGTCTTGCACGGGAATTGTTCCTGATTTGATTTTGAATCCTGTGACAAGATATGGCTTTCTTGAAATTCCCAGATCTCACCCATAAACAATACTGGTCACACTGGTCATATGGAGTGCTTACAAAATTACTTAACCTCTTGATGACATCATAAGATTTAATTCTCACAGATGACGTGTAATTCCAGGTATTCTTCTAGAGATTCTCTTTTCCAAAACTCACCGATTGCCTTGCTTAAGAAATTGAGTGCTCTTAAGACAGGCATGCCTGAAAATACCCAAATCACTAGTTACTATAAAAACACAGCTCAAAATAAAAAAAAAGGGAGAGAAATGAAAATCACAAGAAGCCAAAGAAATTTTCCAATATCGATGGAAATTGAAGCTTAAAATAATAAAACTTTATTTTAGAAGTTCTGTGTGGTGCAGTGTTTCATTACAGTATACTAAGGAAAATATAGCATATGAAAGATGAAATGAAACTACTATAAAAATTACAGATAAGATATTTTCTGAATACTCTTCCATTAAGATTATTTGTTTCATACAGTAATGGTAAAATACAGTGGGTTTTGTTTTACTTTAATGGACTGTATTTTTTTACAGGTTTCAGAATTATATGGCTGGGTTAAAAATACATATTTTTTTAAAGTAATTTCTTAGCATTTTTAAAAGAAAAAAGATGAAATGGAGAACAGTAGAAGTAAGGAAGAAACAAATTCTAGTTCAGGATTGCTGCTGAGTCTTTTGTGGTTTTTAAGTCTTAATCTCATATTTACATTTAATGTAAAATATATAATTTCTCCACAGCCTAATGTGAAATGTATATTTCTGATAGAGGTTTCTTCCTACCTAAGCAGACATGAGCTAATTTATTACTTGTACAACACAAAGACAACCACTAGATCTGATTTGCACGCATTTCTGCCGCACAGTGTTTCACTGGCACTCCCTGCCCAGGCTAACTGTTCCGAGCATTTAAGATTTGTCCCATTCTTGGTCTCCCTAGAAAAAGAAATTGGCAGTCATGCCAGATTTTGCCAAATTGATAATTTTCTCAACATTATATTCTGTAATTCTTGTTTATTTGTCACTACAGTAGTACCTAAGTGTCAAAATTCAGGAATTCCGTACAAAGTTGAAGATTTTACAGCTATAAAACACAGCATAGTTTCTGCCAAGAACACCTACAGCTGAATGCAGCTCAAACTGATGTAAATAGGACCCATACATATGCACTTGCAATCTGGAATTTCCCACTCCAGTCATGCCTCTATAGCCAGACCCCTGTTTTCGAAACTTGGTGCCAGAATCAGCTTGTGTAGATCCAGCTGCAGAACCTGGGTGCATTTACATGTCTTTGTTTTTTGTCAAGATGCTGATTTTATGTCTGCAATTCCTTTTACTGCTAGGAATGCTTTCTTCTGTTTTATTTTACTAAGAATCTAAAGTATCAGTATCCTTGAAGCCTACTGTAAGCACTGACTGGTGTTGCCTGGTACTTAGATGAAAAGAGGACTTAAGTGCTTAAATGCTTAAGGCCATCAATCATGCATTTTTCCCAACCCTGGAAAGAAAATAAATAATATTTTTTAAAAATTTTTAAAAAGATGGTGTCAGTCCTACTAAGTTTTACCACTAAGAGTTATACTGAAAGCACCAGCAGTTTTAAGGAAAACTTGCAAAGAATAAAAAGTACCTTTCCAGCAGTGTTAAAAATAAAGTGCAGTTGTGCACCAAATTACCCTGGTCAGGGTGATTGACCTTGGGACTGTAGTGAGAATTTGACTGACAGGTTGAACACAGTAGTTTAAGTCTCACCCTAAACCTGAAACCCTTTCAGAGTTTCTCCACCAGTTCCTTTAGTACAGGGATGTTTAATTACTCCTGCTGAGATGTTCAGAGCCTTGAAGGTAAATACAACCTCGGCAGGGGAGGGGGGTTTGGGTTGGGGGGATCTGTAATAAGATTAGGAGCAAACTAAAAGGTTAAACTGTCATCTTGTTGAGAAATTTAAACTCATGCTTGCAATTTGTGATTTGCAACCCTCCTCTAAGCCTTGTGACAGGGACTAATACAATCTATTGATTTTGATGAAGAGTCAAGAATCCTAAAAAATATTATTTAAATTCTGGATGGTGATAAGGTACAGAAAAAAATTAAAAATAAGTTCAGAAGAATGAAAAACTACTGAAGGTAATAAGCTGCATGCTTGTTCAGTATGCTCTGACATCAAAGACATAAAGAATTGCTGTGTATTAGAGTGCAATAGTCAAAATAGATCTATGAGAATTAAAGTAGAATTGTGCTATAGAACTGCCTTAAAAATCAAGTGACCATTGTGGAGGAGTATGGATAAGTGTAGCCCACATCTTCAATTTTTAATCATGGCTAATAAGTGCTGGTTGTATATTGTTGCTTGTACATTGCTTGTAGAATGTGATTTGTGATTTGCTTATAAGTCACTATATAGTACCAGGGGTACTATAGTTACCTGAGTCATCTCTTGTGCTACAAGGTCGGTCATGCACAGCTAGACTGGAATTAATAAGATGGAGATTGAATCTACAGGGGTAGGTGTCCTCAGTGCGGAAGAACTTTTTCCCAGTGAGGGTGACAGAGCCCTGGCACAGGCTGCCCAGGGGGGCTGTGGAGTCTCCTTCTCTGGAGATATTCAAGACCCGACTGGACACCTACATGTACGATCTGTCCTAGGGAACCTGCTTTGGCAGGGCTGTTGTACAGAATGATCTCTTGAGGTCCCTTCCAACTCCTATAATTCTGTGATACTGTAAGAAAGAGTTTACACAGCATTTAAACTCACTGCCCCCCAAAAAAGATGCTACACTCAGCATAATCTTAATTAATTAAAGAATCCATATCTGTTTACTTCCAGTTAGGTTTTGCTCTCTCTAACACACAGCTAAGAAAACAATTAGTCAGATATATCAATGTTCTTTCCACCTTTGTTTTGCATACTAGTGCAGAATCAAACAACACTTTATAATATTGTAATGATTTTGAGTTATTATTATATTCATCAATATACCCCTTTTCACCTTATCCTCTAAAGTCAAGGGAGAGTGAAAACTCCTGAAGAAAATAAATCAGAGCATCTAAGCTTGGGCTCTGAACCATTTTTTTCATGGAGGCTATTTTTCATCACTGGCCATAGATTTAATTTCTTCTCCCTAAAGTCAGTCTTTTCAAATGCACCAGCCTAGTACCACTGTTATTAAAATTAATGGAAGTTTTACACCAATGCTGAATACTTTTGAAAGTCATACTTTTTGTATCTATCACATCTTCTGCATGCATTCACAGAATTTCATCAAATGACGTCATCTGTTTATTTTCCATAATGCCTCTGCTTTTGCAGCTATACTGCAAGCTTTTCATCCACTTGCTCTAGTTGCCAAGAGCGGCAGCAGACCACAACTAATCCATGGTGTCAGAGTGCAAATACCTCCTACACATCAGTCAGATCATGTATACTTAATGCTCTGTTGATTCTGAGTTGAAAAGATGGATGATTTGCACGAGTTTTAGTCATGCAAAACTACTTGCAAACAGTGTAACCATCAACCAAGTGAACCACCTCACTTGCTACATTTAAATTTTACATGATTTAAATTTACAAGGTTCCATTTCAAAAGACTGAGTGAAATTGTGTAGATTTGGTTTATTACTATTTATAATTGCTGTCGTCATCATCATCATTTTCTGTTTTGCACAATACTATCAGCAGAATATAACTTGTGAAAGTTTTCAACCATGGTCCATAAATGTCCAGAAAAATGTTAACAAGTCCCTTATAAAATGTACGTTTTGATGGACAGTGTCTACGTCAAGCAAGATCAACTCTGATGAAGTAGATGCCTCAGGGCATGAGGCAGTATATGCATGCACCAACTGGAAAGACTTCTTACCATCAAAGTAGTCCCTGAAGCAAAAGCTTAGGATATTAATAAATCCAAAGACTCATGTTAGATAGGTACTGTTTTAATTTCCCTACAGCCCTTAACTAATGACCAATGTTACTTCAGTCAGCATTCAACAGCCATCCAATTAACATAAAGTTTCATCAAAAGATATGTGTCTATTAATGCTGATAATTTCAAAAACATTCATAAATTTTGCAAAGTCAGGGCTATATCCAACGAAGTAGCCCCTCTTAGAAAGCAGAAATCAGTTTCACAAAAAGGAATTAGACTGTGATTTCAGTTGGTCTCATGTTAATATAGTCACTTCAGTTGAAATCCCAGCACTGTTTGAAATTACCCATGAAATGAGCTATGGCACAATGGTCTCTGCTGAAAATACCTGAACTACAACCAGTTCAGGCCCCAAAGCTTATTCTATTATGGAAAAAGTAAATGCAGCCTAATATTCTGCACACAGGAAAATAACAAATGAAAGTACAGAAAATCAGTGTGATTTATTTCTGCTGCTATGCCATAAGATCATTCACCTACATACTGAAGCTAGTTTCTCTACATACCATGAGATGAAATGAGAAAGCTCCAGCAACAGTAGCTCTAGCTGAAATTCCACATCTGGAACTGCTTAGTAATGTATATGTAAAAATTATCTTGATAGACAACACAATATAATCCTACTCAGACAGCATTACGCTCCTAAGTAATGTTGTTGGCTCAACTCAGTAATTCTAACACTATCACTAGATATTGATTTTCTACTGTTATATTTGCCACTTCTCCTAGTTAAGCTTTTAGCCCAAGACTAGAAGCATTGATCACACAAGGTACATGTAACGTAGGAAGTGCATCTTTCCACAGATTAATTCCTCCTGCCAGGTTATGAATAGCTGATGTCCCAGAATAACAGAAAAATCCAAGCAGCTGTGGCAATTAGACATGACAAGACATTTTCCACATACTGTTTTGTCTAATGAACTGTCAGAGAGTGCAGTTTCCCTGACTTTTAATTACTCCACCACCCATGGTTAGGACAAGTTCACCTACCTCTTCTGTCTGAGACTTAATTCATATTCTTAAATGCATCCTTATTAAAAGTGATGGGTCCCAGTTTGAACTTTTGCTAAACAAAAGCAAAGTTATGGTAAGTACTGTCTTTTGGAGCAGCCATGCTTTTTCACTTAGAAAGAACATTCGTTTTCCTTCCTACTGGATCTAATTCCCTGCCTTCTCAAATCAATGAGAGTTTTATAATCAAAAGTAAGTCCAGGCTTTACTTGACAAATGTTACGCATTTCCCTTAAAATATCTTGATAAATTAGTAGACTGAAAAGGAAAAAGTCCTTGATACTTTCCTGTACCTAAGAACCCAAGGAGATTGTGCTTAATCATTTTGTTATATTTAATAGAGCTTAATTTTAACTATTAAAAATAGATATTTCATTATGACTATGGCTCAACATACACTGGGGCTAAAATCTGTCACGTGTGAAAATGTAACTTTTTAGGTAAAATCTTACTCCATGAATATGATGTAGAAAGCTGTTTACATTAGCCTTTTCAGAAATATTTTCCTTATTTTTTCTGTATTTCATATTTTATAAACAGGATTCCTCTCAATATGAAAACCATGGGATTTTGTGTTCTTTTTGTCATCTGTGCAAGGCTTAAATTATACAAAGGATGTTTTTAGAGTAATATTATAATACAAACAATAAGAACATCAATTAATGCTGAAATAAGGTGTCTACACACAGAAACTATAAGCACAAACCTTATTTTCTTTTGTTAACAAAAGTGCTCCAACAGACATGAGCCCAAAAATTTTAATTCCAAGATAAAATCTTCATAGTGCAAAACAAAGAAATTTTCTGCTACTCTCCCTTAGCATATACTTTACGTCTAATATTAAATTGAAAGCAGGATAAATGTAAACCTTAACACTTAAATGATCTGTAGACACTTACTTACTGCTAGACACAGGTTGAAGAGAGTTTGGGGAAGCTCTACCAAGCTCAGTTTCACACACTCACAGGCAAGACAGATAATTCATAAGGATGGAAAAGCCAGAAATCCTAAGACAAGCTAAAGTTTAATCATAATTGTAAAGAGGATGATTAAGAGGGCACGGAGTGCTCTCTGCAATTGTATTGCAGACCTGTGGAACCCCCCTCCAGAAATTCTTTATAAAGAAACACCTGCATTGCCTCTGACAAAAATGCTGAATGATAACAGCTATGAATGTGTGGTTTTGAATTAATGGGATGCTTGCATAGAGGTGGTATGCACATTTGTGGTTGGTCATGGAGAGGAGGATGGTAAATAAAACCATAGTACACGAAGTCAAATGGAGCCCAAGGAATTTCCACAGGTAGTGTTGAAGGAAATCAGACCTAGTCCTGGGGAGATGTTCAAGCAGCTGCCTGACCTAACTCCATAAGCCGTATGAAAGGGTGAAGCATGGTCTATTCTTGTAAGACTACATCAAGCAATGCTTGCTGAGATAGTTTGGCATAGGGAAACAAAAAAACCCCAAAACAACTAAACAACTTGGTGGCAGGAAGGAAGGCTGAGCAAGAAACTTTATCCTTCAATTTTTATTTTTAAAAATATTAATCTTAGGGGAAAAGAAAACCTTTTGAAAAACAGTAATGCATAGTTTTGCATCTTCTGTGAGGTGACGATGTTATGTATAAATTTGGAAAGGAGATCACATCTGCAATAAATTAACAGAGGTGCTCACACCGTACCTTGGGTTCAAGGTATAGCTATTATTTCTGCAGAGAGAGGCCTCCCAACGTTCCAGGAAAGCAAACACTAACCCATCTCATTTTGATAAAAAAGGAGGAGTTTCCTGCATTTCCTCCCTATCATTTGGGATCATCAATGTGGTTATCTACTAAGAAGGAAAAATCAATGTAAATATTGTTGTTAAAGGGGCACTAATATTATGAAATAATCCAGAGAGGTTTTAAACAATAATATAAAAATCTTTTCTCTCTTCCTTATTTCAGTTTGGAAAAATATTTGTTAAATTTTCATTAAAATCAGAATACTGGAGTGCCAAAATATCTTTCTTGCTCAAGAGAGACGCTAGTAAAAGATGTTGTGGGGATGAAAGGATCTAAAATTTTGTGCACTGGTTGAGTGACCTTGAGTCTTCATTATGTATCATATACTGAAACATGAAAACATTTGTTATAAGTTGTTCATTATAAAACATGTAGACTGTTTTGATCAGCAAAATACTTTATAGCTGACAAAATAATTCTGAAATCTATGTGGCAAACTGGGCTGTCAGCTATAGTATATCTAGGCTAATCCCTCTGTGAAAACTCTCAAGTCTACAGTATGTTTTTAGTGATGCTCTGTAACTGTATAAGTTCTGTACTGAGTTTCCATTGTGAATAAAGATAAAACTGTCCTAAAACTAATGTCATTTTATGAAGTTATAAATTAAATTTTCACAGTGAAATCCACATAAACACACACAAAAAAATCATATTTCATTAATTCTGGTGAAAGAGGAGAGAATATAATTTACAGGGGGTTTTTTTGGGGGGGGGGTTGTTAGTAGGAATTATCACATTTATTTATTCCAAAGAACTGAACAAAGTTCGGCCTTGCTTTCCTAGTAAAAATATTCTGAAAAAAGTCTTGCATATCTTTAGGTGGAAAACAGCTGGTATGTCTTTGCTTACGTTTTACCCTTCTGACTGTACAGTTCTTCCAGAAATTAAGGCTACAACTTCACAATAAAAAAACCCAAAACAAATCAGAATAAAACAAATCACAAAAAAACCCAACAAACAAACAATCTAACAGGCTTTTTTTTTGTTTCCTGGTTAACACAGAAAGAAGACAAACTCAGACCTATAGCTTTTCCAGGAGCATACTTAAACAGGACTAGAAACCATTTTACAAAGAATGCTGCTTTTTAGATTGATGGAACAGTTTTACTGTTATTCTTTATTAAAATTCTGAGTGTTTTTTTCTTCATTTTGAGACAAAACTTTTTTTTTCCTTGAATACAAAGAACCTTAGATTTATTCCAAAGTGAGCTTAAGAGGTGGTATCTTTTTACTGAATTACATAATTTTGCATATCTCTGTAATTATATTTAAAAGGCAGAATACATACTTAATGTTCAGCACTGATGCTAGTGCAAAAAAAAACCAACCCTGAAAATACATGAGGCTTTATAACTCACATATCCCAAAGGACTTGGCTGTTGTGATTTCATTTTATTGTCTCTTTATTTTCTGTCTACAGATCTCACAATTTATCTCTCAATAGTAAATGAACTGCAGGGATGGGGGTGGAGGAGAACACCAGGAAAGAGGCTATCCTTCTGTTTCAGAAATATAAAGCGCTGATTAATTCTAATATTCTAATAATTCTAATTACTAATTCTAATACTGAATTAGAAATCACATATTAATAGTACTCTGCCTTTTTTTTTTCCTTCTTTTTCTTATAGCTATTACTCACCTATGTCTGTTCATGGGAGTTTATTACAATAAAAGTAAGTTTTCCTAACCTAATATTTTTTGCATATTTAATTAGGGTTATACAGATGAACACTACTATACAAATAATATTGCACATCCCTAGTGCTTATTACAAGAACACAAAGCTGCTTTTTCTAGGAAAAACAAGTGTTAGCTTCTTTGCATTTTCCCTCAAAAAATCAGTGCAAACCTGTGTTATTTTGCCATCAAAGGAAGGCATTTAATGGATTTCACAGCACAAAAGCAAAGGCCACATGGTATTAAAATGTATATTGGTGGATCTGTTACATCAGTAAGTTACTTTCATGGCTGGTCCGCCTAATTCTCCCATCTCTGCTTCTCTCTTTAAGGCCATAACTCAGTTCCTGTCGCTAAATCTTTTGTCAATGAGGTGCGAAGCCTGTTGAGCACAGGTTTAGGGAAAAGCAATAATCCTGAGTGAGATTTGACTACAAAGGAAGGCAGCAGACAACTTCTTCTTCAAAAGAGGAACACATTCACACATTTACAAACGGGGAAGGCTCCAGGCACACTGGGTAGATGTGGAGGGCAGTAGCAGAGAGGACTAGTGCCAGTTACACTGGAGATGACCCACTTGCTTCCTTGAATGCCTCCTTGAATGCCCCCCCATGTAGCTGACCCAAAGGAACCCGGCCCACAGCTTGGTGCAGGGGCTGTGCTGCAGAAAACACCATAGCTGTGACTCATGGATCAAAGACTGTTACAGATTACAACAAACTCTTGTTGGGCCCCCTTAAATTCCCACAAACCCAAGGTTACAACAGGTTGGAGATGAGCAAAGGCAGACCCCCTTAGGACAGTTTGGAGGAAAGACACATCATCTGTATCCACAACAGATATATAGCTTTGAAACTCCATGCCTTCATGGCACAGTTTGTGCTCTTTGTTTAGTGTAGCTTGTTAAGAGCATGAACCAATCATGGTTGTAGTCTCCAAACAAACCTATAAGGAGATGGTGCCACAAATGAATAATAGAATTATATGCTAATTAAAATCAAAGACATGAGAAAAGCAGAACAGCAAATACTTTTTTTAAATCACTCTGCTTTATAGGATAGGATAGGATAGGATAGGATAGGATAGGATAGGATAGGATAGGATAGGATAGGATAGGATAGGATAGGATAGGAAGCCTGTTTCAGTTTTAGACCACCCTCTCAGTAAATAAATGCTTCTGAACCTCCCCTGGTGCAGCTTTGAACTGTTACAAAGCGATCTGTCACTGGATCCCAAGGAGGAGAGCTCAGCACCTCTCCACTTCTCCTCCTCAGCCTCACTCTATCTCCTTCTTTCCAGACTGACACAGTAAAACTGACTCCAGTTTTCAGTGAAAACAGTGGGCTGTCCTTTCCTCATCACACCACTCTAGGAACAATTAAATTGACTAATCATATAAACTTCCAATGATATTTCAGACCTTCAGGGTGACAGACATTCCCACAGGATTAACAGATGTCATAGGATAAGGAGACACCCTTACTCTTCTGCCCCTGAAGGCTAAGTAAGAGTCCTGCAGTATTTAACATGGTTCAGATAAGAGAATCAGACTCCAGCCACCTTGGGAAGAAGTCTAAGACAGAATTTGCTGAGTTGATGTCTCAGACAGGATGGATAAACCAAGAGATTATGATAGTCTGTCACTGGGAAGAAAACAACCAAACAAATCCAAGAACTTTGGACTTTTGCAAAAATTTTTTAACAGTCTTTGATAGTTTTCATGTTAAATTCTTTCATAGACATGCATTTTGAAGCCATTTTATGCGGTGTTTTGTAAGAACCATACACCCAGTATTTGATAGATTTCATGATTTATTGTATAAAGACTGTACAAATTATATAATCACATAGCATGAAAGTACAGAATATTTTTAATGGACTGAACAGTCTAAAAAGAATTTATTTTATAGACATTTTAAAGAGTAAAATTTCTGAAGATGCTTGGGAAAAAGTTGTGTTTAGAAAATGTAGTGATTGAAAATTGTATTTGATCAAAAGAAGCAGCATTCAAAAATCAGATTTAACTAATCCTTAAGAGAGGGTTGTTCAGAGTTCAGAGTGAAAAGGAACAAGAGCTGAAGTTAGAGGATGGGGCCACAATGAATTCTTCTCATAGCAAGAATTTATGTCTGGATTTCTGCCATCTCCCTCTCTGATTGATGTTTTTCATGTGATTTCAGCCTTGGGTGAATCAAGCAAAACAATAAAAAAACCACAGAACCTCTAGAAATTGGTTAAAATCAGGAATATTGTTTGACAGGGACTAAGACTATTGACAATGGAATGCAAATTAGTAGGGAATATCCAAGTTCCCTTTGATCTAACTAAATGAAAGAACCACTTTCCCGACTATGGGACTCTTGAGAATACTGTCTTCTGATGTTCTGCTCCTGGCTTCGGAAGCCAAGTATATTGCTCAATTCCATGTGTAATACCTAGTGGCTGAAAGAAATCTCATTCAGTTTCAAATGACTGTGAATGGATGGTTGTTTTTCATTTATTTCTTCTAAAAACATTCAAATTATATTATTTGAAATTATATTTTTACATAAGGCAAAGGGATGACACAGATAAAATCTAAAATGATCTTATTGCTATACAGGTTCTCATTAAATGACTGCATGAAATAATAAACATATTGCTGAAATGGAATATATTTTTGTAATCTTTGTAGGGAAATCCAATGTCACTTAAAGGTGGAAAGAAACATAGAAATAGAAATAAAAATATTTCAAAGGTTTAAATCAACATTATAGCAAAGAACAAAATAGATTTAAGTTCCTTCATCTACAGTATCTATTACAGTCTTACATAGCGGTTTTCATCCAGAAGTGCCCTGGAAAAACTCTGTTGAAACATCAAGAAGTAGGTAAAATTTCCGTGGCCCTTTAGTACCGAAGGAAAACCTTTGCCTATCTTGTCTTTCTCTAGGGGATTACTTCTCAGATGGTTGGGGTGTCATGATGCTCTTTAAGTTTTCACTTAAGGCTATGGACCCATGGTTCTAATGACTTTGAATGAAACCTTAGGAGGTTTTTAACATTAGTCAGTACTTTGTAGTAGTAGCACATTTTGTGCATTAATGATAGGTATGTCTGTATTTGCAAGCCAGCTACCGAGTAGCATGTGTTCTTCTTAATAGATTGGGGGAAATTTTTTACTAATTTTTCTGAAAAGAATAATTAAAAAAGGTACATGTCCATGGCAATGAGTTTGAGTAAAAGACATTTACTGCAGCAGCGCCTTAATTCAACAGACAATTGGTAGAGAATTTCAAAGTAATTAGCACCTGAGTATATAGTGGTTCAGATATTATTTAGGCTACAATCTAAAGAGAAGGGATGAGGAAAAGTGACATGTTGCTACAGAAGTAATGAGGCTTATTCTTGTTCATTAGAGCACCAACCCTTCACAGTTTAAAAGCAGATACAATCTGTTGATGTTTTATTGAATGCATCTGGCCATGATGACTCTGACTGACTTTTGGTACTGAGAGAAGCAATCAGAAGTCACCTGGAGGAAGTCAGGCCCCATATCCAATCACAGGTAGTGTTAGATGGTGAGCTGACTTGGCAGGCTGTATGTCCTTCAAGGCATGACATTGTCTCTCCTTTGGTCACAGAGGACAATTTTAAGTAGGAGAGCTGCAACTAGATCAGCTGGTCTCATGTTCTAGGCAGGTGTCTATTGTGAGAGAGAATGATACCACATGTTTATCTCTAAGCAGGTCCAACTCTATTTTCTGTCATGAATTAAGAAAGACCTCTTTCTACCTCTGTTCTGTTGCTTTTATAAGAACAACGACAGTTTTAGGGACTATTCAGCTTTTGTTCTTTTGCCATGAATGAACTAGAAATAACTCAATGCAGAAGGCAGACATCTGTCTGGATGCAGCAGCACAGCCCAAGCAGGGACTGGGGCCCAGCCTGAGATGAAAGAGAGATCCTGGGCCATAGGCAAGGGAGTTGAGGACATCCCCAGTAAAACCAGTCAAGACCATTAGGAGCTTCTTACTGCAGTAAGAAGTAGTTCATCCTTAGTGTCTCCAGGTCCTGCATCTGACGCCTTTTAACTCAGGTATTTCTTGGAGTAAAAGAAGAAATTAATCTGTTGGTCTGCAATGTAGAGAACCAAGGCCCATTATCAAGATCTATTATTCCTACTACAAGAGCAGTTATGAACCAAGGCTCTGCTGTTCTTGGCACTGCAGAACAGAACTCTTCCACACGTGGGTCACACCTCCACTAAAAAAGGAAGATAAAGGAACAAGGGCCTAAAGGGGAAGAAATATCGATGAAACATATAATTCTGTGCAGGGAAGAGGACTCTCAATGCCAGCTACTGCTCAAATGGTTAATGAGAATTGCTCAGTGTTTCTTTGCTCCCTCCCTTGCCTGAAGTTCATAAAGCCAACTGTGGGAGCTCTGAACTGTTGAAGAGAATCCAATTAGCTCTCATTCTTCTTATTTAACTTGACAATTTAAGTGGTTTCACTGTTTATTATGTATATATATATAACGTGTAAGTCTTCAAACAACTGTACCAGGTTGTTTCTTTTGGGGTTTGGTTAATTCTTTTTTTTTTTTCCTCACAGATTATCTTACTGATTTCTGATATGAGAAATCTTTTGGATCATACAGTATAATAGCCCTTCCAGAAAGTCTTTCTGTCCTTGAGTATTAAGATCTATTAAGATTCTCTATACAAGGTATTTCCAAGTTAGTCAGGAAGTGTGGGAGAGCAGTGATAATCAATTACCAGGACAAAATAAATGTTGCCTTCTGACCTCTTATTATAAGAACATAACTCACATCACCTACCTAATTTTTATGACTGACCCTTTCCTGTCTATGGACAGTTCAATTAATTGGATATGACTATTTCAGAAGACTTCTGTATGTCTTTCTGTTTTCTTATGACAAGTTCTGGGCTCAATTAAATTAAAATGACTGTATTTGTCATGTTTCATTTACTTTGCAATGCTTAATTAGGTTGATAGAGAAATAACATTAGTCTGCATGAAAGGCATCTCCATGAAAGACACTGATACTTATCTGTATTCTGTTCCTGTGAAGATACAATTTTTAAGTGGAAGCCTGCTATTAATTCTCAGCTTTTAATATGGAACAGATTGAAATGCATCCATGATCCAAAAAGTTTAGTCTATTCAAGCATTGGCAGCCAGACCAATTCTGAGATGAATTAATGGTGACACTATTACTTTCTAGAACACACAGAATCAGTTCTGAAATGAACAGGAAACAATGAAACCATTGCATTGTTAAGCTTTGTATACTCTTAAACATGGCTATAGGCCACATGCCTGGAACAACCAGAAATAAGATTTTTTTTTTCACCAAAGAACTGCCAGTATCATTTATCTATATAGAGCAGACTATGGACCAATTATAGGTGCAGTCTTTCACATACACAAACAGATATAAACCTTTTGGGATGCTTCGGATGTAGGTATGAGGTTTGAGTGTAAAAAGACATTATAGTGATCATCCCTTGGCCTTAATCTGGGAATTTCCAGAGCTAGAAGAGCGAGCCAATGTAATACTAGCTAAGGACAAATTCATCTCAGTGGGAGCTGTCATAGTAATATGCATCATTGATAAAGAACATGAGAACACATGACTTATATTGCTAAAATGAACTTTTATGTGACTTTTTCAGTTTTCAAGTACTTTTGAATGAAAATAGAAGTGTATGAATGTTCATGGATAATTAATAACAAAGAATGGAGACATCATGCAGTGAACTGAAAGTTACTAGCTAAATTAAATTTGCAAATACATTTTTTTCTAGATACTAAAGTACCTATTGCTAGCTAATAATATTAAAATACTGATAGTAAAACATATTGTTAACAAATAACAGAATGAAACTTCAGACCTTTATAAAGATGGCATAGCTCATTTTGACTTCAGATTGGTTAAGATTAATACACACACCTTCATGTAAGTAGCAATAAAATAAATGCATAAATAAATAGATTCATCATTACATTGCCAAATCTTTTTCAAAATGCAGCTGCATGAACTAATAATTGATTATCAATTGCTTTCTGTATCAGAGGAGGCTTCTGTGTTCAAAAATGGGCCAATTACTAAAGACACTGACAGCAACCACTTGCATTTCTTCACATTTCTCAATCAATGAGTGTGAAAATTTATTTCACTTCTCAGTGGTCTGGCAATAAAACAAAAGTTGAAGCTGTAAAACTTTAAGTCTTTCAAATGCATTGTTTTCACCAGACAGCAGGTTCTGCTATATGATTCCCAAAAAAAGGTGGTGGTGGTGGGGAAACAACCTTTTCCACCCTTTTTTTTTTTTTTTCTGCTAAGGCATATGTGTTTGTATGTTGTTGCCAACATATTTTGTAGTTGACATTCATATAGATTTAACAGGCAAGAGGGACTAGCTCATTGGTACACCCTGTCTCATTTATACATAAATTTATTGATCTGAGAGGTCACCCAGCATATAAATTCAAAAGTGCTTCAGCATTAATTTCTCTAAAATGCAGGGAAACCTCCCCCTCTGTGCTTAAGTAGCCATCTGAGGCCACACAGGAATGGTCACGGTGTGGTTAAGCTTTCGTTATTCCAGGCTTGCAGAGGCCGCCTTGTGTGGAACGGCTAATGCATTTGTCTCACTGTGATGGATTAAACAGATGACACAGAGCTGGGAGCCTGCAGAAGGTGCTTCATTAGGCTAAAACCCTCACATTCTCACCCATGCCATAGGTAGCTCTGACAAAAGGTTAGAGGCACAGAGATTTAGGTGCTCCTTCAGGATGTGAACTTATTACCCGTCTCAGGAGAGAAATGCAGTAAGAATATAATACTTCCTAGAACAGCACCAGGTCAACCAGCATGGGTTTGGGTGTTACGGTGAAATCTTAACCTCAGTGAGTGCAGAAGGAATGCTTTCAATAATAAACTCTGATACTGGGTTCAGTAGAGGAACTGATGCTGGTTTCCTCATCTCCGGAGAACTTTTCCCCTTGCATATAATTGCATACAATAGATTGTACTGTCAATTTGCAGCTCCCTTCCTTCAATACTGATCCCTGGTGCTAAGAAAGGAGAAAGATAAATATTGATTTTCAGGAGGGTAGCTTGCCTCTATCATACAGCCCATCACTGTCCTTTCCAACATCTTTCATCATATGATCGGACACCTGCCTGAAAATAGAGCTGTCTACTCCCATGTGTCAGACACAGCATTAACACAGACAGAGACTTTTAAGAGAAGAAAAGAATACTGAGGGAAGGAATGATGAATGCTACAGACCTAGAAGAATCCATTCAGTCAGCCCATTAATTTCTTGTCAGATGTCTTGAGGAAGAGATTAACCACTTCAGAAACCACAGCTGAAGAGGCTGTTACTATCACACTATTTAAGAATGAAGGCATGACATTAGTCTTTGTATTTGGGGCAGGAGTGTACATATTGCCCACACAGATCCAACAGATAGCTCATCTAGTCCAGCATTCTCTCAGAGACAAAACACTCCTGCTGGTAATTTTTAACTAGAATATCCATAAGTTTATTTTTTTCCTTAAGAATTGCCACAAACTGGAACACAGGAAATTCCCTCTGAACATGAGGACAAACTTCTTCACTGTGAGGGTGACAGAGAACTATCACAGGCTACCCAGAGAGGTTGTGGAGTCTCCTTCTCTGGAGAGATTCAAGACCTGCCTGGACACAACCCTGTGAAACGTGCTTTAGTCGATCCCGCTTTACCTGAGTTAGGTTGGACTAAATGTCTCCAGAGGTGCCTTCCAACCCCTACAACTCTGTGAATCTGTGAATTCAAATAATCTTGTGAATATCCTCTGAATTCTCATTGTATTTTCAGAAGTAAGCATTAGACCTGGACAAAATGTTTCATAGAAAGGCAAGATAATTTCTCTCTTTATGCTCAAAATTACACTTATTTTAATCTCAGGTATGAATAAATATTTTTGTTGCAACATTGCAAAAAACATTTTTGCAAAATCCTTTATGTTACTCTCACTTCTAAAATACGGACAAATTGCATCTTTCTTTTGTAAGTACTTTAGAAAAGTAAAAATGACTGTAAACTCACTCATTGACTCTTTTTTGTTTGAAATATTATAATTTTTATATAGTGATTTCCCTACTAGGAACAATGGTGAATATAAAACCATTAATAGGCTTTTTATAACACTCCTCACATTGATGTTTTTGTTATTTTATTCTAAAAGATAGATGACTGAATGAATGTACACACACTGAAATACAGAAACTTAATATGAGCCAGCAGCGTGCTCTTGCAGCTCTCAAGGCCAATGGTATCCTGGGCTCCATCAGAAGAGGGGTGGCCAGCAGGGACAGGGAGGTGATTATCCCTCTATATTCTGTCCTTGTGAGGCCCCATCGGGAGTTCTGTGTCCAGATCTGGGGCCCCCAATAAAAAAAGATATGGATCTGCTGGAGAGGGTTCAGAGGAGGGCCACGAAGATGATTACAGGGCTGGAGCACCTGCCCTACAAAGAGAATCATAGAATCATAGAATCGTAGGGGTTGGAAGGGACCTCAAGAGATCATCGGGTCCAACCCCCCTGCCAAAGCAGGCTCCCTAGGACATATCACTCAGATAGGCGTCCAGACGGGTCTTGAATATCTCCAGAGAAGGAGACTCCACCACCTCCCTGGGCAGCCTGTGCCAGGGCTCTGTCACCCTCACTGTGAAAAAGTTCTTCCGCATGTTGGTGCGGAACTTCCTGTGCTCCAACTTGCAGCCGTTGCCCCTTGTCCTATCCCCACAGACCACCAAAAAGGGGCTGGCTGATTCCCCCTGCATCCCCTGCTTAAGATAATTATAGACTTTAATTAGGTCCCCCCTTAGTCTTCTCTTCTCAAGGCTGAAGAGTCCCAACTTACTCAGCCTATCCTCATAGGGGAGATGCTCCAGGCCCCTAATCATCTTCGTAGCCCTAGAGAGGCTGGGGGAGCTGGGCTTGTTCAGCCTGGAGAAGAGAAGGCTGCAGGGGGACCTCATTGCAGCCTTCCAGTACCTGAAGGGAACTTATAAGCAGGAGGGGATTAAACTTTTTAAAAGGGTAGATAATGGCAGGACTAGGGGGAATGGATTAAAACTAAAGGAAGGAAGGTTTAGATTAGATATTAGGGGGAAGTTTTTTACAGAAAGAGTGGTGAGGGGCTGGAACAGGCTGCCCAGAGAAGTAGTGGATGCCCCATCCTTGGAGGTGTTCAAGGCCAGGTTGGATGGGGCCCTGGGCAACCTTGTGTAGATCCAGGCCTGGAGGCTGGTGGCCTGCCTGTGGCAGGGGGGTTGGAGCTCTATGATCCTTGGGGTCTCTTCCAACCCATGCCATTCTATGATTCTATGATTCTATAGACATTAATATAGGAATAACATACTGTAAAATTCTTTATATTTTAAAATGTCATTGCAGGATACACAGATTTAAAAACATAAAATGTGATCTGATAATTTTAAAGACTCTCTCTGGAACAAAGATCCCAAATTTAAGGATTGAGAAATTAAGAGTCTGTTATCTGTCAAGGTCAGAGAAAAGCGATATTAACTTTGACTCCAATATCTCTTTAACTCTTTCTGTATATGGCTGAGAGATTATATAAATGCAGCCTTTATTTCTCATATCTTTGGGACTGGTTGAAAGTTCTTCAGAGAAACATCTTCCATAAATACATTTCTATGAGTATTTTCACGTATATGGATACAAGTAATGGAAATAATGTATCTGAAAAGTGAGATTTAACTTCCCTAATTTATTATTCTAAGTTAACTACCTCGTCTAAACTGACTGGCTAGTGCACAGCACCACAAAGATAGGCATACACCTAGTTTATTGATTCACATCTCAGCTAATTAATTCACACCGTCTACCCCTATTACCATTACCTCCTACAAATTTGCATCTCTTGGGGTCCCCAAATGAGATTACTAGTTGCCTAGTTGAGAGACAGCTAACATTTCAGTGTGCATATCCCTGCACCACTTTCCTAGGATGTAAGGGTAAGTGAAACAGGGGTGCAGACAGGTGTGCTCTGTAAACAACTGTTTCTGTTGAGAGGGTTACCACTCACCAGCTGTTCCTCAGTTCTTGGATGTGCTCTCTTGCCAGTTTGCTGGTAGAGCTCCTTTGCACAGTTTGGGTTGAAATGCTTGGATGAGCTATTGAAAATGTCTAATCTTATTTTGAGTGAGATATGTTAGGTATCCACAGGGTTGGGGAACATGAGCTAGTTTAATTTAGGCATCTTAAAAAGCATATCCTGAATAATTTAGTACATTTTGACTGAAAAGAGGTGCATGAGCAGCACAGCTGGGTCATCAATCACAACTACATTCACACTTTAGTTAAAAATGAGACAGAATAAAGACGGGGTACTTAGTGTTAGCACTAAAGCAACACTGGTAATGCACCTCACACCTGTGAGGTCCTCATCTCCCTGGTCTTAAGAGCTCAAACATTTATTGGAGCACTCAGAAGCAGGGTTCACAGCAGTTCAGTGTTTATTTACTATTACCCAGGTCTGAAATTTGGTCCTTTTATTACCTCCTTGCTGTAAATTCCAGGCCTTTATAAGCCTAATCAGGATTAAGGAAGGCTGGTGTCTTGCAGGCTTTTATCTCTCATCTAGGTTCTCTGGTGTCTCACGTGTTTCAAGTGCCAGTCAAGGTATGCCCAACCCCTCTGACAGACAGGGACCCTCAGGTGCCAGATTAGAGACTCCCATCCAGAGATGACACCTGTAAAGCCTCCCTTTTCTTCTCCAGAGACCTTTTCTGTGATTCGTATCTTTGAGGCACCTGAGGCTGCCACATTCTGTGGCTTAATTGTTCAAAGATCTCTGGGGTATGGTACACAGATTCACAGACCAACAAGGGGTTGGAAAGGATCTCTGGAGATCATTCAGTCCAACTGCCCTGCTAGAGCAGGTCCAGGGGGGGTATAATCTGGTTACATTGGGTAAGATCATCAAGAGATCTTTGACAGATTTCTCTTGATCCTTTTCAGGGTGGAAAAATAGATATTCAATGCTCTTTACTGGAATCAAAGGGAAAGTAACTTGTACCAAACTGGGATAAATAAGAATTGCTATTCCATTCGTACTCTGATCCTATTCACAGGAAAAATTCTTATCTGTGCAAGAGATCTCACAGTCTTTGCTAAAATATAAGGGGGCGTTGTGGGTATTTTTAAAATTATTTAGGGCAGTGTTCCAGGTCTTGAAGCTTGCTGTAGCCTATAATCATATATTATAATCAAGTTGTCAAATGTTTTCCTACAAGCTGGGGTAATTTGGGAAGTCTTTCTATGCACCATTTGTGGTCTCCAGCTGATATCACACTATTAAATTGACATATTGTGAAATTGTAGTGTTTGGATGTGACTTTTGATGCTCTGATACCTGCTTTTACTTTCCACAGCAGGGCAGCCCACATGGATTCCTGTGCCTAGGCACCAAACTCTAGGGTCCTGACTTCACAGAAGGGTGTTAGATGCAAGCTGTGCTCTTGAGGGGAACGTGCCTCAGAGCCCCAAGCTAGAAGCAATGCTAGCACCATGCCCAGGCTCCAGAGATTTACAGCATATGAGATCCCATAAAATGTAATGTTAACACAACTGTCTGGAGAGTATTCAGTCAGGGAAAGAGCTCTCCTGGAGCTGTGTGCCTGACACAAGCCAGAATCAAACTGTGCATACTAATTTTGGGGCTTTTGGGGTGGGTTTTTTTGTTTTCTGGGTTGTTTCGGTTTGGGATTTTTTACTTCATCATGTGTTATTAACACACTGCCCAAATAATTTCTATAATTATCATTAAGACAATGAAAAATAAATTAAATGTCCTTATGCAAAGGGAAGAATGAGAACCACTTGACAGAAGTATAAAAAGCGGGCAGAACGTGAGCTATTTACACTGATCTGTAATATAAGTACAGCAAACAGAGGTGATGAAGAGAAAGCTTTTGCACAGAAATTATATGGCCAAAATGTATGCCAATTTTCAGATGATGCCTATGAATTTACAAAAGAGACTGTAGGACTAAGGACCTGGAACGACTCAGGTTGCTATTCATGTTTCTATGTCAACTCACTGAGAAGTTGAGCTGTTTAGTTCTGTTTCTGCATACCTGATTGTGCTTTTGGCTCCTTCAAAGAAAGAAAGCAGAGTAAGTTACTGATAGCACTGGAGATTCTTTTGTGGGGACTTACTAATGACTTCACTAGTAACAGTTCCTCCCCTTTGCTATAGCACATACCCCTCCCATTGCTTGGAAAAATGTTTTGGTTGAGAAAGACATAACTGATTTATTTTTCTAAAACAAGCTATTCCTTTCTACATTTTGGAATCTTTGAAAACTTTCAGTTGTTCTATAAAGTGACTGGAAAGTATGGCAGAACCCATAAATCTTTTCTTTTTTTCTTCCCTACCAAAATATCCGAAACATATGTTTTTCCACCAGGTCTTGTGAACTCACTGGAGGCTAGTAAGAAAAGATTCTCATGAACGTGCCTGGCCCCACTCCACAGAGTACAGGCAGAAGGAAGAGAGCAAGAGACCTGTGTAGTCCTTGGGAAAGAGTGTGCAGGGTAAAGTGTTTGCTCTGTATAGGTGCTAGAGGGAGATGAGAAGGAAGCCCCATAAGCGGAGCTAAATAACGTGTCCTTCAAAGAAAGCACTTTATCATGCAGCTTAGTAGAGCCTTGCTCCACATGGGAAGTGTTGGGTGTTGTGAAACTAACACACAAACTGGCTGAATCTGGCCCAGGTCTGTGAACTTAAATGGATTCAAAGCATCCTACATAAAAATACATGAATTTCATTCATACAAAACTCATGAACTGTAGTGGATTGCTACCTAAATGTCTGCAAGTTGTGCATTTTGCCAGCAGAAAAGTGGAAAACTCTGTAATACCTTTTTGGTCTTCAAATCCTTTAACTCCTGTATATCACCATATTTACAGAGCACAATACTCATTTTTAAGCAGTATTTGCTTATTTAAGACCAGCTGCTTCCTGACCCAAAATGCCATTTAAACAAGTAATCCTAGCTCTCTGACAGCCTCACTATTTGCCCTTTCAGTAAACTTCTTTTTTTCTTTGTTTCTGGTATGTGAGCACTTGCACTCTCACCTGCAGTTCAGCTCAGCTCCCAGTACCTCAGAAAGCTGCTGCTTGGCTGTGAGGGGTGTGATTGTAAAAAAATAAAAAACCTAGCTTTTATTAGCAGTAGTGGTCCTATTCACACCCCCAATCAACCCCGAAATTGATATTCTTCATCTGATCTGCATAGGTCATCTGGCAGGTCACTGCCTGTGTTACATTACACCAGTGTTTTTCTACTAACCCAGTTAACAAGGTTAACCAGAAACCTGACAGACTGAAGAGAGAATCTGGACACATGGCACGTATTATTTGGTTTAGAAATTAACAAACGTTTCTCTGTGGCAAGAACAGGAGAATAAATGATTTCAGACTCAGTCAAAATGATTTTATTTTATTTTTATTTTTTCCTCTGAATGTCAAAACTCTTGAGAGACCCAATCAAGTCCCTCTCTAGCCTCTCTACTACAGCAAACTCATCTTTAAATAAACTGTTTGCCTGAAAGCAAAAGAGAAAAAAAAAAAAGGAAAAAAAACTATTTTGCTTGCTGGCGAGATTTGAGAGAAGCATTTTATAAATTTAACTGCCAATATACCATCTGCCTCCGCTGCTCCTTTGAGCCTAGTTCTTCTAATTGTGTCTTTAACAGATGACAAAAAACCCACATTCCTCTTGGGCACTGTAAAATAATAACAATTAAAACATGAAGAATAATAATTAATGAAGCACACATGGAGCAGTAAGCCTGCAGTCTGAAGAGGCTGCTTGTTCTGCAGGAACCCTGTGCATATTTAGTCTTGAGAGGTAACTTCAGCTGGTGCCCCATCTGATGCCTGGAGCTGTGGCCACCGGTCTTGGGAGGGCAACTTTACTCAGTAAGTGATACGCTGCAGCAAACTCTGTGTTCTGCATCATTTAATGCTTTTTAGTTTCTGCTGACAGTAAGCAATTTTACTGGATGGACCACCAACCAGTGGGCTGAGCAAGCTGTGTTAGACATGAAACTTGTCTAAGGGATAGCTACCCTTTTTTCCACCTGTTATGGTCAGCACCTCAAAAGCCAAAGTGAAAAATCAGTTTGTTGCAGTTCTTAGCTGCGTTCCAGTTAATTTTTTGCAGCTCTGCTAGTTTAAAACACCATGTTACTTCATATACTTGGCAACAGAAGTATCAGACTTATGTAACAGATCTGGGAAAAATCTGATGGGAACAATTTGATGTCACTTTTCCCAGCTATAACATGCGCTGAGGGAGCCGGGTTATGAACTCCAATGATCTCCAGGTGATCTTTGAGTCCTTAGGATAATTGGTATGCCATACAAATAGGAATAAGCTTTAGGTTTCTTTAACATACAGCATCAGTCTAGTCCAACTCAGCTGGACTGTGGTCTGTTCCTCAGTTACGGACTTGCTCCTCCAATCCATCCAGTGTGGCCTCTTTGGACTCAGCCAAGGACTGAGCCAAGACTAGTGTTCAGGCCTGTAGCACCAGAACCTGATGATGAACCCTCACCTTAGTCCTAGCACCAGGGCACAGGACATTTGTGGACTTTTTCTGAACCTTTAGTGGCTTCTGCTTCTTAATTAGCATTTTTAGCTTGACCCTTTCAGAGTATCCAGGAAAAGCTTTTCTGAGGGAGTTTCAAAACTTGCATGCAAACTGCTTGAATCATGAGTAAGAATACCCGTAACTTGTGATTAACTTCACGCAATAACCCATGTGTTCAGAAATTCAGTCCATCCTTAATGTTTTCCATTTTGGCCACAGCTGCTCAGTGAAGATTCTGGCTGTTCTTCTTCTCCCTGGTGCAATAGTGACTGTGCCCCAAAAGACATTTTAACACTTTAGCACTGAACACTGCTTTCAGCAAAATTACCCTCCCACAATATGGAATTCTCTTCTCTCTTTCATGTGAAATTTGAGGCACGACTGTGAAATGCTTAGTTTTCTGCAGAATTGAAGATACTAATTTTCCTGACTTTCCTGATCCCTGCTTCCTGTTTGGTCCCAGAGTAAGGTTCACAGATGAAAAGAATTAAAGAATATTTGTGCATGTAGCTGCATTTCCATTTGATCTTCTTTTCTGGCTAATTGAGATGTAAGCAGCCATGAAGTTAAAAACAGCTTTTTTAAAAAAAACCCACATTGATGGAGTAAATCAGATCAAATACAACTCCAAAAGTGTCTCCAGATCACTAACACCCTCAGAATTTCCTCAGCTGGCATTAAAACAATGAACATGCCGACACCATGGTCAAATGCCTTTTCCTCATGCTTTTTTATATTTCATGCTGACTGTAATCTAATAGTCGAGTGAAGCCCAGATAGATGATGATTATCTGCTTTCCAAGCCTACTCAGCAATTTTTGTCCGTTGCCTGAAGCAAATGACCTAAGTGACTTTAAAGCACTGGAAAATGCATTTTGTGAAAGAAGATCACTTCTTTTTATATTTAGTAGAACTTATAAAATTTGCTGCAACAAAACACCACAGTAATTGTAAGTTTTTTGACAGTTTATTATCAGTGAAGTGGATCAATTATGCCTCGTGATTTTTACTTAGATTCTCTGATTTGATAATCAAATGAAATTTGCAGTGCAAATAAAGATAAGTGTAGAAACATATAATTCGCTTATAGACTTGTTCACAATGCAAATTCATGTTGCCACATTCATAAAGCTCTGAGAGCTACATACTAAAATGTATTTCATTTAGATCCAGGATTTGCCATGGATTTCTAATCTTCTATAGTTCTAATCTTAATGATTGCCCTTAGCTACATAAAAATTAATTAGTATGTATCTGCACTTTTTTATTGTGTAAAGCAGTTTTGCATTTAGCAGAAATATTTTAAACCACTTTTTGTTAAATTATCACAATGTAACAACTACTTATTTAATTAATCTTTCTGAAGTCTTTTATCGAGACATTGACATGAGCTGTAAGCAGGTTTTTGCCAAATGTTGTATTAGAAGATTTGTTTTTCATGATAACTTTTATTTGCAGTTTTTAATGTCTCTAATTTATTTGGTAAAGAAAGCATATGCCTGCTGCAGCCAATTTAGCAACTAAATTTTCCATAAAGCCTATGTAGAAAGAGATGTAGAAAATCTTTGGAGGCTATGGAAAAGCTTCTAGCAAGGTATTGGTGTCTAAGAGCACTTCTTTCACTGTGATGAAGTTGCAATAAAATACAGTATGTCTGTCACATAGACTTTTATCTTTCTCTCTTCAGATGACTGAAGTGAGATTCACTTGACTGAGATAAATAATCTCATCCAGGACGTGAGAGAAGTGGTTCCCACATGCCAGTAGTAAAGAATAACTGTCTGGAAAAAAACTAAATGTAAAGATTCCCAGTGGGTTCTTCCAGGAGCCTTCACCAGTGGTTGGCCTATGCAGATAATAAGAACTGATAATAGCAGGCCAGGAATCCAATGGACCAGTCAGGACAATCAATTCTATCATGTGAACCAAGTCTGTGTGTAGACTGTAGGAAACAAGTTTTACAGAAAAGAATCAGCTCTTAGAAACAAAAGGCACTATAGATCCTGTGTTATTCACTGAAGGAAGCAAAGATAGCAAGTAAGAGCACAGTACCCTTTAATTTTAAGGCAAGTCACAGAGTTACTGTAATGGGAAAAATAAGAGTCTTTCTCAGGTCTGGGGAATTAAAGCTAATCTGGAAGGATGCAGTAAGAATACTATATAAGCAAAACGTTCCCCAAGTCAGCTCTGGAACAGATCTATAAAAACTTGGCCAATCAAACAGTTAAACTGAATTAGGGGGCTTTCTGTGGCAGGATGTTCTCGTGTGAGCAGAACCCTCACCAGAAGCCATCACATGCATCTCCTATCCAGGCAGCACAAGGGTTAGAGAGAACCTTCATAGGGATAAATTGATCTTGACCATTTAAATACTAATTTGGCTAAAGTTATGCTGTTAAACAGCAAATGCTATAAAAAGACATTTTTTACTTATGCTTGTTTCTGGAGGGTCAGGGTTTTTTCTTTGTTTGGGTTTTTTTTCCCTCAATGTGAAATAATTCAAAGTTCTGCGTGATTGTATTATATCCTCCCAATCTGTGACCTAGCCTATGTGCTATAATAGTGAAAATAACATTTCAAATGGCTGTACAGTGTTGTGTATTTCTGTATCTTTTTGCTGCAGATTATATTCTTCCTAAAATTGACCTAATATCTCAAGGTAAGAAACTATCTGAGTCTTCACCTTCATTCTTTTTCCAACTGTTTCATTAACCAAAGCAGAATGAATATACATATGGATTGCAGAAGTCCTCTAGGCTATTGGCCTATTGTTTTCATAATTTTATTTTTAAAGGTCAAAACATCCTGCAGTGCAACAGAGGAGAATGCATAGGGGAAAAGAAAAAATTTTTATATTTCTCAAAGGCTGGAAGTGGTGTAGTTTTTTTGTCTGGGGAGAGCAAATTTTGAGAGATAGTGTCATGAGCATCTTTTACACTGAACCTTTAATGCCAGCCAGGCAAGGTGTTGTGGCATCTGCCTTGCTTACTAGTCTCTCCCCGGTCAGAGCTACAAAAGGACCCTTGTCCTTTCCAGTAACACTGAATCAATCCCCCTCTGCCTGGATCCAGCCACGCTGGCAGCATCCTCTGTTGGGATGTGACCTGTGGAGGGACAGCGCTGCGGCGCAGCACAGCTTGGGCAGCTGCCCATGAGACGCTATCATTCAATGGCCTGACATCTCCCCAGCTGACTTTGATGAGAAGAGGAAAAGACTCAGCAGGAGAAAACAGACAAATGAGAGAATGAGAGGTCAAATATTTATAGCAGAGCTGCAAGACAAGAGATCTGAAACCCTGAGGCAAATGGTAACAGGGTGGTAGGGAAGATAAAATACTGGGTAAAGTATAAACACCATAATTCACTGTAGATTGCCATGCAGCATGGTATCAACTAGTATAATTTACCATGTTAATAATTCATGGGTACAAGTTACAGTTTCCATCACTTTAGAATTTAGCTTCCAGGTACAGAAATGGGTGACCACACAGGCTCTTGTCAAGTATGTCATATAGGATTTCAAAAGGAAATGGATCAGAGATTCATAAATGCTTTCTTCCAAGTGATAAAACTATTAATGAAGACTTGTTATGTCTGGAAACTTTTCTAAGCAAGAGGTTAAATTAATCTTTAGTTTCAGTTCACATATATTTGTGGGTAGATATATGATCTATAAAAGATAGATACATCTTTTTAGTTGCCATATATGTTTTCAATCACATTTTTAAAAGGTTTTTAAAAAGAATAAAGCTACAAACTGCATTCTTGTCCAAAAGAAAAAATATTCCAACTTCATATTTGAAAGCAAAAAGTTATCTGCTGGCTTTCAGTTCAAAGAAACAAAGGTGAATTAATATCAAACCATGCAAAGACTGGATTTGGGAGGATGGAGGGGTGGGGGAAGAAAGAGCAATTGGATTAAAAGTTCTATACTCCTGATTATATAAAATTATACAAACTAAAGTTCTATCAAATAAAATAAATCAAAATAACACAAGTCTTTAGAATGACAATTTAATCTTCTCACATGTAATCTAATGCTACATCTAGCAATCAAGCTTCAGGATCATCATCGTGCAAAGGAAGATGTAGGAAAATGAAACCCCACGATGTGAAAGCTTGTCACTAAGTAGGACTCAGCTGGATGAGGATCTCAAACAAATCCAGCCCAATGGGCACCAGTGGCTGAACATCTCCAATTGTAATATTTAGCTTGTCTGGAGAAGCAACTGGAATTCAGGTCAATGTTTTTATTGAAACAACTTTTTTTACCTCTAAATGAACTAGGTAAAACAAAAACTAAAAACCAAAACTAAGCAATTACTGGAAAGCAAAAAAGAAGAAAACATCTATTTTTATTTACAAGGGGTTTGAATCCTTCTCCAAAGTGTTTGGGCATTCCAGCAGGATGGAAAGATTTTGGATAGAAGTTGTACTCAGGGCTGGTGGGACCTTCTGTCAGGCTAAGTGTGAATCTTCCTCAGACAAATGCCACCCAGGAAATTCCCGCCTCTCCTCCCCTCTCCTTTCCACTCCACATCAGAGGTGTCAACGTGACTTGTGTCACCTCTACAAAAGTGAAGATAAACTTTACTGATCACCAAAGACTGAATTGTTTCAGACACGTTCTGAAGTGATTTTGACTCATCTGTATTCTCTCCTCATTACTGAAATTGAAAGAAAAAACTAAGTGCAGTTTTTAGGAGTTTTACTTCATTACTAACACTTGGAGAAATCTAAACTAGCCTCTTATATACAAAATGCTTTTTAAAAGGGATAGAAAAATGCCTTCTTTTTCATAGATTAGGCAGGGCTTGAACAGTTTTCAGATGACTCTGATATTGAGAAATTTTTAAAAGCACAAAAACCCATGGTCTCATAACATTTCTTTGAGAGGTGGCATTTTCTCAGAAATTTATACTTTGGGGAAAAATCCATATTTTGCAGTTGATTTAATTAAGTTAGAACCCACTCATCTCTCTTTTAGGAAAAATACGTTCTGTAGTGCTGCTTTTTATAACATGTTTTAGATAGACAGTTTCCAAAAATGGAAGGGAAGATTATGAAAGAACCAAGATGCTGCAAGATGGGATCAAAATGTGGATTATTTAAAATAATCATGCATATAGCACTTACAAGTTTTTATAGTGCTTAGCTAAAAACTGCCTGCCAAATACTAACAGCTCATTGTTTACAGAAAAGCGTTCAACACTCAACAGTCACAGAAGAAAAAATTAATTTTGTTGAAGAGATAAGTGTTGAAACACACATATACACAACTTCCTAAGCCCAGCCAACACCAACACAGCTGTATGCCTCCTTCCAATTCAATCACCAACCTCTGCTTTTTACTGTCTGAAATGGGTTTTTTTTTTTTAGAACCCATTACTTTGTAAGTTAGTTTTAAAGGCAATACTATGTTGGTAGAAAACTATTGGTAGAATAGTCCTGGCAGGCTCTTAAATTAAACAAACATTACTCTCCCAAACAACTTCTGTGAGAGGTTCAGGAATGAGCACATTCAAGGTACTGCTCCCAATAATTATTTTGCCTGCCACCACTGTGTTTTGAAGGCCAGCAGAGTTTAATTGTATGGACACAGACCATTTCATGCCAGCTGGCCTTGCTGCCATAGACTAGGTTTCCGTGTGTTCGGCTTATTGGTCAGACAAGCAAACTTATTAGACTACATCAGTGAAAAGATTAATACTGCCAAGTAAAAAAAATTCCTGGCTGGAGATTCAAAAGGACTCATAAGAATGCCTTTCTTCAAAACCAACTTTCTTTTTAGCATGTTGGTTACAGACTGAACCTTGTTACACCCTTACAGAAAGTCTTGCTGAAATAGAGGCGTCTCTGCTGTTTTTCTTAAGAAGAATCTTTTAAAACGACAAGGAAATTTAAAAGACCATAAAAAAAGAGATGTCTGTGTGGTTCAAAGCAGCAACATTTTAACAAACCCCAGATTTTTAAACCCAATGGGTTTAAAACCCTTTCAAAAGTGAAAATGCTTCCTTCACACCTGCTGTTTACAGTGACAGATCCTAGCCTACATCTGCAAGAAGCTCAGGAGAAAATTCGCGGTACCTGTGGGGGTGGATGCATTGTAAGTTTGTTTACCCACTTCTCTGTGTCCCATCAAAAGTGCCCCAGATTGCCCAAGATTTTGCCGGGAGCAGGACAGCCTGTGTGGGTCCCTGCAGAAACTCTCACCAGCCCCAGAGCTTCTTTTGTGCTCCGTGCTGTGGTCCAGATGGATGTACAGCTCTGAAATATTTTGTTGGAAGTGGGATTGGCGACAGCAGTACATGAAGGCAGCTTTCTTCCGCTTGTATGTGGAAAGAGACATTCTACACCTGGGAAAATGCCATTTTATGCTGCTCAGAAATTTCCCTCCCTTTGGATGCAAATAACTAGTAAATAAAAAGCAGTAGAGTATTGGCTGCTTCTGTAACTGCTGAGAAGCATCAACTACTAATAGCTCCCATTCTGATACTTACCCTTCTTTATCCACAATGAGGAGAAAAGAATAATGTAAAAGTTAACAATAAAGGCTGAGCAATGAATGAGACTGCTTTTCACCAAGAAAATTTTGCAATCTAAATGTTTTCTGCAATTAATTATAAGGGCAATCAAGCACTCGGCTATATATATATTTAATATATATATATATGTGTGCATACAGATATCCATATAGCTTCTCATGCATATGCCATATATACCATATATACACACACCACATACTCATACCATGGATATATATTAAAAATACATATATAATGTATAATCAGTGCATATATATATAACATAAAATTAGTGCATTATACCAATCCACAATTACATATATATATATATATGTACTAATTACCATGTAATTAGATGTTTAAGTATTAATACTGGTGCTCACAGGTTTAAGAAAACTTAGGTATTCAGAGAAGTACTTATCTCTAAATGGGTATTTTCTAGGAGCAAGTCAACAGCCAGTGAAAAGACCAAAAATGCAGCTGCATCTTGGAAGCTCATTTTAAAGTTATAAGGCAATTAATAGAAAGGACTTGTATATTACTTGTCCACAAAATTTGTCATCTTAATACTTTACACGGCATAGTCACACTACCAATTTTTAGGCCTACTTATGTATTTCTCATTATATACGTATTTGAGAGAAAAATTCAAAACAAAAGTATCCTGACATTTATTATACACGTTAATTTTACGAAGCTTACAGGTTCTGTGAATGGCAGAAAAATTTCCCTTAGAAAATAAAATAACTTAAAAAAAAAGTACATGAAAAAGTATGGGTTTAATTATGTATTTAGTTTATAACATGCTGCAGGTAATAATTTTTATATTTGTTTTAAACTTGTTTGCTTTTTTAATTTGAATTTCATAGAACAGCAATTTCTTAAAAAGGTAATGTAGAGACACAGACGTGAAAAGTGTTAGCTCTACAAACAAACTAAATAAGCCACAATTAGGTTTAAATTCCTCTCACACCCAAGGGATCATGAAATAACATGTGGGAGACCTAAAACGAATGAGTAAAAATAAATAATCCAATAACTTCTTAGTTAACTCTCTAACAAGATTTACCATACAAAAGAATAATGCGCCAAGCTTAAACTGGCTGATTAACGACTGACGCTGTAACATTTTAAACCTGACTCATCTACCAGGGTTTTACAGTCTTTGTCGTGCTTTAGTCCTCTGTTGAGCTCAGGAAAAAGGTAACTTAGCATGTTTCTGAGAGCCAGAATGGAGCTCAGAAGAGTTTATTAAGGACAGGTTACATAATTTCCTTTATAAGTATACATGTACACATACGACAAGTAAGATAATATTTATAAAAAACAGTCCATAATTGAATGAAAGATGTTTAACAAGTTAACAAGCTCACTATTTCATATGTTTTTATTTAGATCCATCACAATTTTAATTTAGCAAATTAACAATTTTAATTTTGTGAAATAACTCAAAATTCAACTGAGAAATATCTCAACTAATATGTGTACGATCTGGACCACGCATTCATTCTTCAGGGAGTGAAAACCAGAGGTGAATATTTAAAGTCCTTGTTGCTAACTAGCATCAAAAAACTTTTATTGCACTCCTCAACAGCAGCTGACTCCAGAAGAAATTCACAGCTCCTGATTCTTCTCGTCTACATCCTTTTTAGGTTCCCTTCTTGCAACTTAAAATCTTCACTGTAATATTACTTTAGATTTAAGCCTAAGCTATCAGTTTTATATTCAAGACTTCATATATTTTAAAATTTAGTTTTTACTTTTACATTTAGAAATCTTGTTTAGTGAAAGTTTGAAATGTGATTGGCACTTTCTAAGGCAGAATTTGTTACTTTAATTGAGATAAAGTTGGGAGCTAAAATATTACAAAGTTGTATTCTTTTTTTTTTTAATTATTTTTTTCCAGACTCTTTGTCTCTTGACCAAACTAATACCACACCCACACCAAATGTCAAACAGAATTGTACCTCAGTTGCGAGCTGGTCCTGATGGAGATGACCGTTAGGATGTTAACTGCTCTGAGCCTGATGTGCTCCACAGTTTGCATTTGCCATGTTCTCCATGTGCTTGGGAGGGGAAATATGAAGAAAATTCTCAATGTCATAAGGTATTATTTGCTATCAGGTGTAAGTGCACAGAAGGAGAAGGAGCTGTTGAAAGCAATGCTGATACTCACAGCTGATTTTAGCAAGTGCAACATCCACAATTAGTACTCTGCAACACTGAGCTGTGCTCAGTTTTGATTTGCATTTTACACTTACAGTGAAGTTTAGGTCTTCTCTTTCAATTACCTGACAACTTAAACTTGATATTTCATGGGGAATAAATCTGTTAGCTGAGTTTGGAAAATGAAAGTCTGTGGGATGTCTGGAAAGGAGTCTGGTAAGTCAGGAAAGGCTGGAGATCAATAGCGAAAAGCAAACATAAAAGTAGGAGATAGAGTCTTTAGAGCAGCCTTGAGAAGAAGGTTGTTGACTAATGAAAAGCTCAACATGAGCCAGCAATGTGCACTTGCAGCCCAGAATGCTAACCTTATCCTGGACTGCATCAAAAGAAGCATGATTCTGCCCCTCTGCTCTGCTTTTGTGAGGCCCCACCTGGAGCACTGTGTCCAGCTTCCAAGCATACGTGTTCACAAAGAACAACTAGGCTTTTTGCACAAATTTTTCACCAGAGCATCAAACACTAAATAGATTTCTGGTATGAAATGGGAGAAATGAGGAAAGAAAAATAGTATTAGACACTGCTCTTAGCACATCTGTTATTTTCATGCTCAAAATTCAACTGCATGTTTTTCCATGGTCAGACAAATACTGGGAAGGTCATCCTAGGTAAAGAGGCTATTTATAGACTCTGCTGAGATTTATACTCTATATGCATTTCTTTCACTTAGGAAACTGGTAATGGCAAAATATTCAGACTTTTTTTTACTTTCCTCTAAGACCCTGGACAGTAGAAGACAGTAATGAAATAGAGCAGGCTTAAGAAGGCATGACTAGCCCTATCATTGTAGCAATACCTCAGTGACACCTCATGGAAGGTGAAGGAAATTTTATTTTATAAAAACACTGAAACAAAATTGATTTTATGCATTCAGTTACCTTGTCATACTCACATTTTCATAATCACTGAAAAGATTCTGCCCATGATGCAGACACCAAGACCTTTTAGCCTAAGAAGTGTTCCCAGGTTTCCTTATAACTGCATAGGGAACAAAGGATGTCAGTTTTTGACTCCTCCTGATGTTTTCTGGATCTTGCTTAGGTATGTAACACCGTGATGGTTTCATGTCTGCTTTTTGTACCCTTGCATGGGCTGACAGTGATTGTAGTTTTTTGTAGCTCCCAGTCAGGCAGTCATTAGTCATTAGTCATTAGACATTAGGATTTACTCGCTGTTCTTCATCTACTTATCCAGGTGTATTTTGGCTGCTACCCTGTTCTTTGTCTTCCTTCCATCATCTTTTAAGGGCTTGAGTCTGTTTAGAATTGGCTTATGCTATTCCTTGTTTTAAGATTTCCCGTTTCTCATGCTGTTACTGTCAGATCTGGTTGTCCTGAGAAGCAGCATATATATGTCTTGGTAACCTCCTATTTGAGATGTCGCTGGGACCTGTCCTGCTCACAGCCCTTTTCCTGCCCTTTGTTCCTTCTGGAGCTTCCCTAGTAATGCATTTCCCTTCTTTGTTCATTCAGATTGGTCTTAAATTTTCTCTGACAATTTTATACATTAACTTGTTTTGTTTCAAGAACCACTTTGTGCTTTCTGGACATATCCTGAGACACATAAGTAGCGTAGAAAACAGATACCGGCCCATGCTCTAGAAGTTATTATGGTTACTAGAAGACTTGCTGCAGCTAATTGCAGAGCAATATTAGACATTTCACTCTGTTTGTTCAACAATTAAAATGGTTCCAACTCTGAGTACAGCAGAATTAAATTTGATTATTTTTTAGCCTGTCCTGAGTTATTTTCTTCTTTTGTTACAGTTAATAATAAAGGATCTACAGTCTAAAATTATCTCAGGTATGTGATCCCCACCCTTTCAGGACAGAAGTAATTACTCAGTAAATTACTCAGTAAAGTCCAACTATGTGTGGAATGACATGGACAAGAACAAAGGAGAAAAAAAAGAGAAGTGGAAACATCATATTTCTAAGTTGTCTAACTTATAAAAAGCCTCTAGATTTATTTAAAATCTTGTTTGAAGTTTTCCTTCGTGCAAAATCTTCCATGAGAAATAGTTAAAAGCAGCTTTCAACTTAACAACTTCAACATGTGTCTAGCCTTTACTGCAATTTCATAGTTTACCTAATTGTCAGTGAAAAAGTCAACCAACTTAGCAAGTAGTAGCTATTGAGTTGAATGGTTTGGGTTTCACTGACAGAGTTGTACATGCAGTATAATTTATACATGTTGTTCAAAAATCTATGTAAAGAGCCAGAGGTTTTCTGGCAAAGCTTCTGATGACCTTGTTTCATGTTAAGAACTGCCAGAGTAGAAACCATTAAATTGATGTGCTGCATCCTTAGAACTTACAAAACAATGCTTTATTTTCAAATGTCCCTGTAATCTTCTTATTTTCTTTGGTGTTGATCATCAATCTCCCCATTTCATATAAAAATTGATCTGTACTCCACATACTCCTGATTAAACAACATATATTTTGATGTCTCCCATGCCTACTTCACTTTTGTCCTTTTTTTTTTTGTTTTTTTCCACATCTAGTTTGCACGTGGTCTTTTTTTAATGGAAGGCACCATCAGAAATCTAATGCAGAGACTGATGGTGAAGGCTGTGAGTACACCTCATCACTTCAGTAATGTGGTTGACCTTTGAAGCTTTATGAGGACTGAGGCACAAAGTCAGATCACGTTCAGTTTTCCCACTTGGAGGATATTGACAGCACATCATTGAAATAGTTACTTAAGAAACTTTTTTTTAATTATTTTTAACACTTTTCAACATACTAGTAGTGAGAGTATAATCATAGATTAAAGGAGGTCAAATATTTCTTTGCTGAATATTTTTGTCTCTATTTCATTAATTCTTCTTGCAATAATAACTTGGAGCAACATCCCCTGATTATCTAAGCATTTAAATGACAGAGGAGAAAAAGTATTTGAATAACAAAAGGTTGACAGAGAGGAACAAACAGATATTTAAAATAGTATGACTCAGCCATATAACGGCTACCTGTTAGCCATATATTAGGTTGGCTAACACAGATGATACAAAATATTTATAAAAACCATCTCTAAAGTTTCTTGGACTACTTCTGTTCTCCTCAACATTCAAAGCACTGTGATTTAAATGAGGAAAATAAGTTTAGTAAAGACAATCTAAGAAGAAAAGGAACTTAAAGGATAATCATAAAACTCCACAGTAGCTGAATTATTTCAACTATTTCTACTTCCATTGATATAGTCTAAGAATCAAAACAGAAAATCTCCATTGGTGTCATTCATCATAATTACACTGGAGCTGGTAGATTTATGCCCACTGGATCCCTACAGTATAGGTGTCCCTACTCCATTTGTTTCTATCCTCCCACTTCCTCTTACCCTTTCCTGCTCACAATGGAAAACTTTCAATGTATATGATGGACCAAATTTCTCAGACATCAACACCTGAATACTTTTTTGCTCCTCAAAAGAATTGAAGACAGGATCAGGACAATGAGGATATATCCCTTTCATATTCTGAAGAAACACTTCCAAGCATCTGTGTTTTTCATCCTCCTCATTTTCCTGAAATGACAGAACCTCACTCTTCCATGGAAGTTGACAGTCTCAAAGGGTATCTATTGCCTATTATTAATACAACAAACATTCAAGATCAGAAATAGATGAAATAATACACTACATGAAATGCTACAGTGGTAGGAAATCAAATAAGATGAATGAAAGAAAATTTAATGTACAAGATGCTTTTTCTACAATCTATGTTTCTCACAATGCTTTTTCACATTCAGAACTGAAGTATTATTTTTGCTAATGGCAAGTAAAACACTGTAAAACTATCTGTATTCAGATTTTAATTCCTGGACTTTCTGAAACAAGTGTGTTTCACAAACACACACATGTTTTCCCACACCGATAAGACAGTTGCAACTGATATTGCAATACTGAAGGATATAGCACTGAAAAATAGAACATTATTTTTAATTCTCTTGCTTAACTCATCATGCAGAAATTCTGTCTTGCAAACATAAATGGAATATCATCTGCCAAAACAAGATGATGAGTGAAAATATACATGTTGGTAACAGCATTCTATTGTGCGAGACAGCACATGGGCCACAAAGGAGGGTTCCAATTTGTACATTTCATAATAACTAGATTAAAGAAATGTAGCAATTGTTAACATCCAAAACCTGTACTATAAGTGGGAGTGGAGAAACAGTAAGGCTCAAGTCTATATACTGGGGTGAATAACCCAAAGCAAGTCCTTTTTGCCTTACTGTAGTTTCATTGAGTGAATATTGTGGTCTATAATTAATGCTGCAGGAGTGAAAACAAGCAATGAAATGGAGACGACTAACAGAAACCACAACGATTTGCAGATAGTGTAAATACTGGATGACAAGTACAGATCTTAAAATGACCTCATTATAGACAGTAAAAATAGTATACCTCCCAGAATTTGTGTAAAAAAGGTTTTGTTATTCTTTAAAACTCTTAGATTTAAACATTCCCAAGACAGTAATATCTCTACACAGAAGTTTATTGAAAGTGTAGTATATCTCATTCCCAATGTCATAATATTCACTAAGATGAGTGAAAAATTGTAAAGCAAGCAAATTACTTTCTCCTTTAATGCTTTACTCATGGTAGTATGCTGCTGAATTTCATTTCTTCCAAATTGCAAGCTAATTTCTTCCCTTTCTTGAGAGGTAAGCAGGGATATTTATTGTTGCTTAAGAAAACTCCAAACTTTCATAATATGGATTGCCTTAAGTTTATCTCTATATAATCAATATATTAAATATGATAAAATTAATCACATCATTCTCATATAATTCTGTTTCGAAAGGCAAGTCAATACTTGGTATTGAAGACACAGTACTGCTCAAGACTACTGAGAGAAATCTTCTAGGCCAAATGTTGTGTGAAGGTAACAGCCTATCAAGTTCCCATGGATACTTATAACGCATGAAGGCCCAAAGGTCAACGGGTCATGAGAAAAAAGGGTTACTAACCTGAAGTGTATGGCTGCTACATCTCTGAGCAAGTTCCCAAGAACAGCAGTGGTGCATGAGTGGCTGGAGGTCACGAGGGCATGAGAATTTGGGAGGTTCCTGCACAGTGGAGTCCACCCCTAGAGTCCACCAACTCCATTCTAACTAGGGCTCATGTAATCACATACACAAGTAGATTAGCTCTTCAGTAATGGTAGGATGTCAACAAGTGCTCGACATACTGCTCTAGAAATGCCACCTCTTGAAATATAAGAAATACATTGCTATCATACAAACCCATATCTCTAAAATGGACAACATAATTTTCACAATATATATAAAGCATTTTTCAGAATAAAAACATGTAATATAAGTTACAGGATGCATAAACCCTGAAGGCATCACAGAATGACCAAAGCATATCTTACTTTTGCAAGAAAAAAATAACCCCCTAAAAAGAAAGCTGTCTTGTAAAGCAGATGCCATTTTCCTCCACATAATAATTTTCTTCATCACTTGTTCACCTGAAATACTTGACAATATTGCCAAGAGTTAAACACTAGTTCACAAAATTTAGAAAAGGACTTGGGTTAGAGAGTTTAAGTTGCCATAATATATATACTTTCATATACATAATCTTAGTTTCAGGACAAAAAGTTATCACATAGTATTTCACAGAAACTTATAACAAAAATATAAAAAATATAGGCATATGAGTAAATAAGAATGTGTGAGAGTGAATTTGCTGTAGAATGTGCAGACGTACAACTAACTTAGATTCTATATAAAATGGAAGAATTAGAAATAGAAGAACTTAATGTAAAGGAAAGAGCTTTTGGCGTACTATGAAAACGGTATAAAGGAAGAAAACATTTCTTTTACTCAAGAGGATGCAACAGAGGCCATTCAATATTTAAATAGAGGTCATATGAATGGGGTTTATCTACCTATTAAAAAAACCCCATCATCACAGCATTACTGAAATTTTGTATTTGGCTCTGGCTTGGTGATAGGTGGCTATCAGAAAAAAAGCAGGGAACATTGAGATAGTCTTGAAAAATATACAATAGAACACCATTTTTGCTTATTTACCCTCAAGACTCTTTGTAAAACAGAGACACATAGAAGAGAATATATTTTTTAATCAAATTGAGTTCCGTGATTATTCTGAGAATTATTTTATTTTCTTATTTTGAAAAAGGACATGACATTTTCTCATGTTTTATGAAGGCAGAAAAAGCCATTGAGTGTTTAAAAAGATGAAAATTAGAGTACAGAATAAATACGTAACGGTACAAGACATCTTTCATTATTTGACTGGATCTGAATTATTTGTAGTTTTTTATATTAAACATTCTTATTTATACAGCTACTAAAGTTGTTTACATTAAAAAATGGGGAAAAATATAAATGATTTTAAGGTGAAAAAATACTGCCCTCGTATTTAATGAACAGACATTCCCAAGTTCAAATAATATGCTTTTCCCTTAAATAAAGCCAATTAAACAAACAAAAAAGGATTAGTTAACACATACAACTACTTTTCTTGTCTATCACAGTTCTTAAATGTCTGTGATACAACGTAAAACACAATGTGGACTACAGTGATTGAGCATTAGGAATAGATATCTGTTGTGGTTTTGCATGGCTGGGTTCTGGTGAAGAAGGGAGGGTGCTGCAGGGGTGTCTTCTGCAAGAAGCAGCCAGAAGCTCTCTGCAGGCCCAACAGAGCAAACACCAGCCAGCTCAAGGCTGGAGTCATTGTTGACCAGGGCTGAGCCCATCAGTGATGGTCACAGCACCTCTGGGAATCACATTTAGGAGAAAAAAACCACAAGCAGCCGCTTTTTGCCACCAGAGAAGGGAGTGAGAAGATGTAAGAAACTGTGCAGGCACCAAGGCCAGGGAAGAAGGAGGGGGAGGAGGCGTTGCAGGTGCTGCACAGAGAGACTCCCCTGCAGCCTATGGAGACCATGGTAGAGCAGGTTGTTCTCATGCAGCCCATGGAAGATGATGGGGAGCAGAGATCTCTTCTGCAGCCAGTGGAGAGGCCTCACACTGGAGCAGGTAGAGACACATGAAGGACAGTGTGACCCCGTGGAAGCCCATGTTGGAGCAAGATTATGGCATGACATGCATCCATGGAGAGAGGCCCATGCCAGAACAGGTTTTCTGGGAACACTTGTGACCTCATGGGGCACCACGCTGGAGCAGTCTGGGCCTGAGAGACTGATAAACATTCTACGATTTTATGACTGCACCCCACAGAAGTGACCCACACTGGGGCAGCTGGTGAAGAGCTGAAGCCCCATGGGAAAGGACTTATGTTGGAGAAGTTCATGGAGGACTGTTTCCCATGGGTACGACCCCATGCTGGAGCAGGGGAAGAGTGCGAGGAATGTGTCATGCCACTTCCTCTCCCACTAATATGGAAAGCAACTCGTGATAAACTGACCGAAACCTCCATTACCCGTCTTCCCCCATGACAGACACACCTGGGGAGAAGAATGGAGAGAAATCATGAATAAAGTTGAGTCTGGAGAAGAAGAGAGGGGTGAGGGGAGGTGTTTTAAGATCTGGTTGTACTTCTCGTTATATGACTGTGGTTTCAGTGTGTGTATGTGTGTAGTGTAATAAATGAGGTAATTTTTAATTCCATGTTGAGTCTGTTTTGCCTGTGACAGAATTGTCGAATGATCTCTCCCTGTCCTTATCTCAACTCCTAAGCCTCTCAATATATATTTTCTCAACCTGTCCAGCTGAAAAAGGGAGTGATAGACAGACTTTGGTGGGCATCTGGCCTTCAGCCAGGTTTAACCGTCACAGTATCTTGTTTGATATAGTAATGAAGTGGGAAGGGAGAAGAAAACTGGAGGACTGAACTAGGCTTGGCAGAAAAAAAGACATCAGGAAAGAATTATGACAATTTAAATGTAAAGATTAGATTGAAAAAAATAAAATTAAAAATAGATTTTTCCTTAACTAAAAACTGAGCATCCAAATCTTAATCTCTACTCTTTATTAAGAAATCAATAAAAAACACTATGTTCCCAAGAGTCAGATAAAGAAGCCTGGTTTCTGTGTCTGCAACAACATTTATGTGCCATGGCATGCCACAAAATTTCCTGGATTGCAAGACCTAGTTCTCAGATCATATATATGTAACAGCATGTGGAATGGATACTTTGTTTTCCTTTCTAAGAGAACCAGAGCATGTGGTAATGAGAGTTTATGCAGGTTTTAGACAGAGTCAGAACATAGCTGGAGTGCATCTAGGGATGGAGACATTTGGAGCTGGGAAACTGGCAATAATGCTGCATCCTGCAATACATAACGTCAATACAATTACAGTTAATAAGCTCATATTCACAGCTTTGTGGCTGTAAACTGGATTATGGCCAACCACCATACCAAAGCTAACCAATAAATTTCATGCAGTAAGCTTCTGCCACTTCAGCTGCATTGCACATTTTACTTTGGATCCTTACAGAGAAGCCTAGAGTCCTTAGTGGAGCTTCAGTGCTCTCAATAGTTCTATTTCTGGTTTTGGTGATAACCTCCTTAACAATTACATTTATCAGAACCAATCATAATTTCCTTAAAGGCTAACACTCGACTTTTTTGGCATATTACCCAGTTATAACTAAAAAAGCCTGACAATTCACTTTCCACTGTTTCTTGTTGTTAGAAACTACCGAAGAAGATGTATCTTACAAAATTACAAATTTCAAATAAAAACCAACTGCAAATAGATTTAAAATGTTTACAAGCTTTTGCTTCCAGTGCTGGGAAACTTATTCTGCCCAGTAATTCATAATTTGCTAGTAACATTTTGAATATTCAAATTATTTCTTTTTTTTTTCTTACCATTCTCAGGTATCAGATCTCAATGGTTAATAAAATAATCTTGGTCAAGATCATTCATAATAAACGAGTGCTAATTACTGTAGGAAGTCATGAGACTAACATAAATTCTCAGTTTGTTTCAAAAGATCCAAAGGCTTATTCCTTGGCTACACCTCAGCCCACTGTGTCACCATGATGTTGCTAGGCTAACATACTGCTCTGGGCTGGTCCTGGTCACCATCCTTCTTCCAGCTCTGCTTCCTCACTGGGTGATGTGGAATGGGACCTCTCATTATGGAGAGCCCAGACCTGCTGCACTTGTGGCCATCCTTGTCTCACAGTTCTCCCTCTTGGCTGCACCATTATTGTTAAACCTGTTAGAAAAAGAAACTGGAAGGGTGTGTCTTTTCACAATAGGAATTGACTATTTTAAGTTTTTCAGGTGCCCTAAAGTGGATAAGAAAGAACAGTCCACCCAAACTCGGTGGGATTCCTCAGATGGTGGTCAGATGACTTCCTTACTTCTCAAGGATCAGAGCTATTGCACAGTATATTGGCTTGAGAATCTAAGGCAGCACTTTGGAAAAAGTTTCAGGTGGACACAGGGGTTCTTAACATTGGTTATGTTAAACCACAGTTGATGTCTTTTATTTACTGACATTATTTATATTGATCAGAAATTATGGTAAGGATATGTCCACTTGAATTTAAGATGTCAAAAAAATCTTGTCATGTGACAGCCAATTCAAGAGTCAGTGTTACTTGAATACAGAAGTTTTAAGTCCCTAATATTTTTCAGATCCATTACTGTTACACTTAGCTCAACAGAAAAGCCTGTAAAGGTTTAAAGGTCCATAAGAACCTAAGATGCCTGGAATTTCATGGTATCTTGTTTTGTAAAAGCAGTCTCAGAAAAGAAATAGTCTTACAGTTTATACACCTTGTAAAGTTAATCAGCCATATCCTAATTAGAAGTTAATTTCTCTGCTTCATGTAGTTACGATGTGTGTTCAACATTAATGAGGAATATTAATTAGGTCATTAGACTGAGAAGTCTGTTAGAAAGTTGGACAATGCAATGAAAATAACACTTCTCTAAATTAATTTCTTTGCATGAAAGATTTTCACAACATGAATTGTAAAATTTAAAAAGCAAGGATTTGTTTTTCCATTTAAACCTCAAGTAAAAAAACCTAATGCTGCACATCAGTCAGGGTAATCCCAAGCACAGCTACAGGCTGGGCAGAGAATGGAATAAAAGCAGTCCTGAGAACTTGATGGTGTTGGTGAAAAAGCTCAACATGAGCCAACAATGCGTGCATGCAGCACAAAAAGCCAACCATATCCTCGGCTACATCAAAAGAAGGATGACCAGCAGGTCAAGGGAGGTGATGCTGAGACCAATGGGATGAGGTTTAACAAGGCCAAGTGTAGAGTGCTGCACCTGGGACATAACAACCCCATGCAGCGTTACAGGCTTGGGGGAGACTGGCTGGAGAGCTGCCAGCCGGAGAGGGACCTGGGGGTGTTGGTTGACTGCAGGCTGAACATGAGTCAGCAGTGTGCCCAGGTGGCCAGGAAGGCCAGTGGCATCCTGGCTTGTATCAGAAATAGTGTGGCCAGGAGGTCTAGGGAGGTGATTGTGCCCCTGTACTCGGCATTGGTGAGGCTGCACCTCAAGTGCTGTGTCCAGTTCTGGGCTCCTCACCATAAGAAGGACATTGAGGTCCTCGAGCGAGTCCAGAGAAGGGCAACCAGGCTGGTAAAGGGGCTGAAGGGCAAATCATATGAGGAACGGCTGAGGGAGCTGGGGCTGTTTAACCTATGAGGAGGTTGAAGGGAGACCTTTTCACTGTCTACAACTACCTGAAGGGAGGTTGTAGAGAGGTGAGCAATGGTCTCTTCAGCCAGGTGACAGGAGACAGGACAAGGGGAAATGGCACAAAGCTGTGCCAGGGCAGGTTTAGATCAGATATTAGGAAAAAAAACAAAACTGAAAGAGTTGTCAGGGCCTGGAACAGGCTGCCCAGGGAGGTGGTTGAGTCACCTTTCCTGGATGTGTTTAAAAAAAGGGTAGATCAGGTACTTAGGGACATGGTTTAGCTTAGGACAGGAATGGTTGGACTTGATGATCTTAAAGATCTTTTCCAACTCTGTGATTCTGTGATTCTGTCTCACTACTTCACAAGACCCTACCTGGAGCACAGGGTTCCTCAAAATAAGAAGGAATTGAACTGTTACAGTGAGTCCAGAGGAGGCCAACAAAGATGATCAGGGGTCTGGAGCACCTCTCCTGTGAAGACAGGTTGAGAGACTTGGGCTTGTTCAGCCTAGAAAAGAGAAGGATGCGGGGAGACCTTGTTGCAGCATCTAAAGGGGCCTCCTGGAAAGCTGGGGAGGGGCTGTTTATGAAGGCATAGAACGACAGGACAAGGTGAAACCGGTTTAAGGGGGAAGAGGGTAGGTTTAGATTAGATATTGGGAAAAAAAATCTTCTCTGTGAGGGTGGTGAGGCCCTGGCACAGGCTACCCAGCGAAGCTGTGGTTGCCCTCTCCCTGGCAGTGTTCAAGTCCAGGCTGGATGGGGCTTTGTGCAGCCTGGCCTAGTGGAGGGTGTCCCTGCCCATGGCACCAACTGATAGTACAGAGCATTTCTGCATACAAGACAAATATTACAACTTTTTTACAGTTTAGTAATTTTTAAGAATGTGTTTTGGAAATGTGTTCATACTTTAGTTCTGCTCCTGGAGTAGGCTCTTAAGGTCAAGAAGTGACAATACATTCCAGGAAAGAGAGAAATCTCATTTTTTCCTATCAGGTAGCTAGAGAACTACATGTCTCATATTATAATATGAAATCTTGCAATATACATGTTAATTTTATGGTCACAAGTTATTTTTAGTTTTGAAGTGGAATAGAGGAATCACTACTACCCTTTCAGATTTCCTGGAAGTACTTTGTAGGTGCCTTGACCTGCACCTGACCAGTGCTCTTCTGAGGCATTTATACTATCCTGTACCATGGTAGTAGGCACCTTCTGCAGGGCATATTTCATCTGTAAAGAAAATACCTTGTTTTAAGTGCTCTTCTGAGGCATTTATACTATCCTGTACCATGGTAGTAGGCACCTTCTGCAGGGCATATTTCATCTGTAAAGAAAATACCTTGTTTTAAGTGCATCAAGAAATGGGTTACATGGACACAGATGAGAACTGAATGAAGAAAGTTGCTCTTTTGTGGTTTGATTTGTTGTTACTGTTGTTGGTTATTTTGGGGTCTATTTAGTCTCCCTTTAAAAGACAGAATTTGATGGACTGCAGTGTTTGGTTGCCTAGAGATGAGTAGTCAAATATGTGCAATCTGAGGTTACCTTCTGTTGTGGTCTAAGATACAAGGGGTTGACTTACCACGAATGTCTGTACTTTCCTCTCTCATCAGCACCCAACCCAAAACCAGTGTTTTTTTCCAAGAGACTTTTAACAGCTGTGCACCTGAGAGTCTCCTGCATGATTCACTTCCTTGGTTCCACACCTGGCTTAAAGACTAGGATGAAGAATCAATTTCTGTATTTCTCATGAGCTGACATGTCCTACCCCTGTCAAATCTTTGGCAGTTCTCAAATTTCCTATATCTGGAAAATTTATTCTGTTGCTAGCCTCCAAAACCAATGAAGAGTCTTTCAGCAGATACTTTATGAGTGTCTCAAATACTTTTTTTTAAAATTTATTAAAATGTTCTTTCCCTTCTGCCAAGTTACTAGGCTATTTTGTAGTACAAAATGGAGATAGAGAATATTCTTTTGGCTTCCTCCACCACCTAGTGCAATCCAGTATAACAAGGCCGTAAAAGACTGTGTGTTAACTAGCTGAAGGCTGTCCTGGTTCTGGCCATGCCAGAGTCAACCTCCCCAGGCAGCCAGCTCAGGTGAGCTGAGTTAGCCCAGGTGAGCTGAGTTAGTTAGCCCAGGCTGTTCCCACACCACCTGACATCACTCCCCCATAAAAGGGACTGTTTGGGGAGGGGTGGTCCTGGTACCTCCAGGGCAGCCTGGGTGCTGCCTTCTGGTCAGTCCTCAGGTTGTACACCACTCTAAAGACTGGGTCGGTGAGGTGCTCTGCTTTGCCACCAGATCTGAGTGTAATTGGCTGTTACTGTGCTCCTTTCACGGTGCTTTTGTCAGTAACTGTCCTTATCCCAACCCAATCTGCTTCTCCTTCGGTAGTGAGTGAGCAGGGTGTGGTGCTCAACCACTTTTTGAGGCTGAACCACCACAAAGGCAAATGGGGACCCTTTGCCAGCATCAAGTCTGTTTTGAATTCTTAGAAAAGATGAAGAAAAGAAACATGAGTTGCTAAGTCCCTACCTTGGGAAGCAAAGCTGGCTTCTGGCTTCTATAGCAGACAGTAGGATTGCCACCAAGGCAAAGCAGGTATTTCAAAGTACTGTGGGTAACACTACAGAAAATATTTTTTCTCCACTGTGTCTAGTTATTGGGTCCTTGGCAATAGAAATGGCACGAAAAGTATGAAGTAAGATGTTTGAAACAATGACAATGAAATACATACCTCAACCTCACCTGAGACAGAACAAAAGACAATTTCTGAATGCAAAAGATCTTTCTGTGTGCTGGTACTAAAGAATCCTATCCCAAAGCACTGGCACTATTAATGATTTTCTTAATTATTGATTGGTTAACTCCAGGTTTAAAAAAAATCTAAGCAATTTTTTTCCTCAAGTTGTCTTCTGACATTGCTCTTCTAGGAATTATCTAGGACTAATAAACGATTTCTTAGTAGAAAACCAAATCCACAGCTACCTTTGTGTGTTTACCACCAGAGACTAGGGTGAGGAATAGTCATATTTGTGTCTGTGTCAAGTGATCAAATATTTTATAGCTAACCAAGGAAATTACGATGTTATAACATAGGCTTTCAGATTCCTTTTGAATTTAGTAATAAGGAAATTACTTTCTAACTGTCCTGAGCCAATCATCTTTTCTGATCTGTATATCTTTTAAGTAGATGTCACTCCAGCTTAAGGAATTTGAATATTAAAGATTCTATTATGTAACCTACAACTACAGTTAAGCTGTGTTGATGATAAGATGGGTATTTTCTATCTTCACTTCTTTATAGTGGTTTTTGATTTGTCTTTGTCAGCTTTCTGTTTTCAAAGGAGAAAAGAATAAACTGAAAACGTTTAAAACAAAAATAAGCAGATGATACATGTAGTCTTCTATTCCATCACTGCTTTCCATAAAATTCTGTTTTGGATCTTGTAAACAGTCTAAAATGTAAACTCCCAAAAAGAACTATCTTAATCGCATAAGACTTGTAAAGGGCTTTGAAGTGTGGTAAACGTGTAAAATGTATTTTAAGCCAAAACTTCAAGTATGAATTCTTGGGATTCAACCTGAATGCCAGAGCTCTGACCTTTAACACTTCCTAGACCAAAAGGGAAACTATAACAAATATGTGTCAAGAGGTGATGACTCTTCTCTCTGTCATCTGAAGAAACTTAGCAGTATCTGTGCCCTTCCAAGCATAACCATTATTACATCAATAACAAGTGATGTCCAGATCAAGCAAGCAAATCTTTAACTAATTAAGAATTAAGCTGTTTCATATTGTTCACTATTTTGTTAGCTATCATTTGGTGAATGCTATCAAGATCTTTCTCTTTCCTCAATTTTCTCATTTTGGAAATGCTACTTCCAAAATAATAATTTTGATCATCATAATATTTGTAACTATGAGATTTAGCAATTGCTCTCTCTTGTTAATAAAAAAAAATCTGTTTTCAGTCTAGAGACCTATTAATGGAATATGAGTGCCTATGTGAAGAGGTACGTACACAGAGAAGACAGCCTTGCCTAGACAAACTAGTGAGGAAATTTAAGAAAACACAAATTGTGTAAAAAATGTGGAAGCTATGTCACTTAAGAAATTTGTATAAATTAAAAGTACATCTGAAGTAGATAATGTCATTAAATTAGTGTGGATAATATATTTTCCTTTTTGTGGGGGGTTATATGAGGCTACAGCAGTTTGCCATGCCTAACAGAAATGCAACTTCAATGCTGTTTTCACTTTTTCCTAGAACAATATCAAAGAAAGAAGAAAATGTAAAAAAACCAAACCATTGTTTTCTTTATAATGTGACAAAAAGTGCAACCGAATGTACTGAAATACTAATGCAGGAAAAAATACAGTAAGTGAATTCTAATGGCCTTTCATTCAATTTTGACAAAGATAGAGGTAGGGATCTGCTGCAAGAACACAATGGTTATTGGAACACAGAGAATTTATCAGAAAATTGAGAGTTTCAGGAACTTAGTGTCAAATCTTTGCTTTAAGACTACAAAGAGCCAGCCAGCAAATCATTAACATTTATAAGCAGTTTACTGATAAATCCTGGAAATAAAATGACCTCTCCTTAGCTACGTTTCTAATCTATGATTATTGTACCATCAAAATAGGTCTTCTATTTTTCCTAGGTATAACTAGATGCAATCAAATTTGCAAAGATGACAGACTCAATTTTGAAAGAATAAGTCTGCTATCGTAAATCACGGTGCAACTAAACCTTCTGAATTATTATCATTTGACTGGTAGTGGGAGAAGTGAAAAGACACAAAAATGTCATTTTAGGAGTGAAAGGGAGTAAAATAAGCTGAAATTGCATAGAACTACTGTCAACTATGCAGTTACCACTACAGCCCTTCTCTTGAACTTGCGGACCTTGGATAGTCTTTTCCTTTTGAGTGATTACTAAATACATTTCATCATTTTTTTCCTCCAAGTGACAGCTCTCAAGTCTGGTCACCTTCTCTTTTGTGCTGATAGTTGCAGCTTTCTTATCGGCTTCTAAAAAGAAAGATTTTTCCATAAGTGAGCAACAGAGAATGGTTGACAAAATCTGTATCACAACATTCAATTATCATGTTCTGCTGATACAGAGTCATATGTAAATATTTTGTCTATCTTTGGAGCATAATTCCCAATGTTTCTGTCTGTAAAAGCCCATCTATATTTTCTGTGAAGTAGCAGTCGCATGTTGGCTAATTAGCATTCATTATAGGTTATACATCAGTAAAATTCTATTACAGACAATACATAATGAAACCTATTTAATGAATTCTATGAAGAGTGACAAGTTATCCAACAGAACACATATGAGCATAGCTCCCTACTATCATTTGATATTAGAACTGTTGGCCAGTCAAGATGCCATGACTTGTTCTCTCTCTCAAACTATATAATTATAGCTATAAAAATTATAGCGAGAGAGTCATCATGTTTACAAACTAATTAGAATGACCTTATTAGTGAAGATACTTGAAGTGTTGTTAATGGATCATTTGAAAACTCTTTTTCTATACTACAGAAGCTGTAATTTACATTTTATGTTCCATTTCAATGCCATTATCCCAGTGCTCCTCATCAATATCAGTAGGAGCAAGAATATGGAAAAGTGTCCTTCAGAATTTAATTCAAATCTTCCTAAAGAACAAAAAAAAACCACCAGAAAAGAGTTCATTACTGTTTTCAAAGCACCTCTGCACTTTTTGAAAAAGATAGAGTCCAAACCTGACAGTCAAACGTCATAAAACATTATCCGACAAATTGGTTGGAGAGTCTCAGCAGCTTCATTATTTCTTTGTATTCAATGCCCCCTGCAGGTATGAAAGATCATCTGTTTTTCTATAGCACCGTCCTTAGCTATTTCAGTGGAGCATCTTGTCTGAGAAAGGTATGGCTTCCAAAAACCTTGCTAACTGCAAGCATTGTTTCAATCACAGAACAAACTTGTTAGATAAAAAAGAGAAGGTAAGAGGGAAAAACAACCCACCTTGATATATACTGTATCTTAGATGGAGAAGACTACATGGGTAAAACATAAAAAGGACACCTTGCATGAGAGAAAGTGAAAAAGTGTCTCCTGGACTATACTCTTTAGGTCTTAAGAGGTTTAAACTGGAGAAGAATAGAATAGTCCTCTAACGCAATTTGAATCCAACACTTCTGCCCTCAGTTTGCAATGGACTGCGTGTCATTGTTGTTTATCTAAGTGAACACAAGAGAAAAAGTAAGCTAAGTCTCTCAGGATGATAGATTTTTGTGAACTACCCACCCCCACCAATGTATGTTAAGCATGAACCCAGATTGCTGACTTTATGTGGTTACCCTCTATCACAGGGCATTGACAAGTAGTGGATGGTCATACCTCTCTGGCAGGTTTTGGATTGAAAGCTATGGGGCAGACAGTCAAAAAGACTGAGGAGGAAATGTGAGCCTCTGAAACCCAGCTGGTGGCCTGATACACTCAACAGCAGTTACGCTGGTATGACTGGTCTGATGACTGGTGCATCCCAACTACGTTGCTCAAGCCAGGTAAATTGAGGGATTTATGGAAATTATCCACTGGAAGTGTGTCAAAAAGCAGAGAAAGCAAGCAGATTTCACAGTTGTTAGCAGGTAGTATTTTTTTATACTAGTTGTCACATTTCCTGCTGTGTTAAACTCTGGAAGGATGTTAAGCAGAAGCTCTATGAAGTACTTATAATGTACTCACACCAGATAGGGCATAGCTGAGGGGAAAATGACTGGTTACAAGTTGATACAGTGGTTTCTCCACATTTTTGGAACATATGCAGCCTCAGTGTAGGTACAGATGAAGTTTCAACAACATCAAACATAAAGGTAGCATAGAGGAGCCTATAGGCAAGGTCCCTTGCCTGTCACTCATCCACCAAATTTGAAATATGTAACTAAAAATTAACAAATTAATGGCTTTACTCTGTCAATTGTTTTTGCAAAGAAGATACTTCTATACATTTAGTACTAGAGTAAATGAAGACAATAGTAAGTCAGTTCTATCTGAAGCTATGTAAATATAGATTACAAAACTTAATAAATAATGTTCCAAAATACTTTTTTATTTAGAAGGAGGTTCCACTAATTTTAAATCAACTTTGTCATCAGCAGCACTACATTATCATTTTGGAAGACTACAAGAGAGCACTCTAGTTCTAAGGCTTTGACTGTAAAATTTTTCCTTCAATTGTATAAATATCTATTCAAGTTGATTAGTAGAGACTGATCAAGTTCATAAAATTCTATATATATTTTTTTTAGCCATTAGACATATATTCTAGACTTTGGAATTGAAAATACAAGGTGTTCATAGAGCTAGATGTCAGAAAACTCAGGTTCAGTGATCTCTGCTTATGAAGCAACAGGTTACAGTGCAGCAATGGTGGTAAATATATATCCACTGAGATAGATGCCCATAAATGCACATACACACATATGTAAGTGTACACATTGAAAATCAAACCCAAACATCACATAGAATTTAATCTGCTTAACCCTTTTGACAGTAATAGATCTGCTCAGGTAGTGTAACTCAAACAGAATGGCGAATGATTCAGGAAAGGGGGGAGGCAGTTGTAACATGAAAGTCCTTTCCCTGACTTCTGCCTTTTTCTAGGATCACCTGCTTCATCCAAATGGAAAGACAATAGGTTTTAAGATGACAGATGAGGACATTACATCAACATTGTTCTAAGATCTAAAAAAGATGTGGCCATTTCCTACACATACCTGGTTCCCAAGGTTTTGTTATGTCTCAGGATCAAATTATATGCATTGGTAATTAATGAGTTTTTTGTATGACTTAGTCCTTGCAAACTGTATGCCAGCAAATGACTTATTTGGTCACAATTCAGTTTTCAGTATTGGTTAATCTACTGAATTAGTTAATTTAATGTGTATCACTTCTAAGGTGTTTTTTTCAATTCAAATCCTAATCAGCACAATTAAAGGAAATAATATACTTGAAACAGTGCATTATTTTCTAAGAAAATACAGAAGTTTAAGTCAAAAGAAATTTTTTGTTGGCCTAGAGAGACCTGGAAATTCTTGAAAGAATTGGCTGCAGGCTTTGTTTAACAACCATGTCTCATCTCATAGTTTATCTAAGTACTCTTACACAAGAATATAAAGCCACATAAAAAAACCCACAAGTACAAAAAATTCAGAAAGAAATCTAAAGGCTCCTCTACTACCCTTTCTGTTCAGTGCTGAAGAAACACAGATTAGCCAGCAGAGTTTATCTTAATGCTTTTTGAGGTACAGGTCCCTGCATTTGATTTTTCTTTAAATATCTACTCAGACAAAAACAGTGCTATGTGTATGAAAGAAGGTGCTGAGTGGAAACTTTTCAAGGCTCCCTCTGCAGATTGAGGGATGGGGCAACCCATTCTGTGACAGATCTCTCAAGGGCAATGGCACTGATTGTCACCTGGAGATGCCAATCCTCTTTGCCCAGCAAAGCAATCCAGGAGACAATACAGTAAATAAGAAAACCATGTTGCTTTTCAGTGAAAATTTTGAGAAATAAAAATGGGTAAGCGGAATCTTCTCACACACTCAGAAGACTTAATAAATACAATTAGATACCCAGAGCCTTAAATGCTAAAGAAAATCACAGAAGAATCAGAATTAATAGATGTACAATGGATGTATGGGTTTGTAAAAGTTCCCTCAGAATAAGAGAACAATGACAATTGGTACAGTTAAAATTGTTCGTAAGAAATGACAGCATGCATACGCTTTTGCTTAAGGAATTACTATGAGGAAAATAGAAAGGACGTTATTGTATTAAAAATTCTTAATCCATAGAAATAGACTACATTTACTTAAATATTTTAAAAGTAATCATATTAAATAACTACATGTGATCAGGATTACAGTCATTTTAACCCGAGTCCCTGCAATGGGAAACAGCTGCTTCTGAAAGAATTTTGGGGATTTTTTGGGGTTTGTTTTGTTTTGTTTGAGGGTTTTTGTTGGCTTGGAGGGGTTTTTTGTTGGTGGGAAGGGTTGGGAGTTTGGTCTTTTGGGTTTTTGTTTGTTGGCAGGAAGAGATTGTCAGTGATGGAGGAGTTAAGAAGAGTGACTTCCTTTTCACAAGCAGCAAAGATCTACGTAAATTTTACAGAAACTTCTAACAATGGGCTTCATCTTGCAGGAAACTAGATTGAGAGAGAAAGAAGCCTCTCAGACTTCTGTATATTATTGCAAGTACTCATAAAGATAAATAGCTATCAACTTATTGACGGGGAAAAAAAATGCTGAAAGCAAAAGCATGAATAATTTACCCTAGATTAATATCCTTCTATAATCAGTAAATAAAAATGGACCAAAGGCTATGTTTGAGTTCAGAGACTACACATAGTTAACCACAGAAACAATGCTTTGGTGCAGTCCTGCAAGTCCTTGAAAATAAATCCTTTAGAGCTCACGTGGATGAAAGCGAAACAGCTTCCCTGTGCAGCACTGACAATATCCAGGTAAATGTTGCCTAAGATTATAACCACTTTCGGATCATAAATGCTTGCTTAAAGTTCCTCATGCTATAAATTAAGCTCCAGATAAAGTTGGTTGTGTTTGATTTTCCTAACAGTCAGAGCATTGTGGCTGGCTACTGAAAGAAGTGTTGAAGCAAACAAAATTTGTGACTTCTACTTTCATGTTTGACTCATGGAGATCTGCTTCTCTACTGCTGCAGAAAAATATATAATCGATCTTTTTTCTTTCCAGAGAAATCCAAAGCTAAGCCTATGTTTATATCTTTGGCTAACCTCTGCTTTTACTTTGTTAAACACATGTGATATCAATTTTTTATTCAAAATATTAAAGCTGAAAAAACTAAAACTTCACTGATGGTTATACATAGATACAGACTTTTAGAACATCCTAGGATATACCCCTAAGGTCCTATTTCTAAACTGAAACAGCTTTTCTTCCTACTATAGCATTCAGTACAAGTTACTACAATCTTACAAGCAGGTCATACACAGATTGATTTCTGACAGCAAAAAATGAAATAACTATGGTTACTTTGGCTGTTAGTTGGCTTTCTTATTATGGAGGACATTTCTTTCAAGAGGTTGAGTGTTACATCTGAATCCCACTTCTGTTTTTCTTCAAAGCTTGGTTTTCTTTTGTTTTACAATTTTACAGTGTCATGAAAAATTTTCAATTCTAAACTACAGAAATTAAGCAGGTAGAGATCATTTGTACAGAACAGCAAAACACAATTGGAGATACGAAAACCTGCAATCAAATTTGATAAATCAAATTTATCCCAAGAGCATTACCACACAGATGGAACTATTCCAAAAGGAAGCTAATGTGATAGAGGATTTGCTTGTTTGAAGTTATTCACACCTCACAGATTAAGCCAAGCATAGGCAAATTTCTTCAAGTTGTAAACCACATAATTACATGATAAGAATCATTTCCTCCTGGATTCACCTGACTTGAAGGTGTAAATATCCAGAAACTGACAAAATATAATCTGTCAATCTTAATTTAAAATTTAATAAATCAGAGCCTGAAAGATGATAAGCAAAATCCTTTTGCAGTAAAAAACCCTGAAGCAAAAGGTACAAAAACTACTTATAGTAAACAAAGTAGTATGCCAGAAGATTTTTGTCTCAGATAGTTGCAAGTATGTCACAGATTTTTGTTTAATAAACCTAATCTTTTTGCAACATGAATTCTACACGAGCACATGGCAGATTTACAGCATCTCACAATCTGACAGCTTGCACTTCAAAACTCTTCCAGTTCCATGCATATTATCTGAACATGGACTGTCATTATTAGAGATAATCATAGCATGGGTCAGTTACACAGATCAAGAAAACTATAAAATTGTAGTCAAAGAGCAACTGAAAAATGTAATTACTGTTACAGGTTCATGCAACTCCTATCAAAACATCAGTCAGTATATACACTGACTTAAACAGTGGCACCACAGCCTCCATCCCTGAAGGTCTTATCCAGTTTAAAACAGCACAAGAGTTGCCTTAATTTCTCCAGTAACAAGCCTACTTTGTGGTTTAGTGTTGTTGCAAGAGCAAAGAACTATTTTTTTCCCTCATATTCTTTAAGGTTAGTTATCATGTCTGATAACTGTGTGGTGCAGTTGACACACTGGAGGGAAAGGATGCCATCCAGAGGAACCTTCACAGGCTTGAGAGGTGGGCCCGTGCAAATCACATGAAGTTCAACAAAACAAAGTGCAAGGTCCTGCACATGGGTTGACAGAAATCCAAACATAAGGCTGGGTGGAGAATGGATTGAGAGCAGCCCTGAGGAGAAAGACTTGGGGGTATTGGTGGACAAGAAGCACAACATGAGACTGCAATGTGTGCTTGCAGCCCAGAAAGCTAACAGTATTCTGGGCTGCATCAAAAGTAGCAGGTCAAGGGAGGTGATTTTGCCCCTCTTCTTCATGCTTGTGTGACCTCACCTGGTGTATTGCATCCAGCTCTGGGGTCCCCAGTACAAGAATATCATGGAACACAAAGTCCAGAGGACAGCCACAGAGATAACCAGAGGGGCTGGACCACCTCTCCTCTGAAGACTGGCTGATATAGTTGGGCTTGTTCAGCCTGGAGAAGAGAAGGGTCTGGAGATACCTAATAGCAGCCTGCCAGTACCTGAAGGGCCCTACAGGAAAGCTGGGGTGGGACTGTTGTTAGACTGCATGTTGTGCATGTAGTGATAGCACAAGGAGTAATGGCCTTAAATGGAAGGAAGGTAGATTTAGTTTAGATATTGGGAAGAAAATCTTTGCTGTGAGGGTGGTGAGGCCCTGGCACAGGCTGCCCAGAGAAGCTGTGGCTGCCCCCTCCCTGGCAGTGTTCAAGGCCAGGTTGGATGGGGATTTGGGGGTCTAGTGGAGGGTGTCCTTTCCCATGGCAGGGGGGCTGAAACTAAATGGTCTTTAAGACCCCTTCCAACCCAAACCAGTCTGTGATTCTAACTAAAGATTTTCTTGAAGTCTACACATTCACTGAAAAGTGCAAAGAATGATTGCTGTGTATACTATAATTTGACAGCTATAATTTTATTATTTATAAAATAGAGCTCTATATTTCTTACAGAAACAGAAGGCCTTAATGGGCCTGCAAGATACATTTGAAGGCTGTGTACCTATTAAAGCATATTAAGATGTACATTTCTTTACCAGTTGCACTGACTGATCATGAGGAAAAAAGTATCAACTTCCTTCTACCTCAGGTTCTGTCCATTCCCATGCAGTCAGAAAGAAGCAGAGACAGTCCATCTTCCAAATTCAGGAGCTGTGTGTTCACCTATTCTGTACATGATGGAGGCATGTAAACAAAAGCTGCTTTTATATCTCTCTTAAAAGTATGTAAAAATACATTATTTTATCCTCAACCAGTACAAGATATTCATTACGGGTTCTAACACTGAGCTGTCGTTACTTCTCATGTGCATAGTGTAAGCATCTTTTTACCTGTAACTGGCATTTCTTATGATGATCAGGAAGATTTTTCTACATTTTAAAGGTAGGAGTTATTATTAGTCACAGGACAATAGGGACAGAAGAGAACTGGAGGATGGGGGTATCACTAACACAGCAAGAGGAAATGCTTTGTCCAGTAAGGACAAAGAAAAAGCTTGAAGTGCAATATTTCTGTTTAAAGAGTTAGTTTCATGCTTATTTAACTATAAGAACTTACACAATGCTTTCAATAGTTCATGGTCAAATTATTCATAAAGCAATTTTCACCCATTTCTAATGATGATTCCAGAAAAGTAGCTGCACATTGCATTTAGTATTAATGCTCTGGTTCAAAAATGCTTGGGGAAATCTATTCACTGATTTATAAATTACAAAACCATTATTTTAATAATTTTTTTACCAATTAATAAATTTACTGAATATTTAGGGAGACTTCTTTTGTCATGATCAAAAAAAACCCCAACAGGAAATACCCTTAATAGACCGTTTCTGAAATTATATTAATTCCTCTAAGGTTTTTATTATTCTACTATATTTCAGTTGTGATTTCTAACATTGTACTATTTTAACAAGAATTTAATAATTAAATTACTTAGAAATTAGATTACTATCAAATATAAAAACATTAATTGAAAAAGAGAAAGAAAAAAGAAAAGAGAAAAAAGAAAAAAGAAAAAGAAAAAAAGAAAAAAAAAGAGAAAAAAAAGAAAAAAGAGAAAAGAAAAAAAGAAAAAAAGAAAAAAAAAAGAAAAAAAAAGAGTGAATGCCAGAACTGCGAGCCAAATATCCCAATAGTAAGCCATATTCAGATACCACCAGAAGTCACCACAGACTATTTGTAGTATTTAAGAGTTGTCATAAGGTAGCAAATTAAATCAAAAGTAATGAGGTATTTTAAAGTATGTTTCTAAGGAATTAAATATTGTTAGTTTGAATTTCACCTGTAAGAATTCCTGCGCTCGGAAATGATTTTGTTCTCAGTCTCCCTGAGGCTTCCCAGAGGTGACAAGCTCTGCCCCAGTATGAGAACGGTTTGAGCTGAGAAGTGAGAAGTCCTTGCTCACAGGCAGACCTCTTTGCTCCTGCTTTGGGTTCCTGAGAAGTAGAGTCAGAGAATCATCATTCGACAGCAGCTCCTGTTGCCTGCTGCCACGGGTAAGCCAGATTCAGAGAGACTTGACCCTTTCCCCTCTCTAGGGTGGAAAACCCTACAAGGTTGCTTATGCAGTGTCTATGAGGCCTGTGCAAACATTCCTGAGATACACAGCAAGAGAATATAGCCAAAAAGCACTACCATGCAAAGACACCGGAATTTTTGAGCCAATGTGTTTTGCCTATAGTAGCAAAACCATTCAAATGAAGACTTCCTTAGAAAAAAAACATTGGGACAGTATTTCTGTTAGAGAAGTGAGGCCTTCCCCCAGACTGACTTCATGTTTAGGCAATAGTCTTCATTCTAAACCCAGCCTGGATTTAGATTCTTACCTGGAACCTGGATTCTTACCTGGAATAGATTTCAACCCCGATGAACTTTTAATCACCTAGATATTTCAGGACAGGTGTATTTTTGCAGTTTCTGAGTTTCTGTGGGAGCTAAGCAATTTAAATGCCTACCGAATTTAATTTGTGTATATAAAAAAAAATAAATAAAAAAGGGAAACATTATGACCAAACAATTTTTTATGCCTAGAATTCACCTCTTAGAAATATGTATAAAAAAGCACTGAAAACATAACTGATAAAAGCTGAGAACCTTTTTTATACAAGTCTTATTTAGATGGTTACAGCTTCATCTTCCTTTTATTCCCCAGCAGCAAGCCTTCTACTTGTTTCAGGATATCTTGTCAGGCAGAAAATAGTAATACTGGATAACATTTCACCAAAACCATGCTTTTTCAGGTTAAAATCTTAATCTCCTGGTGGATAGCATTATCAAAGTAATCACACTTTGTTCACATTTACCTCTTGGGAAGATTCAGCAGATCTGTCAGAAAATGTTACCGTAGCAGTCACAGTTAGCAAAGATATTCCAGAGAGAGGCATATTCAATTTTCCATTTTTTTACAGACACCAGACAGTTTAAAGTAAACATTACTAGACTGTTGATATTTCACAAATCTTTCTGCCTGGCTTCAGTTCCTCACTGAACTCCTTTGAGTCTGGTGACTGCTACTATTTTTGTAGTCATGGTTGGAAAGTGGAGGACATACACAAAACATTTGGCACATGCACTTCATGCAGCTTGCTTTAAGGACTGAAATTTTACATCTACTTTTGCCTTCTTTTTAAACTATTTGTTGCATGAATGTAATGTTTGTATGCATGTACCTATTACAAGTTCTCAAACTCACTGAAGCAGATACTTAGAATAAAAGTGCAGTCATTAGATCAGACTGTTGGTAGAATCCTGCAAAAGGAAAGGTCCTGCAAACAAGTCGTAATTATAACTTTGGTCTATCCCTGTCATAAGGTAACAATTAAATCTTAACATAGTACAGTAAGGTAGGAAGAGCTTCAATTAGTAAATGTTTGTCTTATGCAAACGCTGCTCAATAGCTTTTAGTGATACTGACAAGTATCATTACATCAACATAATTTGGTCATTTTACAGTGATGGAGATTATTTTAGCTAATAAAGTTCACAGACATAAAATATGAAATGAAATTCTGCTTTAGCTGAGGGGCTAAAGCACAACTCAAAACAGACAGATCCAATATTTAAAAAAATTACCCAAAACCATAGAACCATAGAATCATAGAATGGTCTGGGTTGGAAGGCACCCCAAGGATCACAGAGTTCCAACTCCCCTGTCAAAGGATGGGCCACCAACCTCAATCAAAATACAAACAAGAATTCTGGTAATTTTTTTCTCCTCCTGCTTCCTGTCTACAGAATCTCTTACTCAGCCTCACCAATCCCTTTCCTATTGCCCTGCTCAGCAAACTTCCTCTTGCTTTGCACTGAACTTGCCACAAGTCCTTGTTGAGCAGGTTATTTTTAGATAAAGAAAAATATTTTGTCATAGTAAATCAACAAATAGCTTTCTTCTCCAGTCTAGAACTGTCTCAACCAGAGAAGGAAACATTTAAATTAAACGTTAGTGATGGTGTAGTTAACAGTATCTGTAGATCCTACAAAGAGCTCACATGCTCTTGAGGTATATCACCTGGTGAAAGAGTGGACAATGTACTTCCAGCCACTAAATAAAATTTCTGAGCACTTTGAGGCTGTGTCAATCCATCACATGCTGCCTGCATGGCAAGAGGAAGCTGCATTTTCACAAGGAGGGGAGACAAGAGGTCATACAGAGATCAAAAGTGGCCCCAAAATGATGAAGTGATCATTTGTGTCCTTAGTTTTGTGGTTTAACAAAGATCAAATTTCCATCTAAGTACAGGAATCAAAAGTCCTACCTGTTCTTTTCATTACCTTTCTATGCATAGAAACAGAAAAAAGAACATGCATTAGTAGATTTGAGAGCTCTACTTTAGCATCTGAACATTTTTTTATGTCTACAAACTCAGTTATGACCTTATTAATTCTGAATCAGTAGCTAAAGAGAATTAATGAGGCCTAACTAATCCACTTCATATTCACACCATTAGTTTATTTAGATAATTTTTCTTTACTATTCCTATGTGGACAAAAGCTTAACAGTCTAATAAATTGATAAAAAGCATATTGCAAAAAAAAACCCAAAACAACCAAGTGGTAATTTGCTAATTAGTCACCGAAAGACAAATGCTGTTACCAGCAACACTATTTTTAGTAATGTTACATGAAAAATGCACTGGATACATAGGAACTATTTATAAAGAGATATGATGTAAGAATACTCATTATGTTCTCCACTGTAGACACTTTCAATTGGTTTGATAATAGAAATATAAAAGAGACATGACAAAACAATAGGAAGGTGAGATAAAGGGTCAAAAGAAGACAGATGACAAGAAGATGAAAAAGCAGATGAAAAATAATTACTTGTGGCAATTCTACATACAATACATTATGCAATACAGCAAACCTATCAGTAATATAAGGGTGTTAAAATCTTTTCTGATCCACATAAAAATAATTTTTGCCAAAGCACTACAGTACTGGAAAGAAAAAAAAGATTATTTCACAGAGAATCAGGCAAAATGTATTAAGTTATCAATCTGCTAAAGTTGAAGTATTAGGGATTGTGAAGGATGCAAAAACCATAACTACCTGCATTTGAACTGGAACTTGGAAAGCCTACACATCAACAGCAAAGACAATGTGCCGTCACATTTTACAAACACACCTCTTCTCACTCCTGTACCGAACCTCAGTTACTCTCATTCAACAGAAGGAAAACCAAGACAACATCTACTGATGGGTTTTCAGAGTGGAACACAAAATCCCAGCATCACATAGTGGCTTGGGTTGGAAGGGACCTCAGAGACCATCTAGTCCCAACCCCCTCTGCCATGGGCAGGGACACCCTCCACTAGGCCAGGCTCCCCAAAACCCCATTCAATATGGCCTTGAACACTGTCAAGGAGGGGGCAGCCACAGCTTCTCAGGGCAGCCTGTTCGTGGGCATGGCAGCTGGGAATCTGAACATAGGCCTCCATGAGGGCCTTGACAAGAGGAAAAAGCTGGAGTGCAAAAGTAGACATTTTAAATAATGTGTTAGGAAATGCAATGTGACAAATTGTGATCAGATGGAGTGATTTAATAGCAATGTGCCATTCCCTTTCTACAGTGTCCATTTTTTCTGACTGAATTTCCTACTTAATGGATGACTTCAGGTTTTGCTCTCTTGCTTCCAGACAGTAATTTGTCTTACCTCAGAATTTCAAATGGTGGCAGACTCAGCATTTGGCAGCCAAATGAGTCTACACTGTTGCCAGGACAGAGGCTCCTTCTGCCAAACTTCAATCATTTACCTCTGAGGAGGTTTTCTTAGACCTTCCTCAGTGTCAATAAAGAAAAATAAGCAGATTTAGAGAATGATTCATCTAACATATTTTAAAATTCTACTGTGGGTTGAAATTAATTCCTTTCCAGAAATGTGTATTTCTCTTCACTGACCAGTGAGGAAGCTTAGAATGACTAGCTCAAATATCCATGTCTAGACTGTAGCCCATGCCTGCATTCCTTTGATGAATCCCACCCAAGATGTCAAAAACTGAGAGCAAAAACATGAAACAGTCTGGTAATATGAAAACAAACATGAAAAAATAATTACTAGGCCTTTTATGAACTACATGGACATTTAGGAAAGGTAACTCTCAATACCAAACAAAATGCTTCCCTTTGGAATTAAAAAAAAAACAGTTTTTGGGGGAGATTAAAAACAAAGAGCAATTCTAGATTGTCTGACAAAAATCATCATTGTCACTTAGGTCTTTGGATTCAGCTATAAAAAAATCGAACAAAAAGGAACAGAAAAAGAACAAAAAAGCAAAATCATTACCCCTGTTCTGACTGTTCCTAATTTTGCCATTACTTTTTTTTTTTTAAACAGGTCATAAGATTATACTGAAATTTTTCAAGATGATTTGCAATTTTATCACAAAGGTCTACTTTACATTCTGTGTTTTGTACTAATTTGTTGGGTTTTTTTCACTGTTGTGTTTTGCCAAAAATTAATCCCTTGGTCAACTGAACATACCATGTTATTATTTTTATTTAGAGAAGATTTCTCCTTGATTTCTTATCCAGATCAAGGGTACTATGGAAGTGGGGACTGGGAAAGGCAAATGCCACTGATGTTGCCTATACTGGTCTCCAAAGACTAGATAAACAGCAGTGCCACCTACTGTTCAGACTTCTGCTACAGGAACTCCGACGTGCCGTGTCCAGGTACTGCACGTATGGCTTATATTGGAAAGTTCACGTAGAGAAGGAATTACTTTCTGTAACTGATACAGTGTAGCTTTAAACAAACAAACAAATAAACAAACAAAAAAACCAAATAGCAGTGCATGGGTGCGATCACTGTCTTCCATTTCTGTTTCATTTTTTAATGCAAATTATTCCAGTCAGGTAAAAACATTTCCTAATTAAGGGATAAAGTGGGAAGGCAACTGATTTCACAGTCAAATGTGGTTTTGATTTTTTACATGATTTTGGAACATATCAGTGGCACTTGAGCTTCCTACACACACTCACAACACTCAAGTCTCATTTCAGAGCAGCGTTTTCAAAATTATTATATTTATTTTTAATAGAATAAAATATACCTTGGCCTGCAATTTCTGCTTAGGGGTAGAAAGCAGAAAGTGTTTCTATCTACTACCATTCCTTTTGAAAAAATTCTTTGGCACATTTGCTATGTGTGGCAAAGAAAAGCAAAGTTTAACTTCACAGGCTAAGCGTCAGTGAAGATGATTTTTCTAGTCTAAAGTACCCAGCTGTATACCACAAAGGACATGCAAACTCTTTTCTTACTTGCTGCAACTGTAGTACAATGCTAATCAGTATCAAACCCAACTTTTAATACTATAACTAGATGATAATATAAATAAGGCACAACCTAAACTCTGAGGATTTACATCTCAGTTGAGAGATGTAAAGCTGCTAAAAGCCTGACCTAGTACAGTATCTAGATGGCAAAATCAGATCAAATGCATGATTTAAATAATGCTGCTCTGTTCACTATAGACACATGAGGACTTTGGAAAGTGAGGAAGAACTACCTTCTCTTTGATATTTAGAAGTAACTTGAATGTGTCATCTTTGGACTAGATAGCAGCTGTGAGTCAACCCAGGGGAAATCTCACCCACAGTCTTTTTGTTAACTGCTGTTGCTCAGTTTTAATTAAAAGAATGCTCCAGATAAAGCACAGACAGGTGCAAGGGAATAAAAATGAAGAGCATCTTGATTAATCAGCTTGATCAACGTAAATTTAAGTGGCACCCAAGTGATAAACTGAGGCCAGAAAGAAACAGACAGAAATCAAGATAAAAGACAAACGTTAATCAATACAACCATGAAAATCTAGTGTTATCTGTTCCTCATAAACAATACTGTATCATTTTATTTGAGGAGCCTTAAACTGCACGACATCAGTTAGTCTTCACAATGTTTATGTTCTGTTTAGTTGTTTATGTTTTGTTTAGTTGACTGTGCCACTCACAGCCTCACTTGCTGCTCAAATCAACTACAGCCTGGCCAGCCTGCAAGTTATGTCATAAAAAGCCAGTGTGCAACACTGGGTATGTCAACATATTCCTTCAGGCTTGGACTAAACCTCCGGTAGTGTTCAGCACACCTAACTAACTGCTACGTACTACCTAAATACTATAAGGCATGGCACTTTTTTGTTCAGCAAGGCTGAGGCTGTTAAGCCTTTGGCTTTGAAGGATTATTTTACCTTAAATCAATTAAACACCGTTAACTGTCTCACGCTTGTTATATGAACTTTCTTTCTTTGGTTGGGTTTTTTGTTCTGATTCCAAAATTCAAGCCCCCTCTTAATTGTGGGCTTCTCCTTATCTGTTGTCTTGGTAGCAACGTTGCCACTTACTAACAAAATTCACTAGCAAAGACGTAGTCCCAGTGGTTTTTTGGGTTTTTTTCCACAGACATTAAAAGAAGCAGGACAGGAACTGGAAAAAGCAATTAATGAAAAAAATAACTCCACTCCCTGCTCTGAGAAATTATCTCCCTATATGATGTTCAAAACCGCATTTCACCTTCAGAATCATTTGTAGCCAAACTAAACAGTTTTGGGGTTTTTTTCTTCCTTCCTATATGTATAACTCACAAAAGACATACTTTCAAAAAGTACTTTTCCCTGAAAATTCTCTCTGGAAGCACGTCTTAGAAAGGTTCCAGTCATGATTCATTGATGCTCTGAATCTACTTTCATCTTGCCTTTCAACAAGGTGAATTTAATTTTCATTTTCCTATTTATTAAATATTTTAATATTATGTCTGTGTCACTTGGAGATCTTTACTAGCTGTTGCTAACTCTAATTTCATAAAACTGGACAGTAGTATCACAGCTGTTTTACCAGTGAGCTGTTGAACTTTGCCTTCTGAAAGCTTTCCACTGCTGCTGTTCCCTTTCATGAGCCGCCACACATCTTCATCTCTATTAACACCTCCTTTCCCCACTGTTCCCTTGTAGCTAGATGCTTCCACCCTAATTCCCCACTCTAACCCTGTGAGTATCACCTGTCTCCCTCCAAAACCAGGTTTTGGGTTTTTTTTATCTGGAAGCACCTCTGTTCTTTTAAGCTCATTTTTGAGGGGAAAATTCCTAAACGGTTTATCTGTGAACTTCTATTTCTTCTAATTATTCCTCTGTAGGTCACTGCATGGAAACCTCAGCCAAGCAGAATATACACAGTTTAGAAGTATAAAAATTTATTGGTTATCCTATAAAAATGATCGCTGTTGGGCTAGGCATTCATATGCTCACCATCTGCTACAGCACAAGCACAGAGTCTTGGCTAGCCAGGCAGGCAAGGGGCAGGAGGAGAAGGGGTAGTTCCTGCAGCTCCCTTGAACTGCTGCTCTGCCCTCTTCTGCCACCCTGCTTTTTCTTTATTATTTGCCCATGACGGGGCTTTTCCCTCTTACCTTGTTGCAATTTCAGCTTTCCCATCTCACGTCTTCTCTTCAGACTTTTTCATAGCTTTTTTTTTTTTTTTTCTTTTTTTTCCCCCTTACAACTCAGCCTTTTCCTCCGAAGGCTGCGCCATGGTTGCACAGCTGTACGGTACCAGCAATGGGCCCGGTATCCTTAGAGCACAGACACCCAAACAGACCTCAAGGCAAAGGGAGCCACATTCCTCTTTTTTAGCTCTGAGGGAACTGTGACAACAGCAGGTAAGGAAATGTCAGCCATTCTAAGCAGCTACCAGTAAAACCGACAGGTTTGAGTATCAGTTGCTCAGCAGTAATGCTCTATATGCTCATGCTTACTCCATAAGAAAAGCTTATTCTTTTCCTTGTGGTACACCATTAGACATCTCTTCACATCTTAATATACTGCAATAATTCGTTACAATTTCTTGAACTTTTCAATCCATGTATCAGCATTTGGATCTAGGCCAATTTGAATTAATGTTGCAAAAAAGCTGCATTAAATCCTTCAATGACACCTATCCATATCAAGAATCTTCTATTCTCCCCATGAAAACTGATTATACGGAACTCATAGGGAAGATAATTTAAATAAATATATGCTAATATGTGTAACGTCTCTGTCACTACTGAATGATGAAGACTTTGAAGGTAAGTTTTACTCTCAAAGATTTTCTTTTATGTCTCCTCATTTTCCATGTAGGGTTCCACCCATGAGTTAAGAATTTAGCCTTACTGGCAGAGACATGTTACAGCGGTCACACCAGTAACCTTCATTGTGCTGACCAAAAATGCAACACAGGTAAAGTCAGACTACCAAATGCTCCTCTTGCTGCTGTTGCTTAGCCTGTTAGGGAACTGATTTTACACACCCCTCCAAATAATGTGTAGCTTAACTGTACTGGTGCTCAAAAAGAGCAAGTCTGGCAAACACTGTGTTGTAAAACTATTTCATGTAAGTCTAAATGTTCATTTAAGTCAGGTAAGCTTTTTTTTTTTCCTACAATTTAATCTTAAGAACATAGAAAAATATTACAAAGAGCAACTATTAAAGGAGCAAAGGATGAAATACATGTCATGCTATAAAAATGTTGAATATGGCAAATTTATCTAAACACAAACACATGGCATGTAAAATAAGCTTTGACACTTCAAGTGTAAAAGTCTGACTGAGTGTAGCTATGGGAAAGGGAAAAGGGAAAGGATTGAGGTCAGACATAGTACCAAAAAGTCTTATTCATACTTTCTTCTAAGGGCAAGAGATACACGAGTGCCAGCTGCTGTATTTGAGAGACATGGCAATGACTTGCTTTGCCTATACTTGGAAATACCCCTGATTAAAGGTTTAATTCTCATCAACTCAGAAAGCTTAACGCACATTACTCATTTTCCAATTCATTAATTGACCACAAACAGTACAGAAGGAACAAAATGATAACCGATGTACTTGAGTCCACATCTGGAAGGATGGTAGTGAAAAGAGTGCTCCTGCCACGTTTGTGACCTTTGTACTTACCATAGCTGTCAACCAAATACCAATTTAGATGCAAGTGTGGTCCTAAGGATACCACTGCCCACTACAAATTAGAACTGTGTCTATAATTAAAATGAGATTCTTTTTCCACCACTAGAGCTCATCTGGCTTTGTCATCTAAAACCTCTTCCTGTAAATATGGGGAAAGAGTGGAGTCCAGGATGATGAAAAGGCAGGAACTCCACATGAGGTGGTTTGGTTGCTGTGAAGCAATCCCAGGACCATCTTGCAAGTTCTGCTTTTTAGCAGCTGAAAAGATGACTAAGCTATACACAACCACATTAGAGAACAGAAGCTGTCAAGGTTCCCCCCAAAACGGCTGCACCTTTCTATCCCAAAGCCACACCAGCCCCTCCCATATTAAAAGGAAAATAGATGCCAGAGGTGGAGGGGGTTAACCTACATGTAATCTGATGCATTCTTCTTTCCCAGATAGCTTAGTCTCAACTCCAGTCAGACCCCGGAGAGAGCTCACACACCTACACTTTTACCTCACGGGCATCTTTGCTCTCCCTAGTTTTCTTCGTTCACTGTTGGCTCCAGGATCCCTCTCTCTGTGCTCAGTGCTGAGGCTGGGCTGCCAGCATAGCGACCAGACTCTCCGCATGAAAACACCCACTAAAACCAACACCCTCCTCTTCCCCCCCCACCCCCCCAAAAAAAAACCAACAACACCCAACAAGAAGAAAATCAACTTTATTGCCGCCCTGAGCTCACCCTTTCGGTCAGGGTGAGCCCCTCCCGACATAGCGCCCAGCCCGGCACAAGGGCGGGGTGCGGACACCGCTCACGCGACGCCTGCCAGTGACGGGGACAGCTCCCAGGGTGACGGCGTGAGGCGGGCGGAAAGGCGCCCGCGGGCCTTGTCCCTCGGCAGGCCGCAGGAGGAGGCGAGGCCAGCCGAGGCAGG